>CAWUFW010000149.1:2215000-2217500 GCA_963921515.1 Calotriton arnoldi | reverse complement strand
CAGGGGGAGGCTCCCCAGGCATGACGGAACCCTGTCTAGGGCCTTTGGCAGAGCGGCAGGTCAGGGGACGGGGCCCAGGGCTGGAGCACCCGACCCGGGGCCCCTGGACCCAGCCGGGGCTCCTGTGCCCGGAGGCGCAGGGGGAACCTCCCCGGGCCAGCGGGACCCCGTCCCGGGCAACCTGCCAAGCGGCAGGCCCGAGGACGGAGCCCGGGGTGGGGAGGCCGCCCTCCCTGGGGCCCTCAGGGGCTCCGGACAGAGCTCCTGAACCCAGCCAAGCAGGGGGGAGGCTCCCCAGGCACGACGGAACCCCGTCTCGGGCCTTTGGCAGAGCGGCAGGCCGGGGGATGGGGCCCAGGGCTGCAGCACCCGACCTGGGGCCCGGCGGGCCCCTGGACCCAGCCGGGGCTCCCGGGCCCAGAGGCGCAGGGGAAGCCTCCCCGGGCCCACGGGACCCCGTCCCGGGCACTCTGCCATGTGGCAGGCCCGAGGACGGACCCTGGGCTGGGGGGGGGGGGCGTCCTGGCCCGTTCGCCTGAGGACCGCTAGGCCGAGAGGGGTTCCAGAGTACCCGGTCCCTAGTAATCCGGAGGAAGGGTACCACCCTTTCTGGTAACCCATGCACACCGCAAGACTGAGGGGACCCTAGGCGCGGACGCGCCCGACCTCCCGGAGCCCTGGCTGGGATCGGGGAGGCAAACGAGCCCTCATCAGGACTTCCAGGGCAGCCCAGCCATCTGGTCGTCCCATTGGAAAGCATTGCGCGCGACCAGATGGCCGAGGGGAAAGGCGCGACCAGATGGCCGGGCACGAAGGACGCCAATATGCCCACCCCCGAGCCTTCGCGGGAGGGCTCCCGCCTGCCCTTTGGAGGGCACGGGGGCTCTGCGTCCCTGGGGCTCGGAGAGCCCGGCTGGGCCTCGGGCCCGGGGCTGCGGACGGGAGTCCCCGACGGACCTCCGACCCGGGGCCCCCCAGGCACCTTGACAGGCAGGCTAAGCAGGACAGAGGCCTGCCCGGGGCCGACGGACCCCCGTCCTGGGACCATGGCGGAGCAGGGGGACGGAGCCCGGTCCACTGGGTCCGGCCGGAGGTCCCGGGCCAGCACTCGCAGGGCAGGCCTCCCCAAGGTCCGCATCCCGGGCGCCCTGCCACGCGTCAGGCCTGAGGACAGAGCCTGGGGTGGGGAGGGCACCCTCCACCCCAGGGCCACCAAGGGCCCCTGCCGGAGCTCCTGAACCCAAGCCGAGCTGGGGAACGCCCGACGGGCCCATTGCGGAGCGGAGGAAGGAGCCCAGGGTGGGAGCCCCCGGCCGGAGCTCTCTGGCCCGGACGCCCAAGGGAGGACCGGCCGGGGCCCGGTGGAGCCCGTCCCGGGCACTTTGCCAAGCAGCGGGCCGGAGGAGGGAGCCCCAGACGGTGGGGAGGTGTTGTCCGGGCCTAGCCAGCCCGAGAGGGATTCCGGCATACCCTGTCCCTAGTAATCCGGAGGAAAGCTACCCTTCATTCTGGTAACCAGTGCGCACCGAGTGACGGAGGGGACCCAAGGCGCGGAGGCGCCCGACCTCCTGGAGCCCTGGCTGGGATCGGGGAGGCGGACGAGCCCCCATCGGGACTTCCAGGCCGCCCGTCCATCTGGTCGCCCCAATGGAAACCTTTGCGCGCGACCAGATGGCTGATGGGAAAGGCGCGACCAGATGGCCGGAACCGAAGGACGCCCATCTGCCCGCCTTGAGCCTTAGCGGGAGAGCATCCCCGGGCCCCGATGGACCCCCCGTCCCCAGCGCCTGGACCCTCGGCTGGCTTGCAGGACGGGGGGCTCCTGCACCTCAGGGCCTGCTGGACGGAGCTCAAGCCCCGGGCCCGGTCCCTGCTACCGAACCCTAGCCAGGCCGGGGAGAGCCTCCCCGGGCCCTGGTGGAACACCCAGTCCCCAGCGCCCAGACCCTCGGCTGGCTTGCAGGACGGGGGGCTACCGCACCCCAGGGCCCGCCGGACGGAGCTCAAGCCCCGGGCCCGGCCCCAGTCTCAGCTTCCGAACCCTAGGCCAGGCCGGGGAGAGTCTCCCCGGGCCCCGGTGGAACCCTCTGTCACCAGCGCCCAGACCCTCGGCTGGCTTGCAGGACGGGGGGGGGCTACCACACCCCAGGGCCTGCCGGACGGAGCTCAAGCCCCGGGCCCGGTCCCAACTTCCAAACCCTAGCCAGGCCAGGGAGAGCCTCCCCATGCACCGATGGACCCCCTGTCCCCAGCGCCCGGACCCTTGGCTGGCTTGCAGGATGGGGAGGCTCCAGCACCCCGAAGCCCAACGGGCGGAGCTCAAGCCCCGGGCCCGGTCCCCGCTTCCGAACCCTAGCCAGGCCAGGGAGAGCCTCCCAAGGCCTCGATGGACCCCCCGTCCCCCGTCCCCCGTCCCCAGCACCCGGACCCTCGGCTAGCTTGCAGGACAGAGAGGCTCACACACCCCGGGGCCCGTCGGAAGGAGCTCAAGCCCTGGGCC
>CAWUFW010000149.1:2102500-2210000 GCA_963921515.1 Calotriton arnoldi | reverse complement strand
TCGATTGGCGCCTGGTTGCCATCGATGGAGATGTCAATCCCAACTTCGAGCTGCGTGTGGTTGCAGCCGACGGAGAGGTCTGCCACGGCGTCAAGCAGTGCCTGGTTGCCGCCGCCAGAGACGTCTGCTTCGACATCAAACGGCGCCTGGTTGCCGACGATGAAGTTCTCTGCCTCAATGATCTCTGCCTCTGCCTGGTTGCCGCCAACAGAGTCTGCCTCGGTGAAGTCTGTCTTGACGTCGAATGGTGATGGGACACCGTCGATGAAGTCTTCGTCGTAGGATGCCTGAATGGCGATGAGCGGCCATCAATGGAGTGTCTGTCATGTGTACTCGCCATGACATCGACCGGTGGAGACTGGCTGTCGATTGAGACTTCTCCTGCGTTGACATTGAGCGACGGTGGGACTTCTCTTGACGACGTGAGCTTCAACGTCTTGTATTTCACCACTGATGGATACCTTCGTGTTGTAGTGTCTCTCAACGTCGGTCATCGTCGTTTCACCGCCAACTGCTGTGTTGCAGTTGAAGAGTGCCTCATGGTCGAGGGCACTTTTGACGTTGATCCCGACGGAGAACAAATATGTATTTTCCTACCTCTGGATGCTGGTCTTGTTTTCCTTTTTTCATGCCTGTCAGGAGAGCTGCTTCTGGATGGAGCCTTGTGAAGAGAGGTAGTCTTGGAGAAAACTGGAGGAGGTCCTTCTGTTGATTTTTCCCTCTCTTGAAGACCAAGGAGACGTATTTTCTCTCTATCTTTTAAAGTTCTTTTAGAGAGTTTCTGACAATGGTGGCAAGACTCAGGCAGATGAATATCAGGTAGGCATAAGATGCAGACTGAGTGGGGCCAGTCTGTGCCTTTTTTTTGCCACAGGTAGGGCACTTGACAAAAAGAGGGCATTTTTGCTAGGAAAAAAAATCAAAATTCCTGTCAGAAAACAATTCCTCGCTGTAGGTGGAAAAAGACGTCACGTGAAGCACAGAAAAATGAATTTTGTAAAGCAATTTAGGACAAAAAGTCAAAAACAGAGAGCTCAGTGCTCCAGGATCCTCACCGAAGAAGCCGGAAAAAATAACTGACCTGTCACCTTTGAGGCATGATGGGATACAGGAGGTCCTGGAGGTCTTAAAGACCATGCTTTTAATGCAGCCTATTGGCAAACAATGCCTTTGCATTCCCTTGCAGTTTTCTTTTCAATAAAAGCTATGCCCTTGAATCTTCTGCTCTCTTTCTGATTTACAGAAATGCTTGAGTCTTGTAAGAGGTTTATTAGTGGAAACTTCAATGTATATAGGGCATTTTTAGCCCTTAACATAGGCTGCATAGACATATGTAATTATAGTTATATGTAATTTAAAGTACTACATACATGTTTTATGATATAGATGTGTGTATATATATATATATATATATATATATATATATATATATATATATATATATATATATATGCGCTCGAGGGTCTCCGCACTTGTGGTGGAGGCCCCGCAGTCATAGGGGAGTCTCCGCACTCGGGCAGAATCTACGCAATGAGAATTCACATTAAGATTCAGCCCAGAGTGCGGAGATTCCGCTACGACAGCGGGGCCTCCGTCACGAGTGCGGAGGCCCTTTGAGAATCTGGCCCAGACTGTGCAAATATTCTTGCACAGGGGTTTTAAAGTCATTTTGTAGCAGCAAGCAGAAGAGTGAGGTCCTTGCAAGAATCAGTGCTTCCTGAGATGAAAATTGACTTATCTTAGAAAAATGAGGATATTACTCATAAGCACATGAACCGCATAGAACAGAAGGAGTCGAAGAGGGGAGCAGGAGGTGTGAGAGCTTGCAGTGATGCGGCCTCGTATTTAAAAAAAAAAGAGCTTGGATGGGATTATTGGACCAGAAAGATTCCAGATTAGCAGAGGTAGGTTGGCCAGGACAGTTGTGGTCAGCCTTACTTCTAGACTAGGGGATCTGGTAACTATGTCGTATCTCTGTCACATTTGCAGAGAAACACCACAGCGGTACCATGGAGCACCAACCGAAGGTGAACCCATCCCAGAACCAACTACTCTGCTTTTGGGAAACATGAAGTAGGCACAAGTTGAGCACTCCGGATTAGATAGTACTACTGTTAGAAGGCAACATTAGGCGAGATTTAGATCTATGGTGGGGAAACTAAAATATATAGTATAATGTATGTAAAAAAAAAAAAAATTATGACCAACAGCTGAATTTCAAAATACCCAAGTCATAAAAGGCAGTGAGATTTAGCTATCCATCAGGGTAAAGCTACAGACTTTCTAGTGTGACTGGATGCCACCACAGCTAGAAATACTGTCAGATTTGTGTGCCAGGTCGACTTTTCCTACCATCACTACACGAATCTGTGAATGAAACATTCCTTATAAATACAACATACCAGCTCCCTGTGTCTTATAACCAATGTGCCAACGCATTGCCAACTTACCTTTGTAATATGGCATTAGGTCCAGGAAAGACTGTCTAACTTTCTCCCCTGTGAGGGGCTGAACTTCTTCCAGGCTCTCCAGCAGTGGTCCGATGGAGTAAAATTGGGCCTCCTTATGAACTGCCTTTGCACGTTCTCTTGCAGGCAAGTCTCCACATCGGAGGTAGTTTAGCACATCTCTAAGCCACACAGAAAACAAAAATATCTTTTAAAACACATCTAACAAAATATTTGTCAATGATATTTGCACGCTGCATTCAATTTCAACATTTAAAAGAAAGTATAGACAATCTAAAAGCAAAAATAATTTTGCTCAAAGCTTGACAGTGGCCGACAAATAGCGTCATTCATCTGGACTCATAAGGAATATGGGCCAGATGTGCTAAGAGATTTGGTAGTCACAAATCCTGGGCAAAATCACAAGGTTTGTGACTGCAAAATCCCTTTTTCCTTATGTACTTACCCCATTAACATTTTTCTGAATCACAAAATGGGTTAGTGCCCCACACTGAATCACAACTTGGAAGCGGTATGAAAGGGGCGTTCCTTCCAAACTGCAGGACAGTATAATATATATCAACGGTTTATGTCTGCAGCTCTGTTAGCAAACCTTTAAAACAGTTACCGATTCCCAAGCTGGACCCTTTCCTGCCTCCAGGGTAGTAGTTGTTGATCCAGGGGACCACTTCCTGCTCCCAGTTTTCCAAAACTGAAAACCTTTTTTACTCAAATCCGAACCGGTTCCTTTAATGAACACAAGCTGCTTTAAATCACAGGGCTGGTGGCCTGCTGTAGCTTGCAGGTCACCATTCCTGTGATTTCATCAAATAAATGTTAATTAAGCAGGTTATTCTGTGAACCCCCTGCAACATGTCAATTTGCGAACCAACCTATTTGTATATAAGTTGGTTCACAAAACCCGATTTGATTAGCAAAACGTTGGTGCGTATTTTGCAACCGTTTTTTTGACAATCTAATTTTAATCCATTTGGCTTTCTGATTGCTAAATATAATATGACAGTCTCATTATCACAGAGAGCTGTGGCAGGATCCTATTTATATAGCTAGTAAAAAAAACACAGGGTAAATCATTATTGAGTATTTTGCTATCTGTGTGATTTGGAATGGAGAAATTAAATTTTGCTCCACGCATATTACAGAACGTTTTTTGAACCAAGGCAAAAATGGAGGAATGGTTTGTCGAAACATTCCTAAACATTAATATCCCTTTATTGGTTTCCAATTAAGATCTCAAAAACTCATAATATAATTTATTTAAAGAAGATTGATACACTGATTAGCAAAAATACCTCTTAAATACCAGAGAGGCAAAATAAACAATCAAGAATAAACAACGGCTGTACAAAACAGAATTACCTAAGTGGAGTTAAACCTGAAAATATAAACAATTTATAACAAATCCTATTTAACAAAGGTGACTAACGTCTGGCGAGTGCGACATCCTGGTGTGTGCGAAAGTACCTTTATATCTACTGTACATGGTACGTGGTCCCGCCTGGACTCCTGGCTTGTGTCTGAGGTTGCCTGCACCTGGGTGGTAGATGTCAGTCATTTGGCTAAGACTCTGTCCGATCACTCCCCAGTGCTGCTTGAAATGCGTGTCCCTGAGTGTGAGAGGGCCCCTTTTGCGTGGAGATTACAGCAAGCCTCATTGACTGATCCGGTCTTTAAGTGCACAGTCGGCGAGGCGATTCGAAACTTTAAGGAAAATACTGGCACGGTAGATAGTGCAGGAGTCTTATGGGAAGCATTCAAGGTAACGATACAGGGCGTGTGCATCGGGGCGCAGGCTGGGGTATTGAAAGACCTACGCTGCAGAATTAGTAAGCTCGCTGCGGACATATCCGCTATGGAACGTGCCTATTAACGGAATCCTGCGCCAGAGAAGTTAGCTGCGATCCGCGACCTGGTTTCGGAGCACAACGAAACCGTAGACCAAGAATTGGCCCACAGATCCCGTCGAAACACGGCACGATATTATGGGGAGGGGGGCCGACCCAGTCGTTCCCTTGCACAGAAACTGGCTGCGCCCCGGAGTCAGGAATATATCAAGGAGATGCTCGACAAAGAGGGGGAGGCGCACTTCAATACCCCAGAGATTAGTACTCTGAACTTTACGGGAGTCGGCCTCAGGTGCCGGCAGACGATATTAACACTTACCTGGATGATATTGCACTGGGCTGGGTGTCCGTGAACCAGCGTGAATATCTCACACAGCCCTTTGATGTCGAGGATGTCAAACTGGCTATCTCGGCTCTCCCGACCTGTAAGGCAGCGGGCATCGATGGACTCCCGAGCGAGTTCTACAAGGCCTACGCTGACGACCTGGCCCCTAGATTACTAGAAGTATTTGCGGAGGCGTACGACACCGGAACGCTCCCTCCCACACTAAAAGAAGCACTCATTGTCATGCTTTTGAAGCCGGACAAAGCTGCTAATGTATGTGATTCCTACCGGCCCCTCTCTATTAACATTGATGCTAAAATTTTGGCCAAAATGATAGCCAGCAGGCTACAGCCCCTAGTTTCTAAGCTGGTACTCCCCGATCAGTCGGGATTCGTGCCCGCCAGGTCGACCACGCACAACCTGCACACTATTTTCTCCACCCTGCATTATTTTGATGCGGACTTCCAAGCTGTAGCGGTGCTACTTGATGCCGCAAAGGCGTTCGACTCTCTGCAGTGGGAGTATATGTTCACAGTGCTACTGCGCATGGGCCTACCACCCTTCTTTCTCAAATGGATTCACCTCCTATATGCTGCTCCGGTGGCGCGGATACGTGTGAATGGCTGGGTATCTGAAGCGTTTCCGATCAGCAGAGGTACGCGACAGTGCTGCCCCGTCGCCAATTCTTTTTGCGCTAGCATTGGAGCCTTTAGCCTGTAAATTGCGCCAGCGACATACGCCTGCGGCGTTGCGTTTTCGGCAGCGGCCGCTAGTGGTGTCACTATATGCGGACGACATGCTGCTCTATGTCCGCGAGCCGGCCACGTTCTTGCCGGAATTACTCCGCGAATACGTAAAGTTTGAAAGGTATTCAGGCCTAGGTATAAATTGGGCAAAGTCAACGGGTTCCCGCTGACGGTCGGTACCCGGGAGGTGGAGCTGGACTTCCCCCTGGCGTGGTCGACTGAACCGGTACGGTACCTAGGTATATGGTTGCACAGGGGGATCCCGATGTGGTGCTTTCTATGAACTATGGCCGAGTCATCACTAAAATCACGGACCAAGCTGGGAGATGGGCTAAATTGCCGCTTTCCCTAGTGGATCGCATAGCAGTTCTTAAAATGATGATATTGCCAAAACTTCTCTATTTGTTCATCAACATCCCGATTCGCCTGAATATCGCATTATTCAACACTCTTCAGTCTGCCCCGTTGTCCTTTGTCTGGGGAGGTAAAAAGCCTAGATGCAGCTGGGCAGTGTTGACGGAGCCATTCGAGCGAGGCGGCTTTGAGGCACCTGATATGCGGCTCTATTACCTGGGTGCTCAGGCGCAGTATGCGCACTATTGGTACTTCCCGCAGCGGTTCCAGCCACACCTTGCAGTTGAGGCAGATTCAGTGCTCCCCATGTCCCTAGTGGCGGCTGCTCTCTTGGGCGGAAGTGGTGAGCCGCAGACCGAAATCAACCCTGTTCAATGTACTGCGTGGGCGTGGAAAACTCTAGCGAAGAGGGCGCAATTGGACTACCTCTACGCTCCAGCGTTACCGCTTGCGGCCCATCCGCGTGTTTCTGCCACTCAGGAGCAGGCCACGGTGAATGCGTTGGGAACTGCGGGGATTACACAGATGGGTGATCTTTACCAGCATGGCCAGTTCCGACCACTGTCGGAAATACAGGCTGGGCGGGAGCACAGCATGATGCTGGGATTCACATATGTGCGAGTGCGACAAGCCATCCGCACACTTTATCCTAATTTTCCAGCGGAGCCGAGAACGCTACGGGCACTGCAGGCGGTGCTGGCCGGCGAATCACGTAAAGGCCTGATAACCAGACTGTATAATGCCTCTCTGCGGGAACAGGACATCACTGACACTCCCTCCTATAACAAATGGCAGGCAGCGATAGGGGCCACATTCACACTAGAAGCTTGGAAGTTTTGTTGTACACTGACAGGACGCCTGACGGCGAACTGCAACCTCCGCATCCTACACTTCAAATATTTACATCAGCTATATTACACGCCCCTCCAGCTGCGTAAATTTGGGCTGCGGGAGAGTGCTCGCTGCATGAGGTGTGGTCAAGACGATGCAGATTTTATGCATCTTGCATGGCAATGTACTGGTAATACATGCATTTTGGGTGCAGGTCACTGGAGTGCTTACAGCTGTGGTACTGGAGAAAGTGGTGTGTGTGCCAGATGTCTGTCTGCTAGGCTGGGTGCAGCGCCTTAAACCGTGCAATCAATGATTGGTGGCTGTCTCCCTTCTATTTGCAAAACGAGCGGTTGCACAATGCTGGGGTGCTAGAAATATCCCGACAGTTAAAAAATGGGTCCGTGACCTACTGTACTGTAAGGAACAGTTGGGGGTGTATGCGGAGGAGCTACCTGAGGCCTCGCGACCCAAGGACTTCTGGGCACCACTTACGGGATACGTACTTGGAAATCCTGATCTGGAGTAGATAGTAGTAATGATGTAGTGGAAATCTGAGGAGCTGGGACTGAGCCGCATTGGAGGTCTGCTATGAGTCTAGATGTCAGAGACATTGGGTTCAAGAATAAATATCTTAGTGCCGGGTTCTGGGGAGGGGAGGGCTGGGGGGTTGGGGTTATTGGGTATTGTTCTAAGTGTAAAATGCTTGGTTTTTTTGCCTATTGCTCTGTTTGACCTGCTGGGCCCGGGCATCTGGGCTTTATGTTATCCTGTTACAAGCTGATCAATAAAGATATTTAAAAAAAAAAAACAAAGGTGACTAATTCTGCGTAGAGTAAATAAGGCCCTTCTAATGGTAACAATACAGTATGGTTAAGAGCCAAGAGGCAAAGTCCAGGGATTCAGGAGTAATCTAATTATGAGCTATTTGTAATCTAGCAATAGCGTGGGCAATATTTTGAATTGGGGATGACAATTTGTCCTGTATGTCATCTAAAAAACTCAGCTCCATTATTTGTTTATTAATACCTGGTAACAAATATGCCCACATTTCCAGGTAAATAATAACATTTGCCATTAGTCAACGTTCAGCAAAAGATAGTGCAATGCATTTACATAGAACTCAACCAACTTCTCCATACTGCTTGCGGTCCAGACAATACCTTTATTGCCTGTAAATTCAGGCAGAGGAACGAGAAAAAAATAATACATACTCTAAAGTACTTCAATCTCTGTATTAAACTGATTTCATGGGGAAGATAATATGAAATAGGCATGAAAGAATTTGATGAGATTTTTTTTAATACGTGTAGATCCCTGATCATACATAGATGTTGTCTACTGATGGGAATGGCACATTTTAAATGAAGACAACTGTCATATTTACAATGAAATTTCCTCCTAAATTTGACTCATACTTGCCAAAATGTAAAGGCATAAATTAGAAATTCACAAAACATTGTTAATTCCTTAGAAATAATTGTGTGATGGAAAGAGTTTCTGAACAATCCTTTTAAAAATATATCC
Organism: Calotriton arnoldi; assembly: GCA_963921515.1. Classification (NCBI taxonomy): domain Eukaryota; kingdom Metazoa; phylum Chordata; class Amphibia; order Caudata; family Salamandridae; genus Calotriton; species Calotriton arnoldi. Next base: position 2,201,905 of record CAWUFW010000149.1, on the reverse strand, counting down.
TTGATGCAAATACGGTTTATTTCATTCCCCATTACACAAGCATCAACATTGGTGCAAATGGATTTGTTCTGCTTTGATCCAGTGCAAGGTTTCTTGAATACGACCCTTGATGACACACAACAAAACCCTGGATGCACACAAGAGGATGTTATCTCCAAGATAAATGCCACCTACTGATGCAGTGTCTCTGCCTCTGAACTACCTTTCCCCTTATCTTACGCCATATTTCAACTCCTTTAAGGCAGTTTTCATAACAAAGCTATTGTCATGCCTGGTAGCTTATTATTTTCAGTTAGTTTTGGTTGATGGCACTGGTGGAAAATTCTTCGGTTAATGGGTAAGTCTCTCATCTTTAAATCCCATTTTGTTTAAGGAGAGAGGTAGCATTTGAGAGTAACACAAGTGTGGTGATCTCTCCGGGATCCTATTTGGTAAGCGGTTTACGTGGTGTTGTGGTGGGTTGCTTTTTTCCTTTCTGGAGTCTGCTTTCACGCATCCTGTGTCACCAGGGCAAGGACTCGTGGGGAACATAGCTATCCTCAGAGATCATGCATTCATGAAGGAAACAAATGGGAAGATCGGGTACATAAATCATGAGTTCTAACGTTTCTTAAACAAGTGTCTATTCCACAATGCTTTGTAAATTTGGCAGCTTTATATCTATTTTTCTTATTTTTACATCTTTAAAAGCTCTTCAGCTCATTTCGCTCAACTGCAATCAAAACCTGCGGTTCTTTCCAATATGAAATGCCTTTCTTATTTTTTATGCTTTTCAGTTTTATGCAGAAGTTAGCTCCATATCTACCCTATCGGGTATTCCTTAGTCACTACCTGTCATTGCAGGCAGCTCTTCAGCTGAATGCCACCCTGAACAGTTCAGTCTTGGGCAGTTTCCTCAACTGTTGGTGGTTGTGGTCTACCCTCAGATAGGGTTTAAGGTATTGCATAGGCTAGATGACCCGCAGTAATCCTCTTCCACACTTTTTGCTTAAAGGCCCAATGGTGGATCAGGGGTGAAATAGCCAAATGTAGATTCCCTCAGGAGTGAAGAGCAGGATTGTGCATGTAGCCCTAGCCTGTGTACCAGTACCTCCTATGGATCATTCAAAGAGATTTGGTTTTTATTATTGACTCTATTGGGAATTAATTGAGCACTTTCAAGGCTGATGTTACACGTCTGTTACTGTGTTGTAGTTGCAGACTGGAAGATTGATTCTGCTGCCTTTGCAGTCTGTCATTAAACCATCGACCTCATTTAGTAGGATTAGTAGTCAGGAACGTCCATGGTCGAAGCTTCCCCTCGAACAGTGGGTCTCAGCTCTTGATGCCACTACACCTTCCAGTGATTCAAACCCTACTGTGGCCAATGATATGTTTAACAAGTGGATCGAGCTTTCTTTAGCCCATGCTCTCCCTAAAAAATAATCTCTCAAAAAAGTCAGGTCTAAGATTTTGCCATGGTATTCTCCAAAGCTCCGCGAACTTAAACAAGATTGTAAAAAATTAGAAAGAAAATGGAGAAGGGACTATGCAGCACCTAGTAAACAAAAATATAGGGAGGCTATTAAAATTTACCAAGCCGAAATTAAACTCGCACAAGCTGCGTACTATGGGGAAAAAAATCATTCTCGCTTCCAACTCTCTGCGTGAAATCTTCCGCATTGCTAAAACCCTCATTAAACCCCCCTCCTGCAAGCTACCACAGATGGCGCCCCTACCCGCTGTAATAACCTGGCAGAATTTTTCTACAAGAAGATTCACAATATATATATATAGCGCATTTCCATTTCCAGATGGAGGTGTTGATCAATTCGCGGATCACTGGGAGAATTGTACCAGTCGCTAATATATATATATATATATATATATATATATATATATATATATATATATATATATATATATATATATATATATATATATATATATATATATATCTTACCTTCCCTTGTGCTACCACTCACCTGTCCCCCATGGCTATGTCCCCTTCTGGCATTCAAGCAACGCTGGAACATATCCCTTTACTTGATCTTAATTCTGTAGAATCCATCCTGGCCCGTGTTAAATCAGGATCGCCTAGGGATCCAGCCCCCCCACATGTTCTGAAATTAGCGACTGGTACAATTCTCCCAGTGATCCGCGAATTGATCAACACCTCCATCTGGAAATGGAAATGCGCTATGGTAAAAGCATTACTTAAAAAACCCAATCTTGACCCAGGGATCTTGGGGAACTATCGGCCTATCTCCCTCCTCCCAGTGATCAGCAAAATCCTGGAGAGGCATGTTAATTCAGTGTTATCCGGGTTTTTAGAATCAAATAACTTGCTTCACTCTTCACAGACGGGTTTCCGGCCCCTACATGGGACGGAGACAGCTCTCTTAGCGGTGGCTGAAGAGTCCAGGAGGATCTTGGATCAGGGTGGCGTAGCGGCTATCATTCTCCTGGACCTCAGCGCCGCATTCCACACCATCAACCATAATATCTTGACCCTCAGACTCAGGAGTCTTGGAGTGTCGGGGGGGGGTGTTATTACCTGGCTGCAATCCCTCTTAGAAGACAGATTCTTTCAGGTCTTCGAAGAAGTTGTTTCTAAGAGTATGGCTCTTAGCTGCGGTGTGCCTCAGGGATCCTCCCTGAGCCCCCCGTTATTTAATATATACATGAGGCCACTGGCCGAGATAGTCCATCCATTTGGCATAAAAATAGTCACATACGCCGACGATACACAACTTGTTGTGGCCTTAAACCACCCAGAAAATTCATCTGCTAGCTTAGGCCCTTGTTTACAGGAGGTTGCCAAATGGATGGAACTCTCCTGTTTAAAATTGAACGGAGACAAGACGGAGCTCATGCTCCTAGGCAACTCCCCAATTTTTAATTCAGGGTTATTGTGGCCAAACTGCCTTGGCCCTGCCCCATCACCAAAGAAACAGATCAAAAGTCTTGGCATGTGGCTGGATCGCTCCCTGACTTTTGACTATCAAACTGCGAAACTGTCTTCCACATGCTATGGCATCCTGAGGATGCTTCGGAAAATTCTTCCTCTCCTCCCATTCCTGGCAAGAAGGATAATGGTCCAGGCTCTGATTCTCTCACGCGTGGACTACGGGAATGCGCTCTATCTGGGAGCTCCTTATGCCACTACAACTAGACTACAGATCATTCAAAATTGCGCAGCCCGCTTGCTCCTAGACATCCCTTATCGGCAATCGGCCAAACCTGCATTGAAAACTCTGCATTGGCTGCCGATATTGGAGAGAATTAAATTTAAGGCTCTTTGTATCACCCATAAGTCTTTTTGGGGAAAAGGACTGGCGATTAATCAATCTATTATCACCCCTTACCACCCTAACAGAAGTCTCCGCTCGGCAAACCTCTTGCGCGCCACGGTGCCAAAAATAAAGAGAGCGAGAAGCGGCAGCCGCTCTTTCTCCTATAATGCTGCTAGGCTGTGGAATGCCCTTCCTCCCCACATACGTCAGGAATCCAACCATCTGCCTCTCCGAAAATTACTGAAAACGTGGCTTTTCAAAGTCACTGTCCAGTAAGGGTGTCTTCTCGGTCCGCGGCTGCAGATAGCGCTGGGAAGCCTTAGGTTAGCTATGCACTCTATAAATGTTTCTTTCATTTCATTATGTTGCACTAATTCAGATGCCTGCAAGGGGGCATTTCAACACCACATGCTAGCTGGGATGAAACACCAGGAAGATTTTTCTAAGCTGTTGTATTCACAATATCCTTGATATGAGGTGCAAACAATAACTCCGTCCATTATAATTCCCACATCTTTGTCTTTCTATAATGTCATTGAGGGTGTCCTCTGTCTTTTAGGCGAGTCAAAAGGAATCTTTCAGAAACTCACCTTCCCAGAATTATCACTTTTGCTCAATTCAGGCCCCTTCAGGACTTTCCAGTCATCCAGTGGTATATGAGGCCTAAGCATTGGCTTTAGGTTGAAAGTGTGCTTGATGTAACTCCAATGCAACTGTTAGCGGCAGCACATAGATAATGAAAAGAGTGAGGCAGAGGATACCTATGAAACTCCGAATAGCACCCACCATCATATGTGCACTTGTTGGCTTCAATTAAGGGGGAAATAGTGGATATATTCTAAGGCTGTTATGCACAATTTTATTGTTTTTTTATTCTTTCATGCAGGCTAGCATAAGGCAGATTGAAATAGGATCCCTTCTACTCAACTCAAAGAGAATTTACCAGTGGGCCAATTCTTATACATAAGACCGAACTGCTCAGTTTGAGGGATTTCAAAATAGAAGCCACAAGACTGACAGAACATTAAAACAAAAGAACTATCCTAAACCCCTGATAAGGAACTTGCTAGTCCGTTTACAACCTAAGAAACAAGAGAGACAGGAACAATACCCACTATAGGATCTCCCAGCAGTAAAAAGGTCATTTCCCATGTGGGCAGTAGTCTGTATGCACATACACAGCACACAAAAACACAATTAATCTTGGCTTGCAATACCCCTGAGAACAGAGATTTCATACAAATTGTAACTTGAGCAATGTAATCTACAAGATTACATACCCCTGTGGTCTAAGGTATATAGGCATGACAAGGAGGAGAATACGAATGAGGATTATAGACCATCGGAACGCCATCAGAAGTCACCGTAGCATAACAAGAAAGCCAAATCATTTTGTCTGTACTGAAACAGACATAAAATGGACAATAACAGAAAAAGTGACAGCAAACAATCAGGATTCTGACTGAGCGTGAACAGAGATGGGTGTACAGACTAGACGCTCACATACATGGACTAAACAATGAGATTTCATATAACTTGATCAATTCACTACAAACAGAATGAAAGGACAATAGGAAAAAAATTCACAGTCCCCTAAAGGCACTATTTTCATGAAAGGGATGGGGCATTGTTGAGATACTGAATAAACACATGGGTCTGGACTTGTATCAACTAGACCGGAAAAGTCATATAAGTTATAATTAACAACTTTTAATCATTTTGATCATTCTAATTATTGCAATTTCCAAAATCTTATCAATAATTTGCATAGAAGAGAGGGTACGATACCTTTAAAATTTGGTGAATGGGCAACCTATGGTAAGTGCAAACAAATAATAAAACCAAAGAGTGGCCTGTGTAGAGAGCAGGTATGGAAATAACCACATTTCCCATCAAGCTAGCAGGTGTCGGGATGCCGAAATATCCCAAGCGTCCTGAAGCACGCTGGGGTACGTGACTCCTCTCCCCACTACAGAAGGTTCCAGATGCGAGGAAACACGCTTAAATAATACAGCATGTAACAAACACTTAAATACCGGCATTGGTGGAGCGGTGGATAATATAGCACTGTACCCTTGACGCGTTAAGAGACTACACTTTTGAAGTATTTAAAAGCAAGACAAAATTATGAGGTAACAGTAATTATAATTCTCCTTGTTGATTGTCAAGAGTGTGACTACAGGGATCTGCCCCACCAGCCCGTATATGGTGTGACTGTACACCTGTAAGGGTAAGGAATAGAGCAGACCGTGTAAAGTCCATCTACACCTTTCACATTTGCAGTGGAGTATATATATTTTGTTTGCAGTGCAACCCACATCGCTACACAACATTGCAAGATGTGTATGTCCAAGTATTGTCTAATTCCCAAATGCAAGAGGCCTTTACTTGAGACATTCTTGCATTTAGCAAGCGTGTCATGGCATGGAATATGTGATACATGTTTTCATCTCCTGGCTTCTGAATCCTTGGTGGACATGATGACAACAGGCATGACTATATGCCCTACTTACCGGAAGACAGGCAAGTAGGGCTGTTTCAGATCCTTGCACGTAGTGTGTTGTCCAATGTACAACATCGTCCTTAAAATATAAGGCTGATGCAATCCTGACAGTAGTAATATTTAAATACACATACGGGCCATTGAGAGTCCAGTCCTGATAAAAGCCTGGGACCTTTAAAGGCCATTAGAATGGGCTGAAACATGTCGACAAAGAAGTATGGTACAGGGGTTGTAAACTCCCCCACCAATACACAGCCAAGAATTGAGTTTGTAACTATACAAAAGGCACCCAGTAATAAAGAGAAACTGGGGCGTCCTTTAGGTATTTTTAAATCACAAGTGCTCCCTGAAATACAATTGAGCCCACCCTGTTTTATAGGGACCATCGGGTGAGGCCCGATTATGAAGCAGGACACTAATAGGATGTGTGAAGCTTCCTAACAAAAACATTTAGAATCTCTCCTTCTTAAAACAGTGCTACGGCTTGATCAAGAGGGTGGTAGGATACATTGGTGTTTTGCAGCTATAGGAGGCAGTATCCTGAATTCCCCCCAAAAAAGACAAGCATTGGCATAGCCAATAGGTCTCGCCTTTGGGGCCTTATAAGTATTTAGTTATGCAGCACAATATCCTTGGTGCAACAACATCAACTGTTGCATGGCTAAACACTTATAAGGTCCCAAAGGCAAGACCTATTGGCTATGCCAATGCTTGTTAAATATGTATGTTCCCGGAAATAAAATAATTTGTAGTCACCATAAACGGCCTAGGGGATTAATTAAATCCAGACATTGATACACTTAACAGGTGGGCCGTGCGAGCTGGTAAGATATCTCAGTGAGTCATAAGCTTGTGGCTGACGTCTACAGGACACAAGTACCAATCTCAGCAGGGCCAACTCAGCTTTCCCTCTTTCTGAGGTCGATATCAATATGGTAACACATATTATTCACAGTGCTTAGAAATGGCAGAAATGTGGCATGAAGTGCTATATTAAAGTTGTTGTTACCTACAGAGTGAAGGCTACCACCTTCAGCACACAAAACGTTGTCATGTGTAGCCGGGCAGTGCACGCTTGTGCCCTCAAATAAACTCCTGGAAAACAGTCAAAACCAGGAGAATGCTTGTGTCTCCCTAGCGGTCACCACCCCTCTGGAGCAATGCGTGTGTCTCCGTAGCAGTCACCATCCCCCGACACTGCTGGAAAGCGTGTGTCTCCCTAGCGGTCACCATGCTTGTGTCTCCCTAGCAGTCACCATACCCCCAACACTGCTGGAATGCTTTCTACGAGCCACTATACACACTGCAAGACAGATGAACCGGTTGGATGATCGAGCGCCCTGCTCCATGGCTTCTTATACACTATTTTAAAAAAATTACAATATTTAAAGTTAAAGCGCGACGGCGCGGCATGCATCGAGGGCTTTGTGTGTAAATATAAAGCAACTGCACAAGAGGTGCTGCCACCATATTTAAAATTAAAGCGCGACCCTGCATGAGCGCTTTTTGTAAATATCAAGCTTTACAATATTTAAAGTTAAAGCGCGACGGGGCGGCATGCAGCGAGCGCTTTGTGTGTAAATATAAAGCAACTGCACAAGAGGTGCTGCCACCATATATAAAATCAAAGCGCGACCGTGCATGAGCGCCTTTTGTAAATATAAAGCTTTACAATATTTAAAGTTAAAGCGCGACGGCGCGGCATGCAGCGAGCGCTTTGTGTGTAAATATAAAGCAACTGCACAAGAGGTGCTGCCACCATATTTAAAATTAAAGCGCGACCGTGCATGAGTGCTTTTTGAAAATATAAAGCTTTACAATATTTAAAGTTAAAGCGCGACGGCGCGGCATGCAGCGAGCGCTTTGTGTGTAAATATAAAGCAACTGAAGCGTATAAAAAGAAGATTTCAAATAACAAAGCCGATATCAAACAAAACATTCAGTTAAACATCACCCAATAGTGGTAAATGCACCCCACACGCAGACGCAAGCAATAGTAAAAAAAAAGTGCCACGAGTAAATATTAAAGTTGCCGTCTCACGCCGCCAGTAAAACATCCAATCCCGGTGGGCGTGGCCTAAAACGGACAGGGTGGCAACCAGGAGGGACTAAAACCCTCCTGTGCAATCAACGAAGTATGTTCAGCATAATTACTGACGAGAAACGACGCACGCCAATGACAACTGCAGGCGGAGCGGACACAAGAATTGTGGAAACGTATTGATTCCAAGAAGCCCTCGCATGGCGAGAGCAGCGCATGTGCGCTGCTAACGCCAGGCGAGACCTAAAAAACCTCTCTCCCCTCCACAGACATAGTCTGGGTTAAGTGATAACAGATTATTATAGGCTCCTGTAACATCAGCGATATTGGGTTCGCTTGCTCCATGCAAAATCTTCTCTAAAGTTCAGAAAAGTGGGCTCTGTTTCCCTCAAATGCCTGCATCCTAATTACAGTTGGTGAAGGAAGTCATTGTACTTCACATTTTCTTGCAAATTACATTAATTCTCTCTCCTAGAATTTGCTGGGATTAGGCAGATTAGACATTGTTTGCTAAGGAAAACTCTGGTGTTTTTGGGTTCTCCACATGACATTTTTTCTTCGTACTATCATATTTTTGAGTGAGACGGACACAATTCACCTTCGAGAAGGTGCGTTTCGAATGCTTGTGATATTGGTTGTAAGTGCTGGGAATTATCGGTTCATGAAATCTGCAACAAGTGTCCTCTGGCAGGTCTGATGCTTTGATTTCTTTGACAGATCCGACACATGTCCCCGCCCACAAGTTTTATGTAGGGTGACAGAAAGTTTAATTGAGAGCTGTAAAGCACAGGGAAATGGTACAGGTATGCCTAAAATACAGTTTAAGGAGCATTTCCAGAAACTGTGTACACATTTTATATGAAAAAGGAAATAAAGGCTGAATTGAGGTGGAGGAAACAGGCTTCTAAAAGTGGCAATATGATTTGTAAATGAATGCCCCTCCAATGTCGGCGAAGAGAAGCTTCCCACAAAACCACTTACAATCTGAAACCTAGTAATATCTTAAGTAGTAACAGAAAGTGAAGGAATCCGGCATATACTTGCTGCATTCTGTAAAGATCTGTATTGTGGTGACCTGCTTAGAGGTCTGATTTAGCAGGTAAGATTTCAGGAGCTCACAGCCCCAATAACTACAAGATGTGCCATAGTGAAGGCCCTTTTGCATAGAAAATGCCTAGTCTGAGTTGACCCAAGTAATCAGTTTTGTAACTGATTTTGTGATAAACTTCTACTTTTCCTCCAGGTTTTTAAACATGTTCAAGAAACTAGCTGGGTCGCCCTACAGTAGAATCTTGCCACAAATTAGCATTTTTCCAAATCTTGACAAAAGTGTGATTTGGGCAGACCTTTGTTTTGTTTTTAAAACAGACTTTATTAGCATTTCCATATTCCAGGTATAGTCACATTGAGAAAAATCAAATCTCGGTATCAGTCCAACCAGCCGTAAGGGGGATTTAATATAATGAAGAAGGGAGGGAAAGCCAATAAGAAAGAAACTATCATTACTCCTAACATGGGGAACAAGGCAATGGTAATTCACTTGGGAAGGCCTAATAGAGATAAAATTGTGAGGGGAAGGCAGCTGAGGGGATGGTGAGCTGTGCAGACCTTAATGGCCAATTTCATTGTGGAATTCAAACTATAAGATTTCTGTTGCCATTGTAGCTAGAGGACTCAACATGGCCCTTCCCAATTAGAATGGAATGAAAAGAATGATTTTATTAGTAAGAGGAACGTTCACATTCATGCAAAGGATTTGACAGTTCCACTCAATATAGCTGTCCCACTGGCCACGGTCTTTCTTGACGAATTGAGCCTTTCAATAGCATTCGTTGGCAGTTTTTGTGGGATATTCATGAAACTCATGAAGTCCAAGGATTTACATGTGCTTCAGTAGAACCATTATGGCCCTTTATAATAAAGCTCAAGCCACCCATTAATGACCAGATGACCAATTTAAAGGCATCAGCTGGGGCATGTATAACCTTGGAAACAGTCCCTACATTTTTGTTTTAGTTTTTCTATTCATTTAAAAACGTTTACAACATATTTTCCCTACAGCTATTACATAGCAAGCATACCATTGCAGCCACTAAAACAGTTTTGGCCAAATATCACAATAACCATAACATTTTCCACATGCTATGTTCAACACCAGTCAATACACACCCCAAAGCCTTGCCACCAGCTTCTTCTATGTATAAAGTGTGATGATACCTCCTCCTTAATTCTATATGAATCCATACTTAAAGACTCATCTTGCCCCTTAAAGGCCCATACATTTAAAACCATCAGGTGTGCAGTTAAATAATGAGTGTTTGTGAGGCAGTGCACTTTCCCCCCATCATGCACACCTCTCTAGAGTGTGGTCAGTGCTATGCTGGGCATCCCTCCTTTCCACAGAAACTTTGAAGATGTACCCCCACCATCCTAAAGAACCGGTCAGATATCCAATATAGAGCTGTAGCAAATCCGCCCTATTTTTGCTTGACTTGGAGCTCTGTGCACTTTTACTCCTTCGAAACAGAAGTAAAGGGCCTCTGCGTCTTATTAAAAACATGGTTATAATAGCTTATCCCTGACTGATAAATTGAACTTTCCTACAAGTCCCTAGTATATGGTGTAGAAAATGCACCCAGTGCCTGAAAGTTAAATACCACCTGTTGACTGCAGCACCTATTCTGCCATCCACAGAATGGGTCTGTAAAACATGGCTTCAAGCCTCCTATGTGTAGACTGATTGCAGCAGTCTAAAACCTAAAAATAGCCCTTTTTAAGAGGTATGAAATCCTGCTTTTAAGTATTAATAAGTCACCCTTAAGTACAGCTTGCAGCCCACAAGGTAGGTTGTCTGATATTTAAAAGTGGAACATGTGCAAAATTAAAGTTGGGGTGTTCCTCAAGAGACTAGCCCCCAAAAGCCATTTTCACTGGCAAGCCTGTAGCTGAATCCTAGAAAATGTCAAAGCATACATTATAAACTATAATCTGTAACTTTTGACAGGAAACGTCTACAAAAGTCATTCAAAGACTATTTTTGAATCTTTATAAAAATTCAATTTAATGGAAAAGTCTGGTTTTTAATAAATATTTAGAAAAAGTAACTTTTAGAAAGTAACCTTTTATCCGCCTGAACCTGCAGCAGGCTAACTAGTATTAGCCTACTTACAGTTGGTCGGTCAGTGTTTAACCTTAATGAAATGTGAAAACTGGTCCAAGAGCGGAAACAATGGTCTGGTTGTAAGGAGGTGGTTTTCTTCACCTTGCAGAAAGACCAGTTAGGGTAGACCCAGGAAATTAATTAACTTGTAAACCTTTGTACCCCAGCTAGGCTGGCTCCGATCCCAGTGGAAGGGAAGCTACCCCTAGTGACCACAGAGGAGAGGGCTATACATTTCCAAGGCCATACCACAGGCTCTGCACAAGGGAGAAACGGTTTACCCATCTTGGATTTTAGGAGTATGGTGCACTGTGGAATTGTTTGTAATAGAGCAAACAGGAGCTGCTGAAAATGTGGGTAGGGTTGCCCCTGGGAACTTTCACCCCATTGGTTAGGGAAGACCCAGAAGTCACCTCCACCCACTAGCTAGTGCCAACTATAAAAGTGGCACCCAAAATCACTCTCCTCAGAATACTTTCTGGACTGTGGAAGATAAGAAGACTGAACCCTGCTTGCTGTAACCTGTGATGAGGACTGGACCTGCTCCCTTCTGTTCCCAGGACAAAGATGTGGATTCCAAAGGTCAGTGGGATGACCTGTGTGGCTACAGGGACACGAGAAGCAGAAGAACCACTCTTTCCTGGATGACCAGTTGCCCAGTCACAACTGGACATGCACTGGACCCCGCAGAAGGCATTTATTGAACTAAACCCTGAACTCCTAAGTTAGAAAAATTCTGACTTCTAGCTGATGGAGGACTGGGATCAACCACAAGAGCCGATTTGCGAAGGCTCGACTTTGCTGGACTGAAGAAACAGATGTCAAACTTGGAGCTTCTCCAGAGCAACAAATCAGTGCTCTCGGCGAGAAGGTATCCAAACCTGTGGAGCTCTCTTCAGATACAGCCTCCGACCTAGTCCTGCTGGAGAAATCCAAGCTTCGTTTCAGAGACTAAGTCTCAAGGTAGAAATTTTGGCCAGGCTAAGGTGCTAAAAGTAGTCGACCGATGAGACTACAGTCTTGGCTATGAAATTTGACTTTCCCCACTCTGAACTTTTCCCTCCAAAATCAATGGCTTCAGCTGGATCTATCCCACTTTGGTGAGGCCTTCACGGTTACAGCCGGCTGACTTGCTCCACAGAGAGATTCTGACTTCCATTTTGCAGACTGAGTTCAAGGGGAAAATCCTTGACTTGGCTGTCCCACATTCCAACTCCACAGCTCTCAGCACCAGGATATCCTAACATAACATAACCATTGCTGCGATTTACTTTGTAGCAGTTCCCCAGCTCTATTTCCCGATCTCAGGATCCATTGCAGGTGACCTCAAAGTGAACCTAGTTCTTGGTCTACCGCAACCATAGACTGTAATTGGTGCATAACACTTTTTCGTGCTTTCACTTAAAAATTCAAAACGTTATTTCTCAGGTTCTGCTAACTGGATTATTGTTGTTTAGGTGTCATTTTGTTTATTTCTATTTACTCTATTTTTCTTGGTGTAATTTTGTTTATTTTTATTTACTCTATTTTTCTTATTTGGTTTAGGATTTTTGTTGTTTGGTGATTTGACCTTATTATTGCTTTGGAACTGTAGAAATAGTTTACACATTGCCCTAAATTAAGCCTGTCTGTTCAGTGCCATAGCTACAAGGGTTTTGAGCGTAGATTAATCTAGTAACTTTTGGGTTCACCCTAATGGGATAATGTTATTATTTTCTGCATTAAGCGACTTCCCACACCAAATACTATTCCATTTCTTACAAGGGCATTTTCTAACGTGTAGAAAATTGGTTGGGACATTTAGTCCTCTTAAAGACTGCAGCCCTCCGAAGCAGAGATAATGGTAGCCATGTCCACCTCGTTGCCTCACTCCTAAAGCAGACCACTTTCGCCCCTAAATTGTGTTAACAGAACCGATCTTTGTCTCTGGTCATGTATATCCCCAAGTATCTGAAACTCTAAGCCTCAATCATGAAGGAGAATAGCTCCTGTTCTGACTCGACTGCCTGTCATTACCAACAAATATGACAGACTTGTCCCAATTGATCTCAAATCCTGAGAACTATCCATAGATCCTAAACATCTTAAGGAGTCTACTTATTGCCCTTTTGTTGTCTGTCACATAATGATTTTCTATCTTTCCATTCTGGGCTCCATCTCACACTGTTAACCAAGGTGTCTCTACCTATCCAAGAGCCAATGGGTTCCAGAGTCAGGGCATAAAGAAATGCTGAGAACTATCCATAGATCCTAAACATCTTACGGAGTCTACTTATTGCCCTTTTGTTGTCTGTCACCAAATGATATTCTATCTTTACATTCTGGGCTCCATCTCACACTGTTAACCAAGGTGTCTCTACCTATCCAAGAGCCAATGGGTTCCAGAGTCAGGGCATAAAGAAATGCTGAGAACTATCCATAGATCCTAAACATCTTAAGGAGTCTACTTATTGCCCTTTTGTTGTCTGTCACCAAATGATATTCTATCTTTCCATTCTGGGCTCCATCTCACACTGTTAACCAAGGTGTCTCTACCTATCCAAGAGCCAATGGGTTCCAGAGTCAGGGCATAAAGAAATGCTGAGAACTATCCATAGATCCTAAACATCTTAAGGAGTCTACTTATTGCCCTTTTGTTGTCTGTCACCAAATGATATTCTATCTTTCCATTCTGGGCTCCATCTCACACTGTTAACCAAGGTGTCTCTACCTATCCAAGAGCCAATGGGTTCCAGAGTCAGGGCATAAAGAAATGCTGAGAACTATCCATAGATCCTAAACATCTTAAGGAGTCTACTTATTGCCCTTTTGTTGTCTGTCACCAAATAATATTCTATCTTTCCATTCTGGACTCCATCTCACACTGTTAACCAAGGTGTCTCTACCTATCCAAGAGCCAATGGGTTCCAGAGTCAGGGCATAAAGAAATGCTGAGAACTATCCATAGATCCTAAACATCTTAAGGAGTCTACTTATTGCCCTTTTGTTGTCTGTCACCAAATGATATTCTATCTTTCCATTCTGGGCTCCATCTCACACTGTTAACCAAGGTGTCTCTACCTATCCAAGAGCCAATGGGTTCCAGAGTCCGGGCATAAAGAAATGCTGAGAACTATCCATAGATCCTAAACATCTTAAGGAGTCTACTTATTGCCCTTTTGTTGTCTGTCACCAAATGATATTCTATCTTTCCATTCTGGACTCCATCTCACACTGTTAACCAAGGTGTCTCTACCTATCCAAGAGCCAATGGGTTCCAGAGTCAGGGCATAAAGAAATGCTGAGAACTATCCATAGATCCTAAACATCTTACGGAGTCTACTTATTGCCCTTTTGTTGTCTGTCACCAAATGATATTCTATCTTTACATTCTGGGCTCCATCTCACACTGTTAACCAAGGTGTCTCTACCTATCCAAGAGCCAATGGGTTCCAGAGTCAGGGCATAAAGAAATGCTGAGAACTATCCATAGATCCTAAACATCTTAAGGAGTCTACTTATTGCCCTTTTGTTGTCTGTCACCAAATGATATTCTATCTTTCCATTCTGGGCTCCATCTCACACTGTTAACCAAGGTGTCTCTACCTATCCAAGAGCCAATGGGTTCCAGAGTCAGGGCATAAAGAAATGCTGAGAACTATCCATAGATCCTAAACATCTTAAGGAGTCTACTTATTGCCCTTTTGTTGTCTGTCACCAAATGATATTCTATCTTTCCATTCTGGGCTCCATCTCACACTGTTAACCAAGGTGTCTCTACCTATCCAAGAGCCAATGGGTTCCAGAGTCAGGGCATAAAGAAATGCTGAGAACTATCCATAGATCCTAAACATCTTAAGGAGTCTACTTATTGCCCTTTTGTTGTCTGTCACCAAATGATATTCTATCTTTCCATTCTGGGCTCCATCTCACACTGTTAACCAAGGTGTCTCTACCTATCCAAGAGCCAATGGGTTCCAGAGTCAGGGCATAAAGAAATGGAGATATGGTACATTCCTATCTTATACCCATATGTTAAGGGAAAGGCTGCGTCAATGTATCGTATCATCACCATGGTATCCTTGCAAAGCAATTCTATCCAAGTAGGCATCTTGGGACCTTGACCAATCTTTCTTAAAACATGAAACATAAATGGCAATTCCACTAAGTCAATCACTTTTTTTGTATCCAATGACAGAATCATCATTGGTTCTGTCCCCCATTGTGAGCAAGTGCCACCAAGGTGAACCCAATTCAAACTTCACAGCTCTCAGCACCAGATTGCCCTAACATAACATAACCATTACCTAGCCATTGCTCCATTGCTAGATGTAAGTTAGATGGGGGGGATCCACTGAATTTATTAAATACTATCAATTGTCACCATCCAGCATCTTGAACCTCTATTGTGAATGGTGGGCCATCCCTCTGTGCTCTGAGGAGCCCCTGTGATTCACCCAGGTATCTGTACCAGTTTAGCTGTCCTCAATAGTTTTAGAAAGCAAAACTGAACATGTTTAGGTAGGATTAATAAAGGTGACCGGTCCTAACTGGCCAGCTGGATTTTCTCCAGAGCGGGAAATCCTTCTTCCTTTTGTATCCCTGTAGCAGCAACATGGGCCAGTGAATTGGCACTTGAAGAGTAGTTCAGGGCCCTGGGTACCAGCAGAGTGGGGAACCCTTAAGCCTTCTTACCACAGCAGTCAGCAGAATCTTCTTTCTTCTTCCAGGTGTTCTTCCAGGTCCAGGAATTTCCTTACTTGCACAGTTCATGCTAAATGAGTGGATATTGAATCTGGTTTCCCTATCGAAAAAGGAGTGTCATATGAAATGCTGAGACAAATATGAGAGTGTTTTGCATTTAATGATTTATATGTAGGATTTATTTTTTTCTTTGTTTTTGCACCTTTTTAGTTTGTGGGTTATTGATGGGTGGTCTGTGAATAGTAAGGGGTATATCTGTTAATTGTATTTTGCTAATATTTGAGTTTTTTCTGAACTTGAATTTAATATTTAATGAAATATTTAAATAAATTTAAAAAAAATAGGGAGGGATGGCCCAAACGTAAATTTTTCTCAAGTTGAGAGGGGCATTTTGTCCCGTGCATTGGCTATGCCACCATGAAGGTTTGCCGAGAGGGACGCTGGGTCCATGCTAAATGTCTTGCAGACCTAGTTGAATTCCTCCTGCTTCTTTTTTTTTATTTTCTGCCTGGCATGGGGGTAGCTTTTTCTCTATTGAGAGGGGTTGAATAACATAGAATGTTTGAGAGAAGAATGGTGATTAATAAACAATCTGTAAACATAATATTAAATGACACTATTCTAGCTTGGTATCACTTCTGAATTCTAAGTCTGGCTGTTGCACGTGTGCAAAGATACAGCCCCTTTGCCAACCTTAATTTGGATGGAAGCATGCTTGTTCTACTTTTGTTTTCTTTAAAAACAGAGACAGGTTTTCGTTTGTGAGTGGGGTGTGCGTTTACACTCATACTGTTTAAACAATTTTTTTCCAGTAAACATAAAAGTTTTTTTTTTTTAAAAGGCGCATGAAAAATTAGTTGGCATGGCCCACTCATTCTTGATTAAGAAGCAATTGATGATGATTACGTGAGGAGCCAAAGATGGTGGTTGGGGTAGCGTTCATTCAACTCCTCTGTTCTGGGTGTGCAGTGTCAAGACAGAGTCCAGGATCACACTCAGGTTTGGACTTGAGGCTGAGTGTGACTGACTGCTTGAAGACTATAGAATACTTGATGAATCATTTGAGAGTCTGCTTTTAGAAATGTAACATTTGTTTTGTACCTGTTAAGTTTAAGGAAAACTGAGTGACATCTTAAGTTATGATTCGGTGATATATATTCAGTTTTGAACATTCTTGTGATTTTATACTCAATGTCTTTATTTATAGCCAGCAGCCTATTCTAAAATAAATATCCAGCATGATAGAGATTATTAGCATCAAGTTTAGATTATTGTGGTTCTATACATGGCTATATAAAATATAACTCTAAGATTCAAGGATTCAGTTATTTCAGATTTTAAAATTGTGCAGAAATAGAAAATGTAGGCACCAGGCTCCTGCAAAATATGTCCTCGTTTTCAAATACAATAGACTTTTAGCTGGCTGAAAGAAGTCCCTTGCTAGACACCAAAGCAAGACACCAACGTGCAGACCTTTGACAACGTTTAACACGTCCTACGCTGGAAACCTAAGAATGTGCACATCTGCCATAAGCAATGGGGCCTGTTTGGCTTGTCCAACCTTCTTGCAAGAGGGCATCTCCAAACCCACAAGGACCACTGTCGGCAACCAACTCCAAGACATTGCTGGGGTTGAAATAAGCCACATAAGTATCATTCATTAGAATTTATTTTTGGTGAAGTGTAACACCTTATTGTGTGCCAAGCTCCAGTCTCAGTAGTTATTCTTCATTATTAGGTTTCTTAGGGGTTTGGGCGTAGTCATAAGATACGAAATATCCGCACCAGTGTACCTCTGACACATTAAGTGTGAGGGATTTTGTCTTGTTTTCTTGTACCTAGTGCACGTATTTATTCTTGCTGGCTGCTGAGAATTAGTATTTGAAGAATTTTAGATTCGTTTTGAGGAACCAGAGTTTCACTCTACGAAAGATAGATGTTAGACCTTCACTTTTGCAGTTGCTGAGTCACAGCACAGGGCCATTGGCTGCATTCTTGGATGGACTTCGCATTTATCAGCATATCATCACTGAAGCGGAGTGAAACTGGAGGTCTGCAGTTAACTCACAAGGCATTCTTACAATACTTCCACATCAGAGATACCGTAAAGTGGAGTTCTTTAAAAAAAAAAAAAAATTATTTTTATTAAACAGACAAAGAAAACTGTAGTGACAGTAAACCTTTCAAAGCAGAAGGTAAAGAAAGCAGCATCAACTGAAGAAATCCCATGAGGATAGCAACATATCAGAATTGGAATGTCGTCGCTACAATACACAGATCAGCGGTAAGATCCATACCATCGGGATCACAAAACATCCTCAGTAGTACCACCCTGGGGCTCACAGAGTTCCCGCCTATAAGTATTCCACTTCCCCCAAATTCTATTCCATTTATTCGTGCAACCTCTTCCCACATATACCACCCTCGAAGCCAGCATGCATATCTCTCTTCCAATCCCCCAAACTCGGGCTCAATTCAGATCTCCTCATGCAAGTTATATTTCACTTGGCTACCATCAGTCCCAATGTGAGACAGAGTCGGTCCATATGATTGAGGAGGCATCATTTGGCCATAGTGCCAGATCACTCCCCACCACTTCATAAAAGGCAAGTCAGTATTCTTCCCATGTAATGTTGAAGCGCGGGCCAGCTCCACAGCATAAGAAAAAAAGTTCCCTCTTGACCCCACTTGCTGGGACACCAAGCTTGATCTGTTTTGCCCATTTTAACTAGGGCAGTACATGCATAGTAGCTGCGATGAAGAATTTTCAATTGTACCAATTGAAATCTGGACTTTATGGCCACCTCCCTTGGGGAGGCCAGGGCTTCAGGCCACTCTCCCTCCTCCAGATCCCCCAAGTCTCGCACCCAACTCCCCTGCAGCTTTGTCAGAGGATCAGGAGAGTTACTGACCAATTTACGATAGGTGAGCGTTTCAGCATGTATTAATTCAACAACCTATAATAACGTAGAGAGGACTCAGGGAGGTCTACCCACCTCAGAATTGCTCCATAGGGCGTGTCCGATTTGAAAATAGCGGAAGGTCTCAGTGGGGGCCAGTTTGTACTCTGTAACTCTGAGAATGGTATCACATCCCCCTGCCTCCATAGATCACCCACCTTCGATAGACCAATTAAGTTCCATTTGTCAAAGCCTCTTTGTGTAGCTAAGGTGCCCAACTTCGCCTTGTCCCACAAGGGAGTAGCCTGCGTGGTCTTATCCCTCCAGCCCAAATTGTGAAGTGCGGTGAGCCAGAGAGCTAATGTGGTAGGGCTAAGCGACGGCGCGGCCCAAACCCCTATAGATGGCTAAGATGACCTCCAGGTCTCATGTTATTTCTATCCAATCTGAACGCCGGCTCCCCCTCCAGGATATGGACTCATTGGTTAAGACCCTCACTTGTACCACCCAGTAATACTTTTTTATGTCAGGGAGGGCTATACCACCATCAAACCAACTCCGAGTCAACTTCTGCAGGGCAACACGTGGGGGACCCCCATCCAAGAGAAGGGTATGCACCTCACTGTCTTTGGCCTGAAAGTAAGACGAAGGAACAGGATATGGCGTGTTATGGAGTCCATACAAGAATCGGGGCATGGCCATCATCTTGATGAGGGCAGCCCTCCCCAAAAAGGACAGGGGCAAAGCCCTCCAAAGCCAGACGTCTACTCTCAGTCAGGCCAATGGCGGCTCCAGATTATGTGCGTAAAAAAACCTTCTGATTAGCGTGATGAAAATTCTTAGGTATCGAAAACCACCTGTTACCACCTGGGCCTCACAACCGGTTGGCAATGCCCGAGCTGTTCCGCTAAGTACATGTATCAGTGATTTATGCCAAATGATAGTGTAGCCTGAGTACCTTCGGTATAATGAGAACACATGGATAATCCTGTCAAGGGAATTGGCGGGATTAGCAACATTCAGCAGAATATCATCCTCGCAGAGGGAGATTCTGTCCTCCCACTCCGCAGTCCATTTCAGCCCTCAGATCATAGAGTCAGTTCTTACCCAGGCTACCATTGGCTCTAACACCAGGGTGAAGATTAAGGGGGAAAGAGGGCAGCCCTGCCTCGTGCCCCACCGCAATGAAAAGAGGGTGGATGTGCCCTCATTCAAGGGCAAGTGGATCGGAGTATAAGAGCTGAATCCATGAGAGGAAACCTGGGCCAAACTCAAGCTACTCCAACACCGCATAAATAAAGGGCCACTCTACCGTGTCGAAAGCCATACGCGCATCTAAGGACAATATGATGGCATCCTCCAGGATCCAGTCAGGAGTTCTTTATTTTTAAACCCAAGGTGTATGGAGAATGTGTTACATATTGTGATTCTAGATACAACTCCTGCTGGTGGTAGCCTGCATTTACCATGCATTGAGATCTGCCTCGGAGATCTAATTTGCCTCACTAAGTATTGCTCATACGTCATCAGTGGTGGGTTGATGTACTTCCCTGTCTTTATTTCGTGGTTAGACAGCCTCATATCAATGCATATTCAGATCTGTCAAACTAATTTGGCCTTGCAGGTGACCACAGTGGAGAAATCCATGGATGGATCATGCACTCTTTTTTTAACAGTTTTTTTACTTGGGTCAATGTGCAGTTTGATGGGTTTGTGAAGTCATGACTGAATAAATTACAAGTTGATCAACGGCTGTGGATTGTCAGAACATGGACTCTGTGGCAATGAACAATTCAGGGCTGATGATGATGAACAAGGTAAGAGAATAACCTCGATTGGACAGAGCGACCAACAACTGGGAAAGTTTTACAAAATAAAATCTGAAGGACAGCCTAGTGATATCTGGGGCGAGCACTGTTGTGAAAAACTGACTTCTTTCCATGATACTCTTATGCTGAGGATGCAATATGAAAATGGACTATGAGAGTAGCATAGTGTAGACAGTGTGGTATATGCTGAGATCTCATAGTGGGTAAATGCAACTAAGTAGTGCTGAAACATTAATCTGTCATGCATGCACACCTTTCCCTGTGTCCTCTGCAGTCCTCCAGGCAATCTCCACAATTGTCTTTATAATGTCGTCGATACCAGCTTCAACTTACCATTGGTACACTCGCCTGCAATTCCTGCACAGGAAACAGCTTGCCAGTGCATGCGAACACAGGTAGGTGCAGTGTCACCAATAAGATCTGGACAGCGCAGAGGAGGGGAAATGAAATCTGCTTGCAGATCTTGGCACACAGTCATTGCGAGTGACTCCACCCTGGACTGACAGGAATTTCAGGCCTAGCCTGACATCTAGGTTGACCCGAGTGTCTTCACACCTGCTCGCATAGTATAGTTGCTGCCTTACCATTTACAGAGTTCAAACATTCAGAGAAAGAGTAAGACACTTATGGATTTCCCACGTCAGGGTGGAAGGAGGTGCCTCTACCCATTCTGGATGGAGAAAAGAATGGTTGGCATTACATCCTGTGAGTGAGAGGTACTTTATAGACAGATGTTTATGTGATCCAAATATGGCTGCATTTGCCTCCTGCTATCCAGATTTCCCTGGTTCGGTATGCTTACAGTCTACGTATAATATATTTGCCCTGAATCGTCAGGCACATATCCAGCTTTTTAGGTATGCTTCTTTATCTGGTAAGGCACATAATGGAGGATTTGCTGGTCCTAGAAAAATAATGTTGTGCCATAAAGGAGGCACTATGATTATTTTACATAATTCCTGTACAGGCTAGTGCCAGTCGACCCTCAAATGTACTAATGCCACCGGGGTAGGTGTATACTGCATCAGGTAAGGAACCAAAGCTATATTACTAAAAAATATGTGAGGTAGCAAAATGCATAGATGTAGAAAATTGCTCTTGTTTGAGAAGCACAATCAACCCATACCAATCAGCCAAAACATTTGTGTATGTATTATTTAAACATGTATAAACATGAATAGGCATGAGTGCTTTAAAACATCAAGAAATGTACACAACCACAAGCATGGGCTTGGGGTTCTTATACGCACCCAAAGTAGGTCCCGTCCCGGTCAATGAAGTATCTCCCCTCGGCATCTGTTGGAATGTAATGTCTTCCGCTAAACATCGCCGCCAGCATTGTGTCTTCATAGCGTTTCAGTGTCGACAGCCTGGTAGTGAAATACATACCGCCCACATTAAGTGGAATGACTTCAGGGAACTGTAGGAGCAAACACATTAATAAATATGCTGGCATGCTGTAGACCTAGGAGGTGCCACGTTCATGGGGGTGCATAGTAGTTACATGAGTGTTATTTTTTTTCTCCTCTAGTAATACCATGATAGGAATTTTTTTTGTTTTTGACTAAGCCGTTCTGTTGTTAGAACTGTCAAAAGCTGTACAGGAACTGGTCTCATTTATAGCTGTTATGTAGCATGCCAACCCACAAGTTATCCTTTCAAAGTCACCAAATGTGTATTGAGGACATTCATAGTAGACAATCTAAAACAGCAATTTAGTGTCATTCAAACCCTGATCTTCTTTCATATTTTGAAAGCTCGGGCTCTCAATATCAATGTATTACTCACATAACTCCCATTCCAGTGCTTGAATATAAGAACCCTTAAAAGTATGTGCACACATCTGGTTCGCCATGCATTTTTCGCGACTTCCCATCAGAGATGTTCTTATCATGTGCAGGTATCAGCTACACCTCTGGGCTGTCAAAGCCTTCCATGCTCTACAGAGTTGTGCACTCTCCCTGACAGCTGGGTGCTTTATGGCTTTGTAGCTTTCTACATTCAAACACCTTACTCTTGGCTGTGTCTCCATCAGGAGTTGACACTGATTTTTTCCCCACTTCCTTGCCTCAGGTTTCTTAACACTCATTTCCATGCAGACTAGGTTTTCCTTTCTTCTGGGGCTCTTCATCTAGGATAGTGAAACCGTGAACTGCTATAGGGTCAGTGTCTGACTTGTAAAGGGACTCTGCATAATTACATAGACACCTGGCCAGGGTGGTAGTGATCAGCCTAACATGGGAAAAGAGACATTAGTGACTTCTCCCACCATGACACAGTCGCTTCTCCTGAATTCAGTGTTGAACGTTCCTGAAGAAGGATCTATTTGGTCTCACCACTATCTAGGTAGAAGATGAAAGGGAGCGGACGTAAGGTATAAACCTCATTGTCTTGCCTTGGAATGAAAAAGGGAGCTCCTAAACCGTCTCTCATTCCACTCAATGTTAAGTTTCATAGGAATAGCCAATGTTATCAATCAAGGTGCCCTTTTTAAATAAAAAAAAAAAATGATAGATGGAAATTATTTCACTGATCTCAGCATTGAAAGACAACAAGTGAACACACAGACTATAAAACCATAGCTGATAATTATAAACTGCAAAAATAACCACGAGAAAGAATCTACCACCTGTTACGCGGTTAGAAATTCCTAAATTCAGTGACTCTTAATTCCCCCCATTGTAGACTTTGGTTAAATTGGAATTCTAAAACCATCCCTACCATTTTTGGAGGTAAATGCTTGATTGCAGTGTTGGGTCCATGGCAATATAGTTGGTAGGTACAAATGTCTGTATGGTTTTTATTGGTACAGTGTATGTGTCAGAGTCTTCATTGTGGTAGTCTACATTTCTATGGTCTTGATTTTCACAAGTATAGTTCCCCCGTTTCAAAGGACTACGCCCAGACTCCAAAAATTCTAAATTTTGGGAGATGCAAGAAAGAGTCCATCCATCTTCTTTGAGCCTTTGTTTTGGTCAGTCTAAGAATATTCAAAACAGCTTTTAGCAATATAATGATATCAGATGATGCCTTTGACTATGCTGGCTGTGTTCCATTACTGTATTTCTGCAATGCATTGCTCATTGGTAAAGTGGTGCTGCTGAGTATTCACGAAATAAAAGCATTATCTAACTTGTAGGCTTTTATACAGAAATAAATTTAAAAGGGTGCACACAGAAGTCTTTGAAAGATAAAGTGTTTAATAAAAAGAGAGGCACAATGCCCCATGGGGACTAGGGAATTAATGAAATGGGGTGGTATATACTCGTTTTCTTTGCAGGAAACTTTTCTTAGAAAGCAGTTGCTTCTATATATAAATATATGAAGCTAAACTGACATTTATAGTGGATAAAGCCTATCTGATCCACAGTGTCAACCCATTTTCCTGCCTGATACAATATTATACATTATATTTAGTCTCTAAATTTGCATTGCACCTTAAGTGTTGTGGATATCTTAAAACCTTGTTACCACTAGAATTAGAAACGTATTTTGGTCCAACTATTAGTAAGGCACTTTTTTTTCTTCTTTGTTAATTGTCCAGACAATATCTTTAGAGCTCTTTCAGAAGTCCTTGACACAACCAAAGGCATAGGCAAATCACAAATCATAAAACAGGGTTCAAAGGCCTGATTTAGAGTTCGGTGGATGGAGTACCCTGCCCACCACACCCTTGGTCCACCTGCGTCATTTAGAGGCAGCAGGGCCTTAAGTATTCCGTCCACAGAACCCCCGTTTGCTCAGTCTTAAGAATACTTCTTCCAATGGCTCAACAAAATAGGGCCGTCAGAGGAAGGACATTACACCGCCCGCCCTATTTAGGGTGGACGATGGAATGTATTTTTCTTCCGGTCAACACCAAGAAAAAACTATAATGAACCCCACACCTTGAAGAAAACTCTCAGGGTATGGAGGTCATTTTTGAAAAACAAAAGAAAGTTAAAACTTTGGTGGACAGCCGCTAAAACCAACCATCCACCAAACTTTTAGTACATTGAAAGGAACCACTGAGATTCCCTACAGCATACAGAGATGATGACTAGGCCGGTGTTCAACTCTGAATCTGATGGGCAGAGTACCACCGAAATGGCAGAGGTAATATCCTCTGCTATCTCGGTGGATACTACTCTGTCTGCCAAACGCTAACTCAGGCCCAAAGCCTTTTGACCATAAACACTTAGACTTCGGGTCTGTGTCTAAAATTGTGTCTGTTTTAGGCTCTTTTCATTCCCTATAGCCTTGTGTGAGTTCATGTGGTTAGGAAGATGGGTATAAAAGCTTACCACTAAAGTGTAACTTACAAAGCGCCCCCAACAGGACAACAAGTTCCACAAGAAAAGTGATGATCTTATACTGTCCGAAGTACTTAAATAGTATCCAGAAAGCATCAAAATGCAAATGATCAAAGTTACAAAACATTTTCCGCCACTTTGTCATCTGAAGGAGAATTATGGGTTTCAGAAATCTGCAAGGAATATCGCTTAATGTATCAAATTAGAGGTGCGTCACTTTCCAAGGCCTGTAATCAATATTAGTCACAATGCAT
Organism: Calotriton arnoldi; assembly: GCA_963921515.1. Lineage (NCBI taxonomy): Eukaryota > Metazoa > Chordata > Amphibia > Caudata > Salamandridae > Calotriton > Calotriton arnoldi. The sequence continues at coordinate 2,176,968 of CAWUFW010000149.1, read as the reverse complement.
TAATGAAAGCAAATTACAGAGACCGTATCAACAATGTGTTATTCCACAGACATCAAAATACCAATCATTACAGGACAAATAACTTTCATTTTTTATGTCGAGATGAAAAAAGGAATGTAATCAATTAGTCTATTTTGACAAATGGTTTCGTTAATCACAACAGCTTAGTGACTATAAGGTTTACAGCAAATAGCATTTATCTATAAATAAAATGAAGCAATACAGCTAACAAAGTAATGTATTTGCAAACTTTTGAGATCAAATATTATCTCATCATGTTGTGTGCGAATGAAGCTTTGAAGTAAACATACACAACTATTTTTCAACAAATCATATGTCTACCCAATCCGCTGATAATTTATTATTAGGGCTTCTGGTTTCATGGTATTTATTTTTTAACATTTCCGTCTGTATTCATCCATATTTATTTTTGGGCCATCTTATTGGTATTTATCCATATTTATTTTGTGTTTTGAGAATAAACAGAGTTGTAAAATGGCATATTTCCACATTTATTTAACTGATAAACATGCACTCCTACGCTCATCCCTGTTGCGTTTTTGCAAATTAAGCTGCCAAATATGGCAAAATGTTATATCCTCAGGTAAATTTTAGCATTACACTACAACAATTATATGTTAACATATGCATATATTTAAGGAAATCTCAACCTGTTTTTTTGTTTTTTTAACTACCCAAGCTGTCTATGTACTCATCTGTTGTCCTGCAATTCACGAAAGATAGCATGGAGGGTCACTCACAAGAAGCACAATTTTCAGTATTTTTCTGCATTTAAAAATAAATACAGACAGGGAACATATTGTTTTTTGCCTGTATTTATCTGTAAAAATGGAGAACTGACAGCCTAATTTATAATGCAAGATTTCAGGCCAGAAAGGCGTGGTCTAAGATTACCTTTTGCGGTCATGCTTTCCCCCCCCTCACTAACAACCCCTATGCTAGCAAACACTGAGAAAGAATGCACAGTCGATGTTATATTTGGTGGGTTCATTATGATATACGAGTATCCTTGGTCTTTCTTGATTCAGGTTCTTTCAATACAAATTACAAGGGCTGGCACCGAGGGAGGCATATACGACTTGTTAAAGTTAAGTTATGCACATTGGTTTCAAAACCTAAACTCATATGCATACAGCCCAATGAAGAGCAAATAATTGATTTAATTAGTCAAATTAAGTTATAAATGTTGGACTGTCTATGAATAATTGCTATTTATGTTAACCTTTTTAACATCGTACATAAAACCTGAAATCAGAGTTATACAGGGGTACTGAAACATCGACCATACAGTAAGGGCAAGCTCCTCATTTTTTAAATTGTCTTAATTATATATTGCCGGAGGGATGGTCGGATATATGGCTTCCGAGACTTGTCAGATTTTGGAGTGATTGCTTTAATGTAGGGCTTTTTTTTTTCACAACAGATTTTATTGTCGACAGCCATAACTGGTCTAGTATGACCAGGTTCCCAGGTAGTATAGTATACATAGTAGCCTTAATGATGTCAACTTTTTGATTCGAATACAACAATTGAAAAACTAATGTAATCAAACATATTTCCCCAACAATAAACAGTAGTGTCATACATTTGGTATAGAGTTGAGTGCATGCCTTACTCAACCACCCGGATCGAATAGAAGAACATTCACAATCATGTTCATCCCACATCATTTATCATTTTGTCCATTACAAATCTATTGATGCAGCTGGAATGGGCTCCAAAAAAACCCTGCTATTCCGCCCATCTCTTCCAAATCTTGAGATAATTTTGGGGGCAACCTCTTGCTTTATGTACTGGTAATTCCAACCCCATACAGAAATCAAGTCCTTTTTTCTATACTCCCACTGATGGTGGGGAGGCATCTTTCCATGCCATCGCTATGTCTCGTTTCGCCAGTGTAAGGCCGAGGAGTAATAAGTGTCGTTTGTATATGCTGCCCAGATACCATCAGTGATGTGGAGCAAGATCAATTGTGGCGAGTGTGGGATGTCCCACCTCAAAACCTCCGACATGCATGTAATTACGCCCTGCCAGAACTTAGAAAGTGCTGTGCACTGCCACACTGTATGCATAAGGGTACCATCTGTAGTTTGGCAACGTAGGCAGATAGGAGAATCAATTCGCACAGCGCGCCAGAGCCTATATCTAGTATAGTATACCCTATGAAGGTATTTAAAATTGTATGAGTTGCAATCGCGCCGCAATGGCCGCGCTACGTGGGGACTCCAGTGCCTCAGCCCAGTCCTCTTCATCCAGGGGGCCCAAATCTTCCTGCCAAGCCTCGCATGTTTTGCTGAGTGTGGTGGGACTATTTGTGACTAGTGTTCGATATATCTTAGTGATCTTATGCTCTCCAAGTTTCCCATAAATACTTTAGCCTCAATAGGGTTAAACTCTGGTATAACTTCCTGGCGTGTGAGGTAAGGGGAAAAGGCATGACGGAATTGGAAATATTTATAAAATTGCGATTGGGGGGGGCGCTAGGTGGCGCACTGCCGATATGGTCGCACTGCGGTGAGGCTCCGGACGCTCGGTGAATAAAACAGCAATTATCCTCAAAAACCCCTGAAAAATTCCGCACCTCCCTGAGACACCCTACTAAACAAAGTCAGAGGAATCCCCGGTGAGAGATTTGGCCGGATGGCATGAGGGAAAGGCTATGTGCGAGCTGACACAAGCGGTAGCGGACCGAGCAGGTTGACAGGACGGACCTCGCGGGCGGTGTCGGAGGTGAGGAGAGACCCCGGCTTGCCACGAGGCGTAAGGCCGCAGCTGACGCGGAAGGTCCTTAGACGCCTGGCGTTGCAGGGAAGTGGAGTAGGAGCAGGCCACGCTTCCGGGCATAATATACGGGCGGAGGATGGGCTCCTAAAGGCTGGAGGGTGAGTCCTGGATGGGGCACAAAGCGCCTGAAATTCACACCGCGAGAGCAAGGAACAGGGCCCTCACTGCCCCCCCCCCCCAAGCTGCGGAGAGTGCTGGGCAGACAGGCGACACGCAGAGTCAGCACCGACGGGAGTCCTAAGCGTGGGAAACGCCATCACCCGCGTAGGAGGCGGACCGAGACTGAAGAGGACCGGCGACCGGCCGGACAAAGGTACGGCTTGAACATGCACAGATAGGGGCAGCCATTACTCGCAAAAGCGCAGCAGCGCGAACTGGACAGACCACGCCGATCGGCGGAGGCAGCTGATACAGGACCAAATAGGCAGCCTGGGACCCAAAACAAACTGGATGATATGCATTGGGGAGCCTCCTAGTAGAAGACATAGTACTGGGAGCGGCAGGCTATAACTGAGCTAATACACGGGCGGAATCTGGGGACCGGAGGACGGATAGGGCGGCAGGAGGCTAGTCAGCATGGACATTGAGGGGCTGCTGACACCCAGGTGAACACGCTCCAAGCGCATGACGAGACTAGAGGTGCGCAGAGAGTACCACAGGCACGGGAGCACCTGCGATATTTCGCCGCTGTCGTAGCACCAACGATCCTGCATTGGTTGGCTCTAGCTCTTGGCTGGTGGCACACAGAGCATTGGAGATAACCGGAAAGACATCGGGCGAACCCTGCTGGACGCCAGTGACTGGAAAGAGGAGGAAGGCAAGCAGTTGAGCTGAGCTAACATAGCCACAGGCTGCAACAGGGACTTTACGAGGCCCCACCATGGGGAAGCCGGACGGCAGACAACCAAAGCTGGTGTTTGAGGCGAAAAAACTGTTACCCGCTCAGTCATGGAAGAGCAGGTACAGACTCCCCAGGAGACTCTCCAACCACAGTCCTCGACATCAGGAGATGAGGTGAAATCGCTGCTACTGGCGATGCAACAAAGCCTCACGTCATTATCTGGCAAAATGGACACAATGAACAGTAGGCTGGACTTCTTAGTACTCAAAGTCGACAAACATGATGGACAGATTAAAGAGGCGGAGCGCAGAATTTCTGACACAGAAGACATGACATCCCAAATGCAGCAGCAGATGACCCAAATGGATAGACTTTTGAAAGTCATTGCCGCTAAGAACGAGGATTTGGAGGCCAGGAGCCGGAGGAATAACATCAGAGTCCTGGGAATAGCGGAAACAACGAACACGGGACGAATGGAAGAGTTCATCGAGAGGCTACTTCATACCACCTTCGGAGCGAATGTCTTCTCTCCCCACATGATAGTGGAGCGGGCGCACAGATCTCTGGGACCTCGACCCCCGCCTGGGAGCACTCCCCGACCCATCATTGCCCGGATACTAAACTACCGGGATAGGGATACTGCGCTCCGCCTGGCCCGAGAGAAGAAAAAGTTGACATATGAGGGGATGGACTTCGCAATATACCCGGACTTCACGACTGCAGTGCAGGAAGCGAGACGCAAGTTTCTGCTGGTAAAACAAAAGTTTAGAAAGGCACAGATTGACTTTGCGCTGCTCTACCCGGCGAGGTTGAGGATAACGCACCAGGGGCGTCAGAATATCTGTGCTACTCCACAGCAAGCAGAAGAACTCTACAAACGACTAGCAAGCCAAAGGTCACGTCGGAATTCAGAGGAAGCTCCATCAGGGTCCCGCTCTCCAGACCCAGACACTGCTGCAACATAAGCCAGGACAGGACGAAAGGTGGAGGATCGCACGGCCCTCCCCCCCGCCAGCAAGAGAGCACGTGATGTGGAAGATGGGCTGGTTATTAGATGCAGGAGAACATGGCACTGGTTGATGGATATTTAAGACTTGAGACATTTGCTCAGATAAGTACTGGGGACCTCATTCATAAGGCGGCTTATGGTAATAAGGGATGTAGGAAATAGGATTGTCATTAGGCATACATAATTCAGGGTTGTAAGCCGAGCACCCTCCCAATGCTCAGTCCTAGGTCCTACTAACCGCTGTAAGGGCGGGAGTGGAGACGGGAACAGCAGGGAGGGAAAAGTGACGCACCGGCGATTCCCCACATTGGGTGATCCCCCATCAGAGCAGTGGCTCTATGGATCCAGGATGCCTGGATGTATGTTGTTGGGGGTTTGTTGGGAAGAGGGAGGGTAATGTAATTCCGGCACGATTGGGGTGCTGCTGTGGGAGGGTGCGGGAGGGACCGGGGAAGGGACAAGGTTATTGGTTACTCTATAGGCCACGAAGGAATCACATGAGGCACATGGGTGGACTAGAGACAGCACCTACACAAGACTCACAAGAGGTACAACATCAGGCAGCACATGCAATTAGCACATATGGGAGCAATGACTGACCCTGGGACATTGCGGGTGGCCACTTGAAATGTGCGAGGGCTGGGAGATCCGAGAAAAAGACGCCAATTGTTGGCGTATCTAAGTCGGCACGGGATACATATCGCACTAATACAGGAGACGCACGTACACCCGCACCATCCTTCCACCTTTGCCGTGAAATGGGCTGATCACCGGATTTTTGCCTCGTACTCATCCTATGCTAGAGGTACGGCAATTATCGTAAAAAAGCAAATACCGTTCATACTGGTGGGTACAGAAGTGGATCACAAAGGGAGATACACTATGGCATGGGGGAGACTGGGAACGGATTCTGTAACCTTGATCAGTTGTTACGGCCCAAATGTTGACGATCCCGCTTTTTTCACGTTGTTGTGGGGGAAAATACTGGGTATCGGTTCCACACATATACTGTGGGGTGGGGATTTTAACGTGGCTCTTAGCCCGGCAGAGGATAGATCCAACCCTATGCCTCACCACTTTACCCGGTCATGCCGAGTCCTGCAGGGCATTAAAGCAGATGCAGGGTTACTGGACGCATGGCGACACCTGCACCCAACGGAGCGGGAAGGCACGCATTTTACGGCGCATGCTGCTTCCTGGGCAAGACTGGACTATTGCTTAACGTCTAGAGGACTGGGCCCCCATATACGAGAGGTTACACATTTAGCCAGGACATACTCGGACCACTCGCCGGTGGTACTTACATTGGCATTACCAGGGTATAATAGGCCGCGAAGTGTGTGGAGACTTCAACCCCTGACATTACTAGACACAGCATTTCATAGCGAGCTGGGGGAGGAGATACAAGATTTTTTCCAGAGGAATAGGGGATCCGTGAATGAGGTAGAGACTATATGGGAAGCATTTAAGGTAACAGTTCGCGGTTTCTGCATATCCAAGGGATCGGGAGTGCTGAAGTCTATACGGGGAACTATTAGGAGTCTGGAGGCAGAACTACACTTGCTTGAGACACAGATGAGGCAAAGCGAGGACTGGGGCATCAGACATACATTCCGGGAGAAACTGAATGAATATACGGAAGCAGCAGAGCGAGAAACGAAATTTATGGGGAAACACTGGGTGGCCAGAAAATACGGGGAAGGAGAACGGCATGGGAGAATTCTGGCCGAATTAATTCGCTACCCAAGGCACGCCAACTGCGTTTTGGAAATTCAGGGACCCGGGGAAGTGGTGCACAGGGACAATGACGATATACTGGCCACATTCACTGCACACTACACAGCGATATACACCTCACAGAGGAGAGGCCTATTGGAATTGGACACCTTCCTGGGGGGAGGTAGCACTAGGATGGCTCGGAGAGGCGCAGCGAGAATTCTTAAGTGCGCCCTTTGAGATCGATGAAATAAGGGAAGCAGTCACGCAAATGCAGTCTGGAAAGGCCCCTGGGCTAGACGGGCTGCCCATAGAATTCTACAAAACGTATATAGATCTGATGGCCCCGATTTTAAAGGAAGTATATGAGGCAACACTGGAGGCAGGCATATTACCCCCAACCATGAGGGAAGCACTCATCACATCCGTGCTGAAGCCTGGGAAAGAACCAACGCACTGTGACTCGTATCGTCCATTGTCACTTATCAACTGTGATGCCAAAATACTAGCGAAAGTCATTGCAAATAGGCTAGCCTTATTACTGGAAAAATTGGTTCTTCCTGATCAGGCTGGCTTTGTCCCGGGCCGTGCAACCACGCACAACCTCCGCACCTTGTTTGCGATTTTACAAACGATCTCCCCAGAGGTGCCGCTGGCGGCAGTCTTTTAGATGCCACCAAGGCATTCGATTCTGTTGAGTGGGATTACTTGATAGGTACATTGCAGCGCATGGGCTTTCCTCCCCTATTTTTGTCCTGGATTAGGTTGTTATACCACAGGCCTGTGGCAAGGGTGAGGATAAATGGGCATACATCAGATGCTATCCCCATTTCTAGGGGCACGAGACAGGGGTGCCCGCTGTCCCCACTCCTATTTGCGATTGCGATTGAACCGCTAGCGGCCAAATTGCGACAGCACCACCAGGAAAAAGCACTGCGATGTAACTTACGACATATCCTACTCTCCCTATATGCGGACGATATTACGCTGTATGTGCGTGACCCCCATGAGAATTTGAATCCCCTCCTGAGGGAGTTTATAGTTTTTGGGGAACTCTCTGGGATCCATATAAATTGGGGGAAGTCTCAACTGCTACCACTGACGGAGGCGGTCACCCGGTTCCCCCTTGATTACCCGCTGGAGTGGTGCGATACTGACCTGCGTTATCTAGGGATCACTATCTCTAGAAACAGGGTAGACCTGATGAGGCTTAATTATGGCACTGTGCTGCAGCGAATTAAGGAAAAGGTCACTCGGTGGATATCCCTACCCCTGACACTGGCAGGGAGGGCTGCATTGATTAAGATGGTGATACTCCTGCAGGTCTTATACCTGTTTTTAAATATCCCCTATCATCCAGGGCGCCCCTTCTTCGCGATGCTTAGGTCCGAAATGATAAGACTGGTCTGGGGAGGCAAACAGCCCAGACTGCAATGGCGAATCCTTACTCAACCATATGCCAGAGGAGGATTTGAAATACCGGATTTCGAATTATACTACACATGTGCACAAGCGCACTATGCGTTTTACTGGTTCCACCCCCCACGCTACATGCCGCAGATAGCGGCGGAACATTGGATGGCGGATCCGCTACCCTTGGAAGGCCTGCTATACACCCATGCACGCAGCAGGGACACAGAACCCACGACGATAACCTGCACGGTAGATGCCTGGCATCGTATCCGGATGCTCCTTCGGGGGGAGCTATTGTACTCCCCGAAACTACCGCTCGCTTATCACCCGCGTATGCCATTATTACAAGAAAAGGGGTTTCATAAACTATGCGAGCGAGTGAGGTTACGCACGTGGGGAGATCTATACTCAAACGGGATGTTTCGTTCCTCAGATAATATGTTTCAAGGGCTACAACCCTCCGCTCTAGATTTGTTTCTGTATGTTAGGCTGCGACAGGGCCTGCGCTCGGTTACCCCGGAATTCCCGCAGGAACCTCCTATTTGTGCCCCCCTGCATATGCTGCTATGTGCTAAGGCGCCGGGACGCATGGTCTCGCTGTTATACTCTATGGTGCGGGGTCACATAGAAGAGATACCCAACACTGCCCGCACTAACTGGGTTAATGAGCTAGGGGAAGGCATAACGGACGACCAATGGCAATACTGCTGCCTTCAAACGAAGCAAGCCTCTGCTAGCGCCAGACTACGCATAATACACTATAAATTCTTACAACGGCTGTATTATACTCCTGCTAAGCTAGCTCGATTCAAACTGCGAACAACAGACAACTGCGACAGATGTGGGAGCCCGGGGCTGATTTCTTACATTTAGCCTGGGGTTGCCCCAAGGTGTGTGATTACTGGGCACAGGTTTTTACAGCTCTGCGGCAGATGGTCCCTTTGCCATTAGAAGGCAAGCCCTTGATTGCACTGTTGGGATATACGGCGCAAGTCCCTAAGGCTCATCGGAAATTCATAGACACAGCATTACTGTTGGCTAAGCGGAGAGTGGCTTGCAGGTGGGGTAGGGGGCGAGCACCGAAGTTTAAGGAATGGCTAGAAGACTTGATCTATTGTCAGGACCAAATGAAGATTTATGCCGAGCAGCTGCCCAGGGCATCCAGACCGAGAGACATCTGGGGCCCACTGCAGGCATACCTGCTTGCTCAAGCGGCAGGGGCCCAGCCGGGGAGCCTGAGATGTCGTAATACAAAAGGGATACACGTTGATGACCTACACCGTCTATCATGGTTCAGCTATGGTCCGGTACCCTTAAAGGAAGGGGGATCCGGCGAGGGCTTATGTTGTTAATAAATATGACACTTGTCTCTACCTGATGGACTGCGCATTCCGGGGGCACTGAAGGTTCGGCCTCCAAGTACATGGCCAGGGAGGCTTCATTATGTGAGAAACGTTCTTGGGAGACCGAGAGGGCTCGAGAGTGTAGGGCCACGAGGGGAAAGTTGTACATAAATGTGCGGACGGGATGTGGGTCGGTGTAATGAGATGTATGTACCTCACTAGTTACTGTTAGACTGTTGCTGTATACATTACCTGCTACTACCGTTATTGTACCATTGTGCCCAATGGTTGATATTAAGGGAAGGATTCCCCTTCCGATTGTATTGGCCTGAGTGTGTTACATATTGGAAAACTCAATAAAGAAAGTTTTAAAAAAAAAATTTGCGATTGGGGCATTTCATATTCTTGTTGGAGTTCCTGAAAAGACTTTAAAGGTCCTACCATGAAGAACATCCTCCACCATAGATATACCAATAGCCTCCCAGCCGGAGAAGCCAGCTAGCCCCGACAGCTGAGGAAGTAGACCATTGTGCCAGAGGGGCGCTTCCTTTATAAGTCTGTCCCACCACCCCATTTGATGTAGCGATTGTTTACAGATCTTAAATATCGTAGCGGTTGCCGGCGGCAGCACTTTTAGTGTTGGGCCCGGATAAAGGATTGTGTGTAGGGACATATTGCCCATCAGCCAGCGTTCAACTGCATATGCGGGATCGCATCTATCTCCATACCACCAATCGCTCAAGATGAGGAGGTGCGAGGCCGCATAATATGACTGGACATCCGGCATTGTGAGACCCCCACAATATGTAGATTGGAAGCATGTTCTCAATGCAACTCGGGCTGAGCCCCCACCCCAGAGGAAGTGTCTAAGAGTTGCATTCAATTGCCTAAACCAGGTGGGCAGTATCCGGTATGGGTGGTTTTGAAGTTGGTATAGCAGGCGGGGCAGGGAGACCATCTTGAAGATGGCAGATCTGCCAAACAGGGAGAGCGGCATGTGTGACCGAGATCGGGTCTGTGCCTTAATCTGCACCCACAGTGGGGCCAAGTTCCTTTCCCAGGATATGGGCTAGGAGGACAACAGAAAAACCCCAAGATACTTAAACCCGTACTGAACCATTGTTACCTCACTTGCCCATGTGGCATCCACCCCGCAAGGGCCATAGAAATGATTTCCGGGCGTTCATATACAGCCCAGATGTCTCACCGAAGATCTGCATTATCCTGAGCAGTCTTGGACCCGACCGGTTAGGTGGTGTAAGAAAGAACAAAACATCATCCGCATAGAGAGCTAAGCGGTCGGAGACTTCCCTGGACCATTCAAAACCTCGGATTTGTGCATCCATCCGTACCCAGGCCGCAAGAGGCTCCATTGCCAGTGCGAATAGATACGGAGGAAGGGGACAACCCTGGCCGGTGCCCCGCCCGATGGGGAAGGTGTGAGAGGATGAGTCCGCAACGCGGATAGAGGCAGTAATGTCAGTATAGAGAAGTTGAATATATTTGAGAAGGCGGGCCGAAATTTAGTTGACTCAGGAGTGCGAAGAGGTAAGTCCAGCTAAGAGTCAAATGCCCTATCGATGTCGGCCAGCAAGAGTGCCGCCGGCTCCTCAAGGCGATCCACTGTCGCGTTGGCGGTGTGTGCACGGCGAATATTGTGTCGTGTAGCACGGCCTGGCATGAAGCCGGCTTGGTCAGGGTGTACCAGGTCTGTAATGTGTGGTACTATGCAGTTGGCAATAACCTTAGCTAGGAGCTTGGCCTCCACATTAAGAAGTGATATTGGGCGATATGAGACGTGGTGTTCAGGGGGTCGGCCAGGCTTTAAGAAGGCCACTATTTCTGCATGACGCCAATCTCTTGGAAGGTGCTGGTTGTCCACAGCAGTGTTAAGTGCCGCCAAGTTTGGGGTCATTAGTAGGAACTGATATTTTTTGTGGAATTCGCACAGAAAGCCGTTTGGGCATGGTGCCTTGCCCGGGCGCATCTCAGAAAGTGCCTGTTGAAGTTCCTCTTCCGTTATCAGAACATCTAGCTCCCCTCTTAATAAGTCCGCTAGGGCTTGTGGAGGCATATCGTCTATAAATTTATAAATAAAGGGTGGTGAAATAGTCTCTTTGGAGGCATATAGATCCGCATAATAATCTGCAAAACTAGCTGCAATTTGTAGTGGATCGGTAAGTATCTCCCCGGTAGGGCTGCGAATAGTCGGAATAATTAATGGGCAATGCGCCCGTTGACATAAACGATGTAGCAATGCGCTGGATTTGTCCCCCCACTGGTATATCATTCTAGCCTCATCTATAAGTTCGCTAGCATATATTTGCTGTGTATGGAGCAACTGTCGACGCGCCGCACCACCATCCCCTCCCCCCTGCTTCTGTGTTCTAAATCTATTAGCTGGGCTTCCATCTGTACCAGTTTCTCGCTGTGTTGTCTACGCTGTTCCGAGCAGTAAGCAATATCCACCCCCCGCTGTGTTGGTTTCATGGCCTCCCATAGGGTCTCGGGGGATTCCACTGTTCCGGCATTAAGAGTGAAATAGTCTGTGATGGCAGTGTGCATATGTGTTCTGTATTGTTCATCTTGTAGGTGCCACGGTGACAGTCTTCATCAAAAGGGGGGCCGTTTAGAGTCCAGTCGCAGATCTAGCTGTATTGGCGAGTGATCAGAGAGGCCTCTAGGTAGAATCTCTGCCGCTTCGAGTTTATGTATGTGGGCGGTAGATATAAAGATGTAGTCTATGCGGGAGAAAGACCCGTGTGTACTAGAAAAGTATGTATAGCCTTGATCTGTTGGATGGAGTCTGCACCAGGTATCCACCCAGTCCATCCCCTGTATCAGGGACCGTAGCCTCGATTCCCTTGTTTCTAGTGGTCTCGCTGTGGAGCGCCATCTGTCTGCATGAGGGCATATGATATCATTCCAGTCGCCCCCAACTTATTAGGCCCTGGGGAATCTCCGTCCATATTGTCAGCAGGCGTTCCACTAGGCTCCACGCCAGGGGTGGAGGGGCGTAAACACTGCCCAGCACGAGCGGCTCGCCATACAATGTGCCCGTGACTATGATATATCTGCCCTGAGGATCAGACCATGTTTTGTCATGAGCGAAGGGGACTCTACGATGGATCATAACAGCTACGCCCCGAGAGCCCCTAGCAAACCCGGAGTGGAAAGTCTGGATGTATCCAAAGCGTGCCAGGCATGGTGTCTTGTTACCCATTACATGTGTTTCCTGCAGAAGTAAAATGTCAGCTTCATATCGCGTAGCCTGGTGTAATACCGCGCCCCTCTTAACCTTATCTAACAGGCCACGGACATTCCAGCTGACGATGTGTAGTCGCCTATCATAAAGCTTGGACATAGCTAGTGGTGTAGTTGGCGGTGGTCTATGTGGATGGGAGATAATGCATAAACGACATATTTAATTGAGCTGGTATTTGTAGAGTGTGAAAGTATGACACTAAAAATAAACAGTAACTTCCCCAAACCCCACGCCTCCTCCCTCCCACCCCAAAACCTCATAAACAGTGAAGTATCTGTCGCAGCATGGTGGAAATCCCAACTCCAACGGGGGTCAGGAACAACCGACTGCCAATGGATCCCTATAGAACTTCCCTTGTACATACAAGTGTCTTCAGTATCAAGGGAAAACGCTGATAAAAGTAGCCCATATTACAGTGCCGTCGGCATTATGGATAGTGTTTTTGTATCAAGAATTAGTTAGGATGTTGTCTTTCATACATTGCCCTCTGTCGATCGAATGCGGGATTCGCTACGAGTTTCAGAGCGGGACCTGCAACATTGTTTTCCGTTAGCCTGGGAGGTCTTGCGGCCCGGGCCCCCAGACGACGAGTCTGAATCTATTCTAGGTGGAGTGTGTGGCTTCAATCTGGTGAATTCATCTGTCCATTTGAACACCTCTTCTGGTGATTCAAAGAAGTGTGTCCGCGATTTGTAGGTCACCCGCAACCTGGCCGGGAACAGCAGGGAGTACTGAATTTTAGATTCCGCAGTCTGGCTTTGGCCTCTGTAAACGATTGCCGGCGCTGTTGAACCATCCTCGTATAATCAGGAAATATCATTATAGGATGTGAGGTATGGTTAAGGGTCTCCTTGTGCCTGGCTTGCTGCAAAACGACATCCCTGTCTTTGTAGTTTAAAAACTTGGCAATGATAGGCTTGGGGCGGGCACCGAGCAGCGGTTTCTGCTGTTTCTGCTTCTCAATTATGAAGCAGGAGGACAGCACACCAGCGGGGAGCCAGTCGGTTAGCCATTTAACAAGGAAGTCCTCCATGTTGTCACCCTCGCAGCCCTCAGGAAACCCCACGAATCGGAGATTGTTTCTGCGTGCTCGCCCCTCTGCATCTTCGGCACGCGTAGCCATACCCTTTGTAAGCGTCTCCAAGGTGGACACCTTCTTTTGAAGGGTAGCCACCGTATCTTCCACCGTCGATATTCTGGTTTTGGCTTCAGTTATTCGTTGTACTGCATTGCGAAGATCCTGCCTGAGTAGCATGACATCCGAGCCAACAGCTCCAATTGTAGTCTCTAGCGCATCTCTGGACTGTGTTATGGCTGCCAGTAGGGCAACATTGTCAGGCATGCATACCGTTGGATCCCCGGGATTGGGAGCCTGGGCTGCGGTGCCTCTATATTTGTCTATGGTACTTTGTTTGGCCGTCCCGCTGGGGAGTTTATCTTTGGTCATATTTTGGACACCGACAGGGGGAGCAGTCCCTATGGATATATGTAGAGTTTAATCCATTAATCTGGGCCCGGCCAAGACAATGGCCCTAACGCATGGAATGTTTAGGGCGCAGTCACTACTCTCCCCGATCACCGGGGGGCAGCTAGAGTCAATTAAGTGGGGAGTCTCGGTTGTATATGTAATGAGATTTTAGTGGCAAATCTTCAGTTACAGGCCGCTCCGGGCACAGTCAAAATGAGGAGTCTGTAGGGCACGGCGGCTGCATCCGTGCCAGAGGCCCTGCCCTCAATGCTGCATGGAGCTAAATATGGTCCATTTGTTTAGTGACCACCCTTGCTGTCCCAGTCGCAAATCCAAAGTAATGGATCCCCAGGGGCGTTGGATATCTTGTAGATGCAACTCACCCTCTGCTAATGGTCACCAAGTGGGCAAGCGTCTCACCGCCGGTGTGGGCCGGGGGCCGCTCCTTAGCATCGGCTGTGTCATCGGATAACCACCAAACAAGGGAGCTGTCTATCAGTGTCTCTAGCCCCCAACTCTCATCGTGGCCCCCCTGTCCATACCTACGGCATCTATCCCGCGGGCAGTGAGTCTCTGCACACGCAGCCACCTCTCGGAAGGCACCGCAGCCCGTATACTGTCCTGGCCACCCGCACCAATGTGCGTCACGCCTCGCGGCCTGACAAGACCGCCGATGTAGAGGCAAGGGGCAATGCTTCTTGTGGCGGCGGCTGCATCGCCGTACCGTCCGCCCGCCACCCGATGGTATCTGCGAGCCGCAGCCCTTACACAGTTCTGGCCACCCGCACCAATGTGTGTCGCGCCTCGCGGTCCAATATGACTGCTGATGTGGAGGCGAGGGGTGATACTTCTTGTGGCGGCGGCCTCATCGCCGCACCAGCCACCCGCCACCTGATGGTATCTGCAGGCCACAGCCCGGACTCAATTCTGGCCCCCCGCACCAATGTGTGTTGCGCCTCGCGGTCCGATATGACCGCCGATGCAAAGACGAGGGGCGATGCTTCCTGTGGCGGCGGTTGCCTCGTCACATCGGCCACCCGATCACAACTGTGGGCCGCAACCTGGACTCAGTTCTGGCCACCCGCAACAATGCGTGTCGCGCCTCGCGGCCCGATAAGGCCGCCGATGTAGAGGCGAGGGGCAATGTTTTCTGTGGCGGCGGCCGCGCCGTCGCACTGGCCATCCGCCACCCAGAGGCAGCCGCAAGCACAATCTGGGGCCCCAGTTGTAAACTTGTAAACAGGCCTCACCTCCCGCCATATCCAGCCGCTCAGGCCCAGGGCGATCGCTCCGCGGCCCGACACATCCGCCATCTGCTGGATGTCTATCTCTCCCAGCACGGCCGTGGTGCCCCCGGCGTCCCAGCCATCAATCGCCACACCCTGCGAGTGCAAGACACCAGCACCGCGGCTCCACTGCACGCCAGGTCTTCGTCACGTCCGTGGTCGCACGCCTAGGCCAAGGCGCCGCCTCCCAGCCGAGGCCGGGGATCCCAAGGCCTCAGCAGTATCGCCGCTCCGTGTCGCTTCGCCAGCTTGAGGGGTGATTTCAGAACAATTTTAGGGATCAGCAGAGCATAGGTGATAGCCGCATGGGGCAGAGGTGCAATTTGAAAGGCCGATACAGCAGGATAATTAACGGATTTCTGCTTGGCTACGGGAGCTCTTTTACGGCGTGTCCACCATGTTGGACCGCCTGGCCACGCCCCCTAATGTAGGGCTTTTACAGAGAAAAACAAAAACTTTAATAAGGAGGATAAAGGGAAAATAACATGGGAGACAAACAAAACTGAGTTATTTGAGTATTTCGGGGACTGTTAATCATGTAAATCTTCCAGTTTTCTACACCTGATGGGTTCCTTTTCTGTCCTCCTTCTTTCGTTAGGATGGAGGATGGGGATACCAATGCCGCCAGCACCCTCGCGTGAAGACCAGAACACGCAGGTAAGTAAATATTACAAAAATGTATCAATTTTGCTTATATGTTTATCTGACGTCACTACAGTCGTTTTGGTATTTCACACAACCTTCATGCCCTTCAGGCATGTGTACTCGTGCACTCGGGGGGAGTTATGAGAGATGTTATCAGTGGGCCCCATTTCACCAACTTTACAAGACCCTCTTCCTGTGTCACATTTCCCCCCCCCCCCACCCGTCCCCTGGAGGCATCGCTACATATACAAATGTGCCAGTGCTTAATTTGAGCCGGTGGTTTCCGGTGCTCGGCACCAGCACTTAATTGTCAACACCGGTGCTTGTGACAGTCTTCCACAAGGTGTCAATGTCTGGCTAATTTAAAGAGGACCACAACAACAGTCAATTATTAATTCAATATACATAACAAATTACTATTACCTGCCGTCCAAGCCATTCTTATAGTTTTGGGGGCCTGGAATAATCCCAACTGTCACACTTGTAGGAGTGTGATGGCTAGTAGTTGTGTTACCATCAATGGCAGCATGGAGGGGCAATGTGTGGAGCAAGTTGCAGTGGCATGCTGACGAGAACCCTGGCTCTTTGTTTTTTTTTAGTAATGTGGAGTGGTTAGGTATTCCTTTCACTTTTTCTCATGCCCCACCCGTTCCCGCTTCTCTTTCAGCTTTCTCTCCTGAAATAAAATATAAAGCCCAGAAACCAAACGTGTGCACCCAGTCACTCCTCATTTCCTTGGCACCTAATCAGAGGTCCCAGTCATTAACCCGGTCTGCCAAAACTCTCCCGAGTTGTGGTGGGATTTCTCGCAACCACTGGAGGCATCCACCTCTCCTCGCACCACTCGTCGGCATCCACGCCTTTGGTTGAGGTGGCCTCCTCGTCTGTTTCTTGGTCCGATTCTCGGGCCGTATAAGGTCCGCATCATCCCCCTGTGTGAAGTCTTCTCCTCCTCGCTCCGCAGACGTCCTCCAAT
The DNA here is from genome assembly GCA_963921515.1 of Calotriton arnoldi. Classification (NCBI taxonomy): domain Eukaryota; kingdom Metazoa; phylum Chordata; class Amphibia; order Caudata; family Salamandridae; genus Calotriton; species Calotriton arnoldi. The sequence continues at coordinate 2,160,201 of CAWUFW010000149.1, read as the reverse complement.
TCCGTTTACTCCTCCTGCTGTTCTCGGCTCCACCTCTTTCTTCCCCCCCCCACTAACTTTCTCTGCTCTTTTACCCTCCTTTGTTCCGTCCCTTTCCTGTGGAATGTTGTCCTTCATTAGCGTTCACGTTTCGTGTCTCCTCCCCTCAACCCTTTGTTCCATGTCTGTTGTCTCCGTCTCCTGTTCTCCTGTCTCCACCCATTCTCTAACACTCTGGCTGTGTTAGAGAAGCTTTGGGCAGCGTATCAGGCGGCCAGGAGGAAGGAGTCTCAACTGCAGAGAAGTATCCCTTTTCCTCACATTTACCCATACACTTCAAGATCATTAAAAACATTGAAAATAACATAACTTTGTTTATGCTTAGGGTGTGCGCAAGTTTCCAAAAACAACATATAGAAAAATTCCCAGAACCAAGCAACAGCGAAATTAAAAATCATTACTAAATTAAGAAACAGCAAAGTAAGATATCTGTGATACTTGTGTTGAATTACATAGTGACTTTAACTTTACCTAGCTCTGATTCTCCTAAAATGTTGGCTATTAGAAGTATAGACCACAAACTCTTGAGCATCTTGGGGCTTTCAAAAATGCTAACTAACTGCAGCTCTAATGGAAAAAACAAGGATTAAATTCCCTAAAATTCAGAGTAGTCATCTGCACTCAAAGGTATAACAGAAGGATGTTCCACAGGTGGGTTGCCTAGACTGACAAAGATCTGCCTACCACACTCGCCTGGTAAAGGTAATAGCCAAATGTATCAAGGAATTCCATTGGAGGACACAGCTAGGATGGTGTACTCTAAATTTAGCTTCCCAAAAAAATCGGTGGAGCTGGCACAGAACCTGGAGTATCAGTCAAAGTCAATTATCCTTCACTCTTCCCTACATTGGTAACCAGTGCAATCTAGTCAGTGTTGGATGGATTTTGGAGGACTCGGTCTGCACATTTTGGATCAGTTGGAGTCTTTGTACAGAGTTCTTTGGGAGATCGTAGAACAGAAATGAATGCAATTACTCTGGAAATTACAGAAGCATGAGAATAAAGGTAAATTGTTGCTTATCAGTCTGTACATTAGTCCAAACTGTATTTGAACTGTTGTGTCATAATAGTCTACCGATTCTAGTAAATGTTAACAAGTTTACTCCAAAACAGGGTGGAAGTAAAATATGCACTCACTTTATGCTGATATTATTATAATATTCAATCATTGCAAATATAAAAGCAAAGTGATGATCTTTATCAAAGTAGTCGATTGGGCCCACCGAATCGGAAAGAATAAAAAGAGTTATATCTACCGAGGAGGTGTGCGACTGTCTTATCAAATATGTCTAATCAGGCCAATATAAATCACTTACAGAGAAAAGCTATCACACTTGCAGCTGGTGTTCAAATATTTTACTCCGTATTGGGGGAAAAAGACAACTTCCTCATCTATTTAAAGTCTACAAAGCCAAAATTACTACGATCTTATTCTATGGGTTACAATGTTTTCCACACAGAAAACTTGATTATTTAAATCAATTAGAAGGGAAAGCCTTTAAATCGTATCTTCTACTTTTGCAAATGTTTGTCGGTTCAGGCAATACTGCTTAAAGCCATGTTGTGTGCTTGCTAAAGCCTTAGTGGCAACCCCGAGATGGGACCATCATTTTTATCATGCACCTACGAATTCTTTGTGAGTAAGGTTTTATGCAATTGGACGTTACACTCTCCAAAGGAATATGTTACAAGCCTTTGCATGTCTTGATCTCCAGGGAACAAGTACTATCATTTGTCCACTACAAAACACGTTAAGCTAGTGATCATGGAAGCTATGAAGTATTTCAGATAAAAATCAGTGCATGCCTATCTGAGCATTATACCATACCAGGGAATACACAAGATCAATCGAAAGCAACCATATTTGACCAAGCTAATTGAACACAAATAATGTAATTTTTTTCTATGACTCTGCGTTCAAACACTCGGACTCGAAGATCCTACATTGGAGGTTCAGAGCCTTAGTGAAGCATATACGCCTGCTATGCAGGTTAGGGGTAAAGGATCTAAGGCATGCACTGTTTGAATGCCCTCTCCTAATGCTGGGCAGTATAAAATATCCCAGAAATAGGGTAACAAAGAGTTTTGTACTATTCCCACCAACATGTCTGCAATCACATCTATAAATATTTTAAATGGGTCATGGCTGCATATATCCAAGGTTGGATTCTAAGTCAATGTAGAGTTTTATTGTATTACAATTGTGTGTACATGGTATTTTACATGCTTCATCTCCTCTTTTTATTTAGAACAGCCGCTCATAATAAAGTTAATACACTTACGTATTTGCACTGTCCCTAAGAAAATGACTAACAGAATATTTATACACAATCGAATTAGATGTCTTATGAGAAATAAATTGGGAGATTTTTCTTTAATATAAATAGTAATATACTACTATAAATATTTGATCATTATACTGATAAAACCATGCTGTGATATTCTGGCTCTAAAATAAATCATTTAATTCAGTTTCGTTTTGTTTTTAATCAAAACTTGGTATCCAAAGCTTTGCCAGAAGTTGGTTGAAGAAGTGTCAGTCCCTAGAAAAGCTAACCCACAAGGAAAGAAAAAAGCGGAATTACTAGCAAAGTAAATACTCAAGGAGAAAAAATATCATCAAGCCATCGAACAGTTCGAAGATTTTACAACAACCACATCTGTAACCAGCCATGAAAAAAGAGAGCTTGGCCAATATCCATAACACTGGTGTGCAGCTGCACTAAAACAAAATCGTAAGTACCAAAAATCAAATACTCTGTTTTGCATGAAAAGGTAAAAATGCTTCCAAGCTTCAAAACACAGCAAAATGTCCCACATGAGGCACATAAAACCTAATGCTGCAAAAGATGACAACCACACATTTCATACATTGTCACACTGGACAATGTATGAAATCATAAGACAAGAGGAACTGAACTAACCGTCAACAACAGCACATAACCCACAGAGCTATTAAACTTTGTTAGAGGTTGGACTTTTTCCACCACTTATCTTTTGCTAGAAAAGTAACCACCGCCAGTACACTACAAGTTGTTAATGCTTTTTGACCGAAGCTTTCCAAGGTAAACAAAATAAAGCATTTTCTTTAATCCATGCCAACCGGCAACTGTATAAAATCTTCGCAAATATCTTGCTGGCAGGGTCAAATATTTAAATTAGGCTCCTTTCTAGCTCAATACTTCAATATTTGTCTTCAAGTAAGCAAAGCTTGTGTCCTGATGAGATGCCTACTCTGACTATATGAAGAAAGGTTGCATCATTATTTGTTTCACACCCTCCTTTGTACCAGCCTTTCCACTGTCATGTAACATGTGCCTTTTTAGGCCGAAGCCTACCAGAGAGCAGAGCTATCCTGTTTGCTAACAACATCTTGGGGGCATTCAGAAAGCTTCCGTGGAAATACATTCCACCCATTGCTTTCCATTGGCTTTGTGGTTTGTAACTCACGTTTGCTTGCTGGCTCTATTTGTTTTAGGCTGTCAAGCTTGAGTTCGTACCTTCCCTTGCCCAAACCCTATTTAATGTATTCGTCCACCAGTGCTCAATTTCTGTAAAAAGGCCTTTAAGTCTTGTTCGTATTTTCTCACATTTGCTGTGCATTCAAAGACAGAGGTCAAACATCAGGATCTCTCTTCCAGGGAGCTTGGTGTTTACTTTTCTTTCTCTGACTTCATGGTGAGTGGATTTATGTGACAATCATGCTGGCTCTGGGGAGTGCTTGAGAAATGCAGTACAATGTCTTTTTAATAGCACTCAACAAAATGTAAGCGTTTGTGAATGATCTGTGCAAATATTTCAGAATTTGAAAAGACCAAACAAAGCACTTTTTGGGGAATTCTGATGTGTGGTGAAAAAATTATTTTAATTTGATCAAAACAGATCAGTACCCTAGGTGAGGACATTTCCACACATTATCATTTGTGCGCTGTATACTTTTATCAGCGAAACTGTATTTCCCTCTAAATTCGAGAAGTCAATTTTTACAGCAAGTGGGCTACCCATTATATATATCGGCCCTTTCAAGGACACCTCACCCGGGGAGGGGTGGGGACGGCTACGAAAGGACAGTGAGAAACATGGGGAGTGTGCTGGGACTACAACAAAGTGTTGTGCACGCATGAGTACTGCACTTTTTGGCACAGGTGCTCAAGAAGGTCTGGTCAGCACACACTCATACACTGCTTTGGGTCCACAAGGGGACACCAAGGGCAGGCAACAGGGCAGTGTCAACAATATTCAGGAGGGGTCTGGCCAACATTAGCCACAGCAATTGTTTGGCCTCAGAGGAGAATGGGGCGGGGGGCAGTGATCTGGGGCAAAAGGCTTGTACGCCAGTTAAGTTGCACAGATTGGATTTCTGGCTGCAATTTTACAATCTGGAAGAGGATGCAGGGATACTGAAAGATGGTTTCCGCTGGGGTTCCTGACTGGGGTATGAAGGTCTGCGGGATCAGTGATGGGCAGATAATTTGAGGTCATCCAAGCAAGTGGTGAGGGATAAGCTGAGAAAAGAAATACAGGAGGGTAGGATGGCGGGCCCTTTTGATACATGGCCTATGGCCAGTTTCTTTTTTTTATCAATCTGGGTCGGGCCTAAGAAAAAGAGAGGGCAATTTCAGCTGATACAACAATTGTCTTGGCCTACAAAGGGGTGGGGGGGGAGGGGTGGGGAGACGGTAAATGATTTCTTCTCCGATTAACTGATGTCAGTGTCCTACTCATCGGTGGACGTGGCTATGTCATTTGTAGAAAGGGTACGTAGGAGGACAGAAATGGCAAAATGCAATATCTAGTCAGCGTTCAGGCTGCTACCGGTTCAGCCAGACGATTTCCAATTGCTGGGTATGCAATTTGATGGGCAGTGGTACATTGACAAGGAACTGCCGATAGGCTGCTCCATATCTTGTGCGTTATTTGAGGGTTTCAGCTCATACCTGCAGTGGCTGTTTATTTGGAACACGGGACATGAGCTGGTGACGCATTACTTGGATGACTTTTTCACTGTTGGTCAACCCGGCTTGGCGGACTGCAGCGGCTACTGGTAAATTTTCAAGAGATCATGGGTGACGTAGGAGTCCCTTTGGCACCAGAAAAAACGGTGGGTCCCAGTACAGTGTTATCATTCCTGGGGATTGAGATGGACTTGCAGGCGATGCAAGCGCGGTTGGCTAACGACAAGAAACAAAAAATGCAGGGCCTGTTGCACGATATGCTGAGTAAAGAGAAAATTAGGGTGAAGGAGGGGCAGGTGCTACTCGGGCACTTGAACTTTGCATGCAGAATAGTCAGAGCAGGGCGGACTATTTGCAGACAGTTGGGCATGGCACTGTCAGGTTTGTCTTTGCCACATCATCATGTTCACTTCTCGGCAGGGGTTAAGGAAGACCTCCGCATGTGGCGTTTCTTTTTTAATTCATTCAATGGGATGCACAATGCAGCCCGTTTGAAACAGAGTGGGACGAACAGATCTTTTCGGATGCGGCAGAAGGCATGGGGTTTGGCCTGTATTGGCAAGGGCGTTGGTGCGCGGAGGAATGGCCAGTGGACTGGAAGTCAGGGGGCAGGAGCATTGCATACTTGGAGTTCTTCCTATTGGTGTTAGCTATCACATTGTGTGAAGGGGAATTGGGGCATCGAAGGGTATTGTTCAAGGTGGATAACAAGGCAGTGGTTCTGGTGGTGAACAGAAAGTCAAACAGGGATGCACAAGTCTTAAAGTTTTTGCAAGTATTTGTGCTTGGACCCTGAGGCATAATATTTTGTTCAAAGCACTACACATCCTGGGTGTGGACAATGACATTGCAGATGTTTGGTCTCATTCACAGTGGGAGACATTCCATAGCTGGCCCTGGAGGCAGACAGATACAAGACGCTCATGCTGAAGGACCTGTGGACAGTAGAAAACAACAGACGCTGAAACTGATGATAGGGTTGTTGGCTGAATCCACTAAGAGAGCATACAGTCAGGCCTGGCCATAATTCCTGGAAAAGGAGGTGCAGTGCAGAACGGCAGGGTGGAGGAGGAAGGAAGACATAGTGTAATTTATACCAACGATGACTCAAAGGGGGTTGTCCCAGGTAACCATGGCTGGGAAGTTAGCAGGAATTGCTTTCATGGGAAAATTGGTACGGGGTTATGTGCCTTCAGTAGGGGAACTTTGGAGGAGAACGCTCAAAGGTTGGGCAGCTAGAAGGGTAGCGAGGGCCAGAAAAGGCACCCTCTGTCGAGGCAGTTGTTTTCCAAAGCTCAGCATGTGTTGCCAACAGTATGCTGTGGGTCCAAGAAAACATGTTTGTTCACCCCGCTTATGACCTGGATGTTCTTTGGCACATTTTGGGTGTCGGAATTGTTGGGGGGGTTGTGCTGGGAGGACGTGACACAATAGGAAGATAGGCTGGAAATATGCTGCATAACTCTAAGACGGATCAGTGGTCAAAGGGCAGGAGCATGGCTCTTCGATTTTACCTGGTACCCTCCCACTGCCCAGTAATTCGGGCCGACAAGTGTAGAGTGGTTTTGGGCGCTCCAACTGGTGAGTTTTTAGGCACTTGGGGGGCGCACCAGTCACGGCGTTCCAACTGCTGTCGGCTCTGCGCAAGGCATTAAAAAGTTTGGGGATTCTGGCGGCAGCATATGGGACTCATTCTTTCCGCACTGGGACAGCAACTGAGGCTGGCAGTAGGGGATAGACGTGAGGACGTAATGCGTCTGGGGAGATGGTCTTTGGATTGCTTTAGAAGATATGTGCGGTTGGAATGGTTGGATGGTTCAGAACGGGGGCTACTGTTTAAAATATTTATTGCGTTCATCTGCTACAGGTGCGGTTCTGAGCCCAGCAGTTGAGGACATTTCCATTTGGGTGGTGGGCCATTCGTTCATAAATTGGGCAGAGAGGCAAGCAGCTCAGAGGGGACATGGAGCGAACCTGGGTTTTGACCGTCCCCTGTTCCCGGTTACGTGGTGGGGAAAAGGGAGCATGCAGTGAAAAGAGTTATTGAGGGGTTTAAACGGTGTGATGTCAGGCAGGAGATGCCCAGAGGTTTTGGTGATCACCCTGCTGGAAAATGATCTAGTGGTAGAAAGGGGGGTGGCATTGTTGCACTCAATGAATTGGGACATATTGGCAATTAGGAGACAGTGGGCAGGATGCTTCGTGATCTGGACTGAATTCATTCCTAGAAGGAGCTGGAGAGGAGCCAACAGTGTGGCAGCGATTGACAGGGCTCACAGGAAAGTCAAAAGGGAGAGAAGAATATTTTGTAGAGATGAGGGTTCCGGGCGTATTGAGCATGTGGATATCAATTATGACAATGTGGAATTTTTTAGGGGAGATGCGGTGTCTCTCTCCAGGTTTGGTATAGATTTATACTAGCTGGAATTGAGGGAGGTGCTGGTGAGGACACTGAATATTCTGAGGAGATCTGGGAACAGATAGTTAGTTGGGGCGCAGGGCGAGGGGGTGGGGCAGACAAAAGCCAGCAAGCAAGCCTTTTTCTGGGAGGCGGTGGCCTCGAAAGTTTTGCATGCGTTTACATAAGTTTTATTGGCCTTGCCATTGGCGAACCATGCTAAAAGAGAGGGGGTGAACAACCTTTCACCTGGACTACGCAGTAAGTTAAAGGTTAAGTATAGGAAGTTAAGTTGGTTAGATGTTAATAGGTGTAGTGATAGGCTGTAGGGGAAAGTTAAGGTAACAAACTGAAGAACTGCAGTACAATAGGAAGTAGTTAATTACGGGGTCAGATATGTGGTGGGGGGACCTTAGGGGTCAGGGTAGGAGAATAGATGGCTCATGTTTTTGTATAGTGAGGTTTTCGTTTTGTAAGGCAGAATGCCCAGGATAAGTAGTGTGATGTGCACCTGTTTTAATAAAGCGCCCTTTTTAAACACAAAATTAAGTAGTCAGTGGCCTGAGCTGCGTCCCCCTCTCCTAATGGGCGTTTGGGGGGACACCCAACCAAAGGAAGGTATGCTCCCGGGATTATTGGGAGGGTGGTGCAGTCCGGACGACTGTCACCTTGATTTTGGACTTCTTCCTGCTGGGAGAGAGCCCAAGGGGTTTTAAATTGGGCTGTTTTGGGCTCCCTGCCACCATTTTGGTTACAGGTGGCTGGTGGCAAGGAGAGTAGGCAGGGTATTTTTTGAATCCCCTTTTTCTTTCGGGAGTGCTGAAGGCAATTTATTTGGCAAGTGCTTTCTGCAAGGGGCTTCAATTGGGAAAGGTGCATAATAAAAGGGGTTGCTTTGTACAATAGTTGTTTGTCGCTTGAGACTGGTTCTTAGCAGTGGCCTGGAAAGTTTTGCATGCTACATAAGTTTTATTGGCTTTGTCATTGGCGAACTACGCTGAAGGGGAGGGGGTTTAACAACCTCTCACCTGGACCAGGCAAAAAGTTAAAAGTTAAGTGTTAAGTATAGGAAGGTAAGTTGGTTAGATGTTAATAGAGGCAGTCATAGGCTGTAGGGAAAAGATAAGGTTACAAACAGAGAACTGCATGTGGGGGGGGGGGGACATTAAGCGTGGGGGGTGGGAGATGTTTTTATATAGTACGGTTTTAGTTTTGTAAGGCGGAATGCCCAGGGTAAGTATTGTGATGTGCACCTCTTTCAATACTGCAGCCTCTTTCACACAAAATTATGTGGTCTGTGATGCACCCTTCTCTCCCAATGTGGTATTGGCATCATGACAGAAGGAGCGTGACTGCAGTTCAGTATTATGTGACTGAGTAACAAAAATATTTTTAAAAGCTGTAAATCTACGGGTAGGATTCATCTTGCGATTTCGGAGGATTTCCGGCTTTTTGGGATTCTTATATATCCCCGAGTATGCAAGGCAATCTGCACAAGTCAGACTTTAATGCTTATATTTCAGTACCGACATTGGGGTTATATCGCATTATCGATGTTTTAATATGGACCTGCACTCATATCAACTCCGCATCATGGAATACTGCCACAGATGTGGGGTTGGATTAGCAAATCCAGTCTTCCATATCTATATATGCCATCCTTAACAATATGATGGCAGTCGATAATCTAGAAATGATACATGAGCAGAGCGATGATATTTTGGAGTCCAAATGTGCAGATCAATGATAGCCTGGAGTCAATATATGTGCAGATCGATATTACTTGCCTCAGTATTGTGACATACAACTCCTTCACTTACTCCTGCAGAGGTACACAGAAATGACTGTGGAAGGAATGCCAATTAGCACATGAAACATTTCTGTTTTTGGTCTTCACTGGGAAACTATATAAGTGTTTAGTGAACGTTTCCACTCCACGTAAACACATACTGCAACCGTTTATTGGGAGTACATCTAAGTGTGTAAAAGTGGAAAAAGCTTTTGGAAGGTATGTGAATACCCTCAAAATGCCAGCTTTTTGGATCTTCAGTTTCTGGCCAGTAGCCTACACCACCCCAACTCAGGATACACCCATGCCCCCCGCCCTGTTGTGAATGTAACTACTGTGGAATGCCAGCCCTACTAATGGTTTCTTTATGATAATTAATGCCAATAACCAGTTTTAATTCTGGGAATCAAGGATCTGCCATTAACGACCGCAGGAATGTTTTTGTGCACCCCCACTGGACTAAGGTATATGAAAAATTGGGACTTGTTTCCTTTGTGTTTATATCCCATATTTTAGTCAAATTAATCAACGTGGCACAAGCACAAACTGACACATTTACTAAAAACAAACTTTTCAGCTTTTGGCATTGATTTAGCTGGTTGTACATGGGTGCAAAACCCCAGTCTAACACAGTCGGAAAAGGGATTTTGATTCTTCTCTGCCCAGTTCTGGCTTTTGACCAACTCACCAAACCATAACCAAATTATTAATAGGTGCTGTTTTCAGGCACCTGTGTTAATTTCCTAGCCAAGTTATGGGCAATTGACTGCAACCATAACTGTTGAAATATATTGAACCATTTCATTGTGTAAAAATTATAAGAAAGAGATATTCTAACCAACATAGTCTTCTGTTAGCAATTAAAGGGCTGTGCAGATGATCTTTTAGTGTGTGCATAATGCAGAACAAACCTCTCTGGGAAAAGGTATGGGGCAATTGGCGCTCTTTCCGAGGGCACCGAGTCAGGGGAGCAATACCCAGGAGGGAGGGGGGTGCAGTGTTTCTCCGAATCGTTACAGGCGGTTGAATATAGTTGTTAGGGTCCAGGATGATCACATTCCAAATGTACAAACCTGTCATAAACGTAATGTTCCTTATTCCGGTCAATATGTGTGGCATATTTAATGCTACATAGTTTTTATAAGAGCAAGTTCACCAATTACTGGACATCTTACTGCAGTTATGTTTCTATAATATGCTTCATTTTTTGCATTTCTCATCAGACAAACCCCACAGCTGCTCTGAACTGAAAAGTATGCCTTTTGCGCTTAGACCTGCCTGCAGTCCATCACAGGCATGCGCTGAGCCCAAGCATGAGGTCGAGTTTCAGGATCAACAATCATTATGATGCAGGGGGGCGTGGCTTAGCCGGCTGCAAGATGGCCGCACTCTAAGTGGGCTCTGCCGGCCAAGCCGATAATCCGCCAGTAATCCTGCAGACTTTCCCATCGCCCCCACCTGACGCCATGCCATCCTGACTTACCTCGCCCCTGGGTACTGCCTGATCCGACTTTCGGCCTCCTGCAACGCCGCTGAGCCGAGTTCTGCCGCTGGGCCTGGGCCTCGGATCCGAGCCCCTCTGCCGGCGTGGCCTGGCCTTCCTGGTGCCTCTCGCTGGCAGCCTCCTGTGACCGGAGCTTCGATCTGTGCACTGCCTCCACCACTCGACCGTCGGAGCCGGTGAGTGTTGCCGCTACGGGGGCATCTTGTGGCGGGATCGGGAGTGCGTGAGCCCCACCGTCCGGCCCTGGCCTTCTCATTGCGTGGGCGCCATTTCCCGGCTACTGGCGCTCGTCGCGACGGCCTCCCTCCACCGGGCCTGACGACGTGGGCGGCACGCTCCCCGCGACTCCCCGCTACCTGTTGTCCTCTTTTGGTGCGGCCCCCCCGGCTCCCCGCGGTGCTCCGCTGCTGCTGCTGGGGTCCTTTCAGCTGCCGTCCGACTCCGGCCTCTCGCTGCCCGCCCACCGACACCGCCTGGCGGCCTACTTTCCACTGCCACCTTCCCGCTTTGTGCCCGGTCCTGGGCCCTGCACTTTCCGCCACGCACCCTCCGTCTGTTGGCGCCAGCGGCCGCGCCTGACGCCCGCCTCGACCTTCCTGCTGGGCTCTGCGCCAGCTGGGGACTGTCCTTGGAGGCGCCTCGGCCCTTTGCAGCCTGGACGCGGCCTCGGCGGCCACCTGCATCTTACGATCCTGCACCCGTGGCGGCCCACTGGTTGCCCGTCTGCTGCTTGTCTCCCGGTGGGCGCCGCTGCTGTGGGGGCTTCCGCGGCGGGGTTTGGGGGCGTGTGCGCCATACCGCGGGGCCTTATCTTTCATCATTGCTGCTGGGGCATCCCAATAGTACCTCCCCCCCCGCTGGCCTCCATTGCACTGGCCCCGCGCTGGAGGCTGCACGCCCCCCCCGTGTCTCCCCGCTGCTATCGTCCCCGCAGCTTCACCATCTTCTGCGGCACCTGCGTCCGGGGCTGGCACCGCTGCGACCACTCCTCACCAGGCAGTGCCTGGCTCTACGGACTCCTTGCATCACCTCGCCAGTCCGGTGGCCCTACCACGTCGCATTCCTCGCCATTCCTTTGCGGGACCCGTGGGCCTGACGGGCGCCTGTTGCAACCCGCCTTCGTGAGGGGGGACACCTGCTGCTTTCTCGCCACACCTCGCATCTGGCCTGCCACCGCCTGCTCACTGAGTGCCTGCACCATTGCCTCCCCGCCCTGACCGCCCGTTTCACCTATTCTCACCTGTGACGCATCTTGCACATCTAAGGGCACTGCCACCTTGCCCCCTAGCTGCGGCCTTCCTCCCGCTGCCTGGCTGCTTCTCTCACCTGCCTCTGCCCGGCCATGGGGAAGACTGACCCTAAGCAACCGAAGATTGCCTTCGACCAGCGCCGGCAAACGCGCCAGGATGGTGCGTCACTGATGGGGGTGACCCTGCCGCCCAAACAGAGATGGCCACAACGCGGGAGGACGATCTGAAGTCCATCATGTTGGAAGTCGAATCCACTGTCACGGGCATTGCGGCCCAGCTCGAACAGCTGTCGTCCCGTATGGACACGGTCGAGGCACGTGTGGACTCTCATGACGCTCGCCTGCTGCATGTTGAAACGAGGGTCTCTGATGCTGAGGATGCCGCCACTCAGGATCGCCAAAAGCTACTTCAGATGGATAAGGTACTTGAGCTGATTCGGAACAAAAATGAGGATTTGGAGCGCGTACCCGTAGGAGTAACCTCTGCATCAGAGGTGTGCCTGAATCCACCAATATCTTGCGAATGGAGGACTTTGTAGAGCAGCTCATCCGCGAGCTTTTTGGCGATGTCCTATCCTCGGTCTTCATCGTCGAGCCGGCCCACCGCTCCCTAGGTCCTCGTCCCGGCCCAGGCCTGCCGGCTCGCCCTATCATTGCCAAAATCCTGAACTTCAGGGACCGCGATGCCATTCTTCGAGCGGCCAGGGAGAAGGGCGAGACTCGTCATTAGGGCAACTCCTTGTCGTTCTACCCCGACTACACTATGGCGGTGCAGGCTGCTCGCCGTGAGTTCCTCCCTGCAAAACGGATCCTCCAAAAGCATGAAGTCTCGTACTCCTTGGCATATCCCGCTAAACTGCGAGTCAGGCAAGGCTCTAAGATGCTAGTCTTCCCGGATCCCAAGGACGCTTTGGCCTTTGCAAAGAAACTAGACCGGTCACATCGATCCTCTCCTGCTCACTCTCAAGCCGCCGCCGCCGGCAACTTAAGCGACAATGACTGAATTGTAGTGCTCTCTCGACTCTTTCGCTGGCTTTTCTTCATGTTGCTCAGTTACCTGTTCCGATTTGGCCCACTTTGTATTTCATTCTCCGCAGGGCACTTCATATCGTAACTATGCGTTGGGCTTGGTGCCCCTGATTCTCTGGTGTCATCTCTCCTGATGTCTGCTACGACCCATTGCTTGGCCACCCTGCCTCCTTGGCAGGGGTGTATGCTGAGCGACGCCATGCCTCCACGGGATGATTCCCTCCTTGGATATAGACTTTTCCTGTCCCAGTTGTGGGTCCCCGGGGTGGGTATGGGTGGTATCTCAGCCCGATTGGGGGGTTGGTGTGGGTGGTGGGGAGGGGGGTTCTTGGGGTTTGTCGCCTCCCTCTGAGGCCCTATTGTTTGCTTTGATGTATGTTTTTTCTCCTGGTCCCTTCATGACATGTCATTCCAATTGCACAGGTCGTTCTATTGCACTCCCCTGGTTCACTGCACTGTGTCCTCATTGCGCATTTAGTGCTATTTGCTTTACTGGGGTTTTGTGCTTTTGGGGCTGTCGCCTCCATACGAGGCTTTTGTTGTAATTTTGACTTTGTTGTTCTGTTGCGCTTCCAATGTGATTGCACGGTGCTTCTTGCTTTGCTCCCTACGGCACCGCTCCACCAGACTGCACGAGGTTTTACCCTTACTTATGGCCTCCTTCGACACTAATTTCCTTGTCATGGCACCATGACCGACACCACGTTCTGGACCTGGAATGTCCGCGGTCTTAACGACCACCGCAAGGCACGCCTGGTCCACGCCCACCTCACCCGCCATAGGGTAGACATTTGTTTTTTACAGGAAACCCACCTGCTACCTGCGACCTCCTCCAGACTTCTTTCCAGGCATTGGGGCGAAATTCACTCCTTCTACTCCAACTACTCTCGGGGGGGGGTGTCTATCCTGCTGCGCAGAGGGCTTCCGTGGCAGACTTCCCAGGTAGTTACCGGCCCTGGGGGGCGCTTTGTGGTCCTTCATGGTACCCTTCAGGCCCAGCCATTGACACTGGCTGCGCTATATGGTCCCAATATTGACGATCCGGACTTCTTCGCGCAAGTCTGGCACCACATCTCGTCCCTGGGCCCTGCTGCGTTCCTCTGGGGGGGGTGGGGGACTTTAATGTAACACTGTCCACCACATTAGATCGCTCCGGTCCTCATGCTTCTCACCCGCGCGCAGCTTCACTACTGACCTCCATTTTCACTGATAACTCCCTGTATGACGCGTGGCGCCACACTCGCCCCGAGGCACGCGAGGGCACTTGCGTAACTGGCTCCCACGGCTGTTGGTCCCGCTTGGACCTCTGGATCACCACCCCGGACGCCCTTGCTTGGCTCACCTCTGTTGAACACATGGCGCGCACCCCCTCAGATCACGCTCCTGTCCGCCTCTATCTGCGCCTCCCGCACTCCCCTTGTCGCGCGTTCTCCTGGCGGCTCCGCCCCCCCCCCCAACGCTCTATGCGACTCGGTCTTCTGCGACGAGATACAAACCGCAATCACTAATTATTTCGAGCTTAACGAAGGCTCTGTCGACTCCCCCTCCACGCTCTGGGAGGGTTTTAAGGCCGTTATCCGTGGGGAATGTATTTCCAAACAGTCCGGTGTCCTACGCTCTATACGCGGCACTCTTGATAAATTAGAAATGGAGATTAAGGCTCTGGACTCTTCCGACTCCCGGGACCCCAACCCTGACACGCTGGCTCAGATCCGGGGGAAGCTCACCGATTTCGCTGACGAGGCCAACAGAGAGCTCGCGTTTCTCGGCTGGGAGGCGCGGGCACGCCGCTTTGGTGAGAGCGACCTCCCTGGTAAGACCCTCGCCAATCTCCTCCACCCGCCTCGCGCTGCGTCCTATATAACCGCCCTTCAGGATGGAGGCCCTGACAGAACCACCTCCCCTGAGGAAATCAAAGCGCGATTCACTGCATTTTACACACAACTTTACACGGCCGGGTCTGTGCCCCGCGTGAGGTTCTTGATCAATACTTTGACACCCTTCAGCTCCTCTGGCTTGGCAGCCCTCCCTGGGAATTCCTCGATGAGCCCTTCTCCAAAGAAGAAATCCTTGCTGCGATTAATGGCATGCCCGGTGATAAGGCCCCTGGCTCGGACGGCCTGCCAGTCTCCTTCTATAAGTCCTTCGCGCCACTTCTGGTCCCGCACTTAGCTGCCATGTACAACGAATCCTTTGAGAACGGTCAGTTTCCCCCCTCGCTCCGCGAGGCTTTACTCACTCTACTCCTAAAGCCGGACAAACCCCCAGAGCTGCGCGACTCCCATCGCCCCCTGTCACTAATTAATACGGACAACAAAATCTTCGCCAAGCTACTCGCCTCCCGCCTTCTTCCCCTCATGCCGCTCATTGCCCGCCCGGACCAGTCCGGATTCATTCCCGGCCGCGCGACCTCTCACAACCTCCGGACCATCTTCCCCGTCCTCCATCAAATTAACCCTGCGCTCCCGGCAGTGGCCGCCCTGCTTGACGCCACCAAAGCCTTCGATACCTTAGAGTGGCCCTTTATCTTCTATCTCCTCCCTCGCTTGGGCTTCAGCCCGGTCTTCACACGTAAAATATTACTTCTCTATACCCTTCCCACGGCCCGCCTCCGGATTAACGGTCAAATATCTGAGCCCATCTCTATCGAGCGGGGCACCAGACAGGGGTGCCCGCTGTCACCCATGCTTTTTGCCATCGCAATGGAACCCCTTGCAGCTAGACTTCGACAGCACCACACCCAGAGAGGCCTCGGCTTTGCGGCTCGTGCTCTTGTAGTCTCCATGTATGCGGACAACGTTACCCTTTATGTCCGCAATCCTCAGGAGAACCTAAGCCCACTGGTTCGTGAGGTGATATTGTTTGGGGGCTACTCCGGCATCCAGGTTAACTGGAATAAGTCCGTGCTTTTCCCCCTCACTGATGCCACGGTGCCTTTCACTCCGGATTACCCTTTCGTGTGGGCATCGGGGCCCACTAGATACTTAGGCATCTGGCTGAGTAGGGACGTGGACGAACTTTGGAGAGCTAACTTTGGCCGCGCTGTGGACTGGTTTGAGTCCAAGATTCCCCTCTGGTACCGGTTGCCTTTGTCTCTGGCCGGTCGCATAGCCATCGCCAAGATGGTGGTGCTCCCAAAGTTTTTATATTTATTCGTCAATATTCCCAACCCCCTCACTGCCCACTTTTTTTGCAAAGTCCGCTCATTGCTCATTACTTTGGTTTGGGCCGGTCGACAGCCCAGAATTGCTTATAATATTCTCACCCTCCCGATGTCGTGTGGCGGTCTTGGGGCGCCCGATCTTAAACTCTATTCCCTTAGTGCACAGGCCAGTTTTCTTCATTTTTGGCTCCACCCCACTCCTTTTCAGCTGCATGTCGCGGTGGAGGCCGACCTTGCTGCCCCGTGGCCGCTCACGACCGCCTTGTTCGCCCCTGCGAAACTCCCACGCACCGAGATCGATACGGTGGAGACCTTGGCCTGGGATGGGCTCCGTAAACTCTCCGGCTCCGATCTGGCCTCCGCGAATACCATTCCTATTGCTCATCATCCAGTTTTCTCTCCCCTCCAGACTTCCGGGATGGTTAAAAATGCTACCCGCTTGGGGCTTTCCACAGTGTCGGACCTCTACCCTGGGGACACATTCTTCTCTCTTGCGGCCGACTCCGGCCCCATGAACACTCTGCTTTACTATCAACTCAGGGCTATCTGCAGGGAGCTTCACTCCTCGTTCCCCCAGCCCCCTCCCTCGATGGCCACTCTTGACTTCCTTTACACGTCTCCCTCCCCCCGGAAACTAGTCACTAAAATTTACGCCCTCACACTGGCAGCATCTTCCATCTCCACTGACCGGGCGCGTGTGGCGTGGGGTGAGGACCTGGGTGTCGAAATCTCTCAAGTTGACTGGCTCTATTGTTGCAATCAGATTAAGCGCCTATCCCCAAACTACCGTCTGCGCCTTATCCACTTTAAGTATTTACATAGGCTCTACCGGACTCCAGCCCAGTTGCACAAGATGGGACTTATCCCCAATGATAGATGTTAGCGCTGCTCTGCGGCAGGCTTTTCCCACCTCGCCTGGCTGTGCCCTCATATCTCCGCATATTGGCGCGAGGTCTGCACCGCTATTTCTCAGATCACCTCGTCACTGGTCCAGCCTGATCCTCTGCTCTGCCTCTTAGGCTTCGTTCAATTTTGCCCAGATGCCTCCCGCCGCTTGACTGCAATGCTTCTTGTCCTCGCGCGGCGTAGGGTCTCCATGTGCTGGGGTCGCAGGCTTGCACCCAAGGTCGCCGTTTGGCTCGAGGATGCTTTGCGTTGTCAGACACTCCTGTCCGAATTCTGAGACCTAATGCCAGCCAAATCCCACCCAATTGACATATGGGGTCCTCTTGTGTCTTACCTCTCAAGTCGCAACTCTCAGCGCCCTGCGACCTCCCCCGCGCACCCCGCCGGCGCTCTGCCCGCGGCGGCCGCCGGTGATGGTCAATGAGTGGCTTACTTCCCGCCCACACTCCCTTCTGCTCCATTGGCCCCTCTCCCCTACTCGAGGTGCCTCTTCCAGTGGTTCACTCTACTACCCTGGTGCTCCCACAACATATCTCCTCTGTACCGATTTCATGTGTTATGTGTTCGAGGTAACCTTTGCTGCTATTTACTGTATGCCTGTATATAATGCCTTGATATGGTGCAATCTTGTAACCTTGCTGTGCAACTTTGTTCAATAAAGGTTTTCGAAAAAAAAAAACACACAATCATTATGAAGCAGACACCTCTTAGAGAGGGCTAGAACAGAGATCCAGGACACAATCCACTGCCCTCCTGCTCCACGGTCAGGTCATCATGAAGCAAGACGGTCGCATTATAACCCCCCACATTACAACCCGCCCAGGTTCCATCGTGCTCCTGTCCCCAGCACCATCCCGGGCCACCTTAGTCCTAGTACGTATTGCTCCAGGACTGCAAGAAACGCTTTTCAGCATCAGGGCTCATCAAAAGCACCTTCTGCAACCACTTCAGAGGACCCTTAGTTCACAATTGTCGAGATCTCCAGCATACACCACCACTGTAACTACTCGCAGCCCCCGGGCTTTAAGTGGGGTAGTTACTGGTCCTGCCAGTGTTCTTCACCTCTAGTAGTTAAAAGCAGACAATAAAACAGATCCCTTCCGGGCTCTGTATTCATGTCCTTAACTCTGCAAGCAAAATAACACACATTGGTTTCTCACCACTGCCTGTAAAATCCCTTTATTTTATCCATGTCAGTGATGCAGTCCCATTTACATTTCACGTTTCACTTCACCTTGCATTGCCTACGAGTATTTGCTTTTTCCAGATATTTTATTTCTGTAGTTTCTTTTCATGCGAAATGAGACTCCCGTATAGGGCATACTTTGAACTGAGTTACCTGTAAATAGTTGGGGGATTTCAGGGTGTGAATGGTTGTTCATGATGGGCACGATTAAGAGCTCTGAAGTTGAGTCTAAGGCAGTGTGTCAGTGGCCTTAAATGTCTTTACACTACATGCTGGTCCAACCCTTGGACTCCACTGAGCGTGCAGAGCGGCCACATATGTGGCAAATGGAAGTCCGATTCTGTGTGAAGTAGGCACACAGCTGTGGAAATATGGACAACATCGAAGGAAAAGAAAGCACATTGTATGTGGGTGGGTGCTTGAGAGGGGGTGGTGAAGGGGATGAGATGAACGGAAGTACCTGCAGAAGGAGACAGTAAACATATGGAGAGGAACGACATGAAGAGTGAGAAATGCACATGGAGTGACTTTAGAAAGATGTGTGGAAAGAAAGGGCACAAGTGACTAATGCAGAGAAGAAAATTGGAGAGGAAAATGACCTGGAGGGAAGAATGGGAGTCAGTCATTCAGCTGAAACAGAATAAAAAATAAAAAAAAAATTTAAAAAAAAATCACTGCAATAAGGTTTTAGCATAGCCAACAGTGCTGCCTTGTTTTAGGTGTCTGGGTGCTCAAACAAAGCACAGAGGCATAAACATAGGATTCCAATTCACTTATTTTAGGCCCCACCCATACATAAAACGGCGATGCCACTTGGAATGCGGGCTGACCGACACGTCCCCGCAGGGGACCCTCATAAGAGGGCGGCCCCTTTAGTGCCACAGGATGGCACACTGGACAGCCTAGTGTCCGGTGACCCCTTTGGGGTCCCGTGTGTCACTTCCGGCCGAGGTGGGGGAAGGGGAGGGGTATATATGCCTCCCCCGCCCACCTGGCGGCCTCTTTGTCCCTCACCCGGACGCCGTTTAGGTCGTGCTCCGTGTGCTGCTGCGCGACGTTTGTCACGGTGAGTGCACTAGCCCCCCACCTCCCCGGGCCCGATCTCCCCGTCTCAGGGGCTAGTATCCGGGCGGGTGGCCTGGCCTTGGCTGCCTGGGGGGGAAGGAGCTCTCGGTGAGCACGGCAGCCGCAGACTGCGCTGACCCGGGCCCGCGGGGGCACGGGTTCGGCCTGGGCGTAGGGAGGCGAAAGCCACCGGTGGGGCATTCTCCCCGCTGTCCGTCTGTCTTGGGGGGGGAGGGGGGTGGTGCGAGTGCCGCTCCCTTCCCCTAGCATGGCCCCTGGGGAGAGTCGCGGGGGGGGCCTCTGCATCAGGGTGCAAAGTGCTCTCTCCAGCAGCGCTGGGCTCTGAAGAGTGGGGAGAGTGTGGGACTGGGAGAGAGCCAGGGGGCAGGATGTATGTACTGTGTGAAGAACACGTGGAGAAGCTTGCGCTGGGGGCATCAGAGTACCTTGGAGGTCGGCGTCTATTTATCCGCGCGTGCCACACTTCCGGTCCGCGCTCTCCTCCCTGGGCCACGAGTGGACACGGAGCGATGGACGCATATGTGGCAAAAGTAATTATGCTTTTTTGGCCACGGCCCTTTTAACGACCCCCAACTTTTTCATCCCACTTAAAGCATTGCCAACCAGCTCGCAAGAGCTTTACCACACCCGGGTTCTGGGGCCCCATACATCCCCGGGGTGTCCTTGGCACCAAGCCTGCCATCCCCCGACACATTCCATATTAAAAGTGTGACGTGTACGCGACATAGTCTTGCCCTTTCCAGAATTTAAGCGGGTGACCTTTCATTAAGAGCCCCACCACCACCCCCAACATCATTAAATTTGTCACACCTTCCTCAGATGTAGGCTTTGATGAGAAAGCAAGAGCCTGTGCTGGGAAAGCGCCCATTCGACGCTTCGGAGCACCATAAAGTGATTGACAGGGAGGTGGTCCTTATGCTGTGGCAAACGCTTCGCTTCTCTATGCTGGCGGCATATGTACAAGTGGGAGCCGCGTAGCTGGCAGGGGCCTCGATCCCCTCTTCATTCGATTATGGTGGTATCCCCTGATACGGCCTGACAGTGGGTGCGCGTCGCATGGGTACAGGTACTGCAAGGGGGCGCTGCCGGTACCTGTGGTGCCTGTTCGGGGTTTTGTGTTCACGTCACTGTGGGGCTGGGGAACAGCGCTGCGTGCGACACCTCTTTGTTCCGCCGGGCAGTAGGCGCTGCTCAGATGCCGTATCCGGAATGATTGGTGTCACAGACTGAGGTACGGAGGTGTTCAGCCGCTGTGCAGGCCTGAGACTCTGTCCTGGCCGGTGGTGCGGGCGCTCTGTACAGCCGGGTCGCGGTGCAGTTGGCATTGCTGGGTTGGGGGAGGGCGCCCGAGGCAGTTGGTGCCAGGCAATAAGGAGTCATTCCAGGACTGTGTCCTGTGGAGGAGGTGGCACAGTGCGTAGGCGTGGTTGTGTTCCAGTCGGATCTTATGCATGCAGGATGGCTCCCGCCATCGGAGGATATAGCACCAGACGATTCGGGGTATGAGCAGGGGGGTCCCCCTCCGGTTGCGGTGCTTGTGCACCAGTGCAAGGGCAATCATGGCGAAGGCGGGCGGGAGCAGCCCGCGACTGACTTGTTCACTGGTCCGTCCTGAAAATGGTAGGTGCCAAGTGCTGTGATTGAATTATATGCAAAGCGTTGTCACATGCCACTTTACGAGCCCCGCGCTCTGGCGTACGCTCTTGGGCCCGGGGGTACTGCTGTGCAAGCCCGGGTCGGGTCAACTAGGCCACGGTGATGCAGGTCCGGCGGCGCAGTAAATGGCCACGCGGTGAGGCAACACTCCCCCGCCCAGCATCCCAGCAGTGTTAGTGTCCAGGGCGGCCCGGCCAGGGCTGCGGTCCGCCTTGGGGGGGCGGGGAGGGGGGTGTTGGTTAACTCACGGGTACACGGGCCAGCACCGCCGATACTGCCAGCTCCTGGCCACGGTGGGTGCCAGGGTTGGAGGGAGGGGGAGCCAGCTGGGAGCAAGCTCCTTCCGTTCACTTGTCAGGGTGGCGGCATTAGAGGCGCTTATCCCCCCCTCGCTCCTCTCGTTTCCGGCACAGGCAGCAGAAGGGTTTTGTGCTGCTCGTTGCGGGTCGTGCCGGGTCCAGCAGCCTGAAGTCAGTTACGTCGCCTCGTGGCAGTGTATTGGTTTAATGGGGAAGTTAAGTTTGTCTGAGCAACTTGCTCGTTGTCTTACTCGCAGCACCTTCGCGCGTTGGGGGTTCACACGACTGCCGATCGGGGGCGGCCTGGCCAGGCGCTCCATCACATGAGGGTCGAGTTTGCGCTATATAAATAAGCGAATAACAGCAATACAATTTGGGGCATGGTGGTGGATGTGTTACAGCGCCCTGGTCCATGTGTTGCGGGCCTGCACTTCAGATTTCGCAGCAAGTGTCGGGTCAGACATGCAACGCCCGGGGAGGGGGGGGAATGTGCCTCCAATGCATGCCTTGCTTTGTGTTCTAGCTTTGCACGTAGGGGCTGCAGCAGTTCGCCACCACCCGCTTTACCCGCTCCGCCCAGACAAGGAGCATTCAAACACAGAGGGGCGGGGCACGACAGGCGTCGCCACCCCGGCATGCCAGGGTACTGGTCAAAGGAAGGTCCGGTTTGGACTCTAACATTTGTTTACGTGCAGGGACTGTGTCTTCCGACCTCGGCATCCCCGCGAAGCGTCGGGCGACGCACGAGCTCGCAGCAGGTACTAGCTCCTTGGGTTTCGAACGTGTACATTTTCTTTGGTAGTAAACAACCGTTCCTTTTGCTACCTAGAAGAGCAGAGACAGCGTGGGTCCGTTTAGGAGCAGAGGCCAGCTGGTGCGGGGGTTGTTTGGTTCGCATTTCTGGTAATGAGGGGTCTGGAGAGGGGACAACTCAGTGTTTGCTGTCTCTTCCCCCCCCTGCTGCTGGTTTACTTATGGAGCAGTGTATTTGAGGTAGCCATGGAACATAGAGCCCTGTCTACACAAAAGGTAAACTCAATTCGGCATGACTCATCCGGTTAAGGCAATTGGTTGGGTACTTGACAGGAAGGGGTCACGTAATTTTGTACAGCTGATTGATCTGGAGAGCACTTCAGGTACACCAACTACATGTCAGCTGGCAGCCAGGTTACAGGCCAGCCTGATTACAGGCCAACCTTGATTTCAGAGGCTGAAGGGGTGGGCATAAGACACAGCACCGGAGCTCCTTCGGGGTTGCGGAGGCAGCATAGGCGGCATCAAGGAGCACTGTGTTCATCTACACCTCACTTTTGTCCCGCCCGCTAAAAGTTTTGCGTCCGGTAAAGAGTCAATTGGGAAGCAGTTTTATGAGTAATAGCGGTCACACTAAATCAATGTGTATGCCCAATCAGGTTAGACTGCAGGAGTCTAGCCCTGCCCGGGTTCACGAAATCAGAGCCACTGGCTGCTGGGTTTCCTTCCAACTCACTGACTTCTTTTTCAGGGGTGCTGCTCAGACTGAGAAGAGCTTCCACGATGGAGAAACAGTTACCTGTTTTACTATGTTTAGAATGTAGAGTGTGCTCTATGGCGGGGACAACATAGTGCACCTGCCGCTATATCCCTGTGTCTTAAAAGGAATGCTCCCTCGGGTACACATGAGGTGACGCGGTGTGCATTTACACGAGGTGACGTAGTATGCATTTACACATGAGGTGACGCGGTGTGCATTTACGCATGAGGTGACGCTGTGTGCATTTACGCATGAGGTGACGCTGTGTGCATTTACGCATGAGGTGACGCTGTGTGCATTTACGCATGAGGTGACGCTGTGTGCATTTACGCATGAGGTGACGCTGTGTGCATTTACGCACGAGGTGACGCTGTGTGCAGCTACACATGAGGTGACGCGATGTGCAGTTACACGAGGTGACGCTGCGTGCAGTTACAGGTGACACTGTGCAGTTACGCATGGGTGGCGCTGTGTGCAGTTACACAGGTGATGACGCTGTCTGCGGTTTACACATGTGGTGACGCTGGGTGCAGCTACCATGAGGAGACACTGCAGTTACACTTGAGGTGACACTGTGTGCTGTTACACATGAGGTGACACTGTGCGCAGTTACACATGAAGTGACACTGTGCACTTGCACATGAGGTGACACTGTGCACTTACACATGAGGTGACACTGTGCACTTACACATGAGGTGACACTGTGCACTTACACATGAGGTGACACTGTGCACTTACACATGAGGTGACACTGTGCACTTACACATGAGGTGACACTGTGCACTTACACATGAGGTGACACTGTGCACTTACACATGAGGTGACACTGTGCACTTACACATGAGGTGACACTGTGCACTTACACATGAGGTGACACTGTGTGCACGGACACATGAGGTGACACTGTGTGCACGGACACATGAGGTGACACTGTGTGCACGGACACATGAGGTGACACTGTGTGCACGGACACATGAGGTGACACTGTGTGCACGGACACATGAGGTGACACTGTGTGCACGGACACATGAGGTGACACTGTGTGCACGGACACATGAGGTGACACTGTGCAGTTACACAGGAGTTGACACTGTGTGCAGTTACACAGGAGGTGACACGAGGTGCAAGTACTAAGGAGGTGACACGAGGTGCAAGTACTAAGGAGGTGACACCGTGTGCAAGTACACATGAGGAAACGGTGTGCAAGTGCACATGAGGTGTAGTGAAGAATAACACTAGGAGGGACTCAGAAATCATAGGAATATAAGGGAAAAAATACAACATCGGTCGCACGTCCCTTAACGGGATTACACGGTAATGTACATGGATGACTATTGCAGATCATTTAGTTGATATACAATTGGGTATTTAAGGGGCTGTTTTCCAGTCACGTATTGGTCACCTCCGGCGCTTGGGACAGTCTGCCACCAGTTGGCACTGTCTGTCTATCTTAGAGATGACCGCGTCAACATGCATCGAGTCATTCAATGCTTTGATAGTGAGAGTGCCTGCTGCCAAAGCCATCCTCATAGCTGCGGTGTCCTGGAACAGTCTGATTTGGCACACTTGCACAAGGTTTAGGGTTAGCAGTTGGGATGTCACCCGGATGGGGAGCACGGCAGGAGCAATGTGTGGTGCAAACTGAAGTGGCCAGCTTCGTTTTCAAACTCAGGGCCATTGGCATTATTGTGATGCAGCGGCAATGTTTACAAAACTTTGGACCTGCATTAGCCATTCATATACCTTGTCCATTCGGGCTCACTCTAAGACCATTCTCCAGTATTTCCATGCCTGAAAGTACGTAGTGATGAAGTAAGTGTCCCTAGTTGCGCAACAAGATATACATTTGTATAGGGTGCTTGTTAAAAGCTTCATTTGGTCTAACGAGTGCCAGGCTTACGGGGAAGACTTGGACTAGAAACGACCTTGAGTGGTTACTCAACACTATTGGTTAGAAGGGATGTTGTCAAAAGCAGAACTCAAACTAATTTGCCTTAAACACAGGATGGAGACGATTTAAGTGATATGCCTAAAGCTGTAAACGTTGTGCTAAAGGGATGGCATGCCAAGGGAGATTCTTCCATCTTTCACTGGACCCCCCCACCCCCCTCAATCCAACACGCCTAAAGTAAGGGAGGATTCCTGATTGATTTGTGACCTGTATTTGTTTTATTAAACACACCGGGTACTTTGAGGTAGCGACATTTGCACTCAATTCATAGGTACTTCCAGGACGTATGTCGTTTAAGACACACACCTCCAGACAGGACTGAAGAAAGGGCAGGTATTACACATATGGTTCCCCTTCTGTTTCCACTTCTTGTCTACTCCCTGGTATACTAGCAGAAGTTTGGGAGGGCAAGACGTCACCTAGGGTGGTGACTTGCTTAATTCGATGGACATGCTCCACAAGCGCCATACACAGGTAACTGGGTGAGAGGAAGTAAGGCAGGCTTGATAATTCTTACTTCTACCTGGAAGTCTGCAGGATGAAGGTCTTTTGGGGTCGTTATGACCAGGTAGAGCATTATCGCTTTGTATAGCTGGGCATAAAAGAATGCCAGGCAAGAATACAGGGGACTATGGGCAAGGTTTGCCTGTCACGAGTATAGTATATGCAGGCGTGAGCAACGTTATGGCCACCAGGCCAACTGTGCATCATTCTCCCTCAAGAGAGCAGGCATTCCTTAAGCCCTCATCCATCGAAGGCGTTTAATTAATTTTATGACACTACTTGAGCTGATAAAGTATCACGGATAGGGGGCATAGTAGTCTGGCACCGGTGGTGGCTTCACACACTAATCATAGCAGGGCACACAGTGGAAGATGCACGATAGACATTCAGTCACACAAACCAGAGAGACATCATTCATTTGTTCGACACAATTCAACTACAGAATTGCCTGCGCAAATGTCTGGTCGATGCAGTAGAGCAGGTGCACTCTGTATGCAAGGGCATGCTACCAGTTGCTCATGTGAGACAAAAACACCCACCCTATAGCCAGGGCAGCCAGGCATTTTCGGAAGTTGCCATCGAACTAGTGGGTTGCGGTGCAATAAGCTGCGGGGAATATGGGGTCAGAACAAAATTTGGCTACAATGATTGAAGAATGATTGATTTGGCGTTCCCACTGCGCAAGGAAGGGCAGGTATTCGTACATGTTGTTCCCCCCCTTATACGTCAGGTACACGAGAACACCTGTGCTTATTGTCACATATCCCAGGGCAGGATAGTCACTAAGGGGGGGAGGGGGGAGGAGGGGGACAGGCCATGGGCATGCCTTGCCAGGACAGTGATAGCCACTCACACTAACTGGAGCCTCTAGGGAGGACAATTGTTGGAAACACAGACTGGGGTGCGCTGGGCCCAAAAAACCCTCACCAAAGCTGCGGGGGGCATCTTGCTGTCAGGTGTCTTTGAGGGACGGGCAAGGGCATTATTGGGCTGTAGTTCGTGACAAGGCATTTGCAGGGATGCAGAAGGGTCCCAGCGGATCCTCCAAAGGTACTGCAGCGAAACATGTGACACGGAATCTTGTAGTCCGACACCATTACTGGTGTAAGTATCAAGGGTCACAGGTGGATAGCAGGGACTGGGCATCTGTGACCGGTTGAAGGTTCAGCAGGCAGGGTGGGCGGAGTAAGTTGTCACTCCACGGAAGGGTGCAGTGTCTAATAACGGGCACCATACACATTCCCTCAAGCCTGTTTTGACACCATTACTAGGTTTGCCTGGGAGCAATCAAAAAGAACTGTGAAAACTGTCTGGTCAAGGTGGCGAAGTAATGCACCCTAGAAGAAGACCACGAAGACCACAAGGTGCAAATTAGCAACCAGTTGGGGACAGGTGAACTTTAGTGGTCTGAATTTACCCCCGGGCTCCCGTGGCATGGAGCTCGGTCGGGGAGGCGATGGAGCCTGCGCGCAGGAGGGTCTTCTGCGCTATGCGTAAATTCACTGAGCAGAGGGGATTTGGCTTCAGTAGACAGGGGTTGCTACACGCCAAATCCACAGGGTGTTTCGAGGACGATGGGGTACATCTGTCCAGTATAAGCATGGACCTGTTCTTGCTGGATAGGGGAGAGGCCCTAGATATAGGATGTAAGTAGGAATGCCGGCCTGGGTGGGGGGCCCTGGCTGCGACGGTCGCCACACCCAGGGCTGTGGCGGAGTTACAGGGCGATCCGGAGGCGGAAAGGTACTCAGGTGTACCCTCTTCAGGAGCACAAAGGGTGCTGAGGCCTAATATCCCCAGGAAGTCTGTGCGGTGGACCCTGGTGTGCGACGGCACCCAGTCTGTCCTACGGGCGGTTGGAAACCTGTACAACCGGGGGTCGCTTGAACGCTCCGCCCCTCGTAGGGGGGGGGGGGGGAGGCGTGAGTAATAGGGTGGACCGATGGTTCACCGGAAGTGGGAGGGGCTATCCCCTCTCCAGAACCGCTAAGCACCGATTGGCTAAGGCCACGATGCAAGTTGGCCCATCAGGTGGTAGACCGCGAGGGGCGGCTTGCCTTTGGATCGCCTGTAAGATAACCCACCATGTTGGCATATTTGGTATGCTAATAAACCTGCAGCAATTTTTCCCACCAAAAAGTTGTCTTGTCTGCTTATTTTGTTACATGTATGTTGCTGCGGGAGGGCTGGTGAGTGTTGCCGATATTGGCACTATGCGGGCTGACCGACACGTCCCCGCAGGGGACCCTCATAAGAGGGCGGCCCCTTTAGTGCCACAGGATGGCACACTGGACAGCCTAGTGTCCGGTGACCCCTTTGGGGTCCCGTGCGTCACTTCCGGCCGAGGTGGGGGAAGGGGAGGGGTATATATGTCTCCCCCGCCTCCCCCTGGTGCCTCCCCCTGGCAGCCTCTTTGTCCCTCACCCTGACGCCGTTTCCCTCCCTACCGCTTACCCGGCGTATTCAGGGTGGGGTGGGAAAGGTTCTTCTAATCCTCTTTATTTGTGTTGCAGGCGGAGTTACAGGGCGATCCGGAGGCGGAAAGGTACTCAGGGGTACCCTCTTCAGGAGCACAAAGGGTGCTGAGGCCTAATATCCCCAGGAAGTCTGTGCGGTGGACCCTGGGGTGCGACGGCGCCCCGTCTGTCCTACGGGCGGTTGGAAACCTGTACAACCGGGGGTCGCTTGAACGCTCCGCCCCTCGTAGGGGGAGGGGGCATGAGTAATAGGGTGGACCGATGGTTCACCGGAAGTGGGAGGGGCTATCCCCTCACCACAACCGCTAAGCACCGATTGGCTAAGGCCACGATGCAAGTTGGCCCATCAGGTGGTAGGCCGCGAGGGGCGGCTTGCCTTTGGATCGCCTGTAAGATAACCCACCATGTTGGCATATTTGGTATGCTAATAAACCTGCAGCAATTTTTCCCACCAAAAAGTTGTCTTGTCTGCTTATTTTGTTACATGTATGTTGCTGCGGGAGGGCTGGTGAGTGTTGCCGATATTGGCACTAAGGATTCCTAGCTACGGCTCTCTGGCCATGTCCCTTTTAGAGACTCTCCACCTTTTTCATCCCACTTAAAGCACTGTAGGTCTGGAGTGGTAAGAGGAAGCAGTGGCAGCGCCTCGCCGTTTTGGTCAGAGACTAGAGCGCTTCTCCTGCAACTCCCACATTCTGTCACCCCAACTCTACCTCCGAGAGGCCCCAGCCAACCGGAAAGTGGACCAATGCCTGAGCGGCAGAGAAAGAACGGTGGCGGCTCTGGAGCTCGCCTGGCGGTATCCCCTGGCCACCATTTCTACTCTGCATGTTACTCTGTTTGTACAACTCACAAACAGACACTCGCCCTTATGCACATAGATCTCTACATACTATTACACATCAACATCTGCCACAAATTCAGAGCAGGACTTCATGATTCGCGGTCAAACATGCGACTAAAACGAAACGACCAAAGCACAGAACTTTAGCCTCCAAAGGTCCTCGTTGGTTGGCAGCACAGTCCTATTCCAAACCCTGGACTGCTGCTCTACCAGCAGGCGCTGGCACATGTCCCAAAGGGCATTTAAATTCTACAGGCAGCCGGGAATTCCTCATAGTGGGACCCACACTATGGAAAACCATACTGCTGACCCGACATCACTAGCTAACCAACAACTACCGACACTTTCCAAAACCATGAAAAACATCTGCACAATAAATACTATTCTCTAACCTTCTAGCTCATATAAAGCACACTAAAATACCTTCGGGTCGAGTTCACGCTATTATAAAATTGCAAAAACTGGAAAAGTCATCAAGGGTGTTATGCAGCATGTGGCATGTGACCATGTTATCAGCACCAGGCCATCCTGCCTCGCACCTCTTTACACAGGAAAAATAACTGTACTTTGGATTTTGGCCCAGTTCTCGCATCCAAGTAAAACAAAGTGCTCATGTTGCTGGGTTCCTGCCTTCCTGACACCCAACCAGGCAACCCTTACCCTTGTAGTCACCAGCTGGTCTGCTGGAGATGTTAGAGAGGAATGAGGCTGTAGCAGGGAGTCGGGCGCTCGAGTGGCAGGCCCACGGCAGTGTGCAGGATGCAGGGGTTAGTGGAAGTACTGCATGCTAGAGATGGGCGAGCCAAGCCAGAGCCGAGCCAAGGGTCTGGCTTAGATTGTATTGTAATTGCATTTACATAGCGCTTACTACCCCCGACGAGGCGTCGTAGCGCTTTTTCGGCAAGTAGCACGTTACTCCGGAACCCATAAAGGATTAGTGGTGAATTAGTATAGTGAAAATATTAAAGTAATTTGAGTGGTTGATATGTTAGTCAGATTATTTGGATTTAGCAGGATAGTGGAGGGATAGAGAAGGGAAAGAAGGTTTGCATTTATATAGCGCTTGCTACCCCGGATGGGGGCTTGAAGTGCTTTTTCGGTGAGTAGCATGCTACTCTGGAACCCATTAAGGATTGGTGGTGAATTAGTATAGAGAAATATGAAATAAATTTGAGTGGTGGACATGTTAGTCTGTTATTTGGATTGAAAAGGATAGTGGAGGGATAGAAGGGAAGGATTTCGATTTTTTTTTTTAGCTCCTAGCAGTAGGAGGAGGCTTGGAATGAGTAATAGGGAGGTGGAGGGGGATGGGTAAAAGGGAGGTGGAGGAGTGAGAGGGAGGGTTTAGAAAGGCTTGTTTTGGGGGGATCGGAATAGTAAAAAGAGGTATGAGATGATGCAAGGAGGGGTGGAGTAGGGAAGAGTCTCGAAAGGGTTATTTTGTGGATCATAGTAGTGGTATGGGGTTTGGGATGAATGAGAGTGGAGGTAATGGATATATTGATAGAGGTATAGGGTGAGCAATAGGCTAGTGCATTGGAAAGAGTAATAGAAAGAGGTTTGAGATGAGTCAGAGTTGAGCTGAGGATATATTGAGAGCAGTATAGGGTGAAAAATAGGGTAGTGTATTGGATATGCTGAATTAGAAGAAAAGTAATAAATAAGTAAAAGTAATAAATGTATAGATCCAAAAGTAATAAAGATATCAATCCATAAGTACATGGAAGGTATATAGATGCATAAAGGAAGGTAGATTATAGATGCATTAAATAAACTCTGGCTTTCTAGTGTTGTTGTACTTTAAATTAGATATATATATATATATATATATATATATTTTTTTTTTTTAGATCAATAGTGAAGCAAATGTAGATAGTTATGATAAAAAATTTTACTTATTTATGCAGTCACATATACATGTTAAAAACATAGAATAATGTAACTATCAGTAATATGTACATTTGTTAAGCAGAACTAATTATTATCTATATATAATAATTTTTTTAACATAAGTATTCTACACGTTTATATAAAGCAATACACATATATAGGTACATATCTATAGTACAAATAAATGCTTATATACAGAGAGATATGCTGTATATTTCTATCTGTTTGCGTATGGTGGTTATGTGGGGAAGAGCCAATTCTTGGATCTTAGAGCCCGTGCATGAGCCGAGCCCTGAAAATGTTTGGAATGTAAATCAGACAACACACATCACGTGAAATATAATAGTTTCTATAAAATTCAAAAAAGTTTATTTCTTTAAAATGTGGAATCTATGACAGTAATAGTCACATTATATAGCACTTTACTGAGATGTACTTATTACAAGTGACAGTTTTAAACGTGAACCAATTGAGAACTAAGACGCAAGATAGTTGTCAGATTATAATACAGTTATAGTCTATTATGTCAAACAAAATAGGTTCTTGTACAACTAGTATTCTGAATTCACATATTTGAAAGTGCTTCCGTACGCGATTATGAAGAAAAAAGGTTTGGTTAAATAAAATATTTGCCTACGATCACACAATTTAAGCGGGGGAGCCGCAATTATTCAGGTTTTCTGGATTCAGTTTGTGCAAATCAGCCAATAAATGGTGTCTATTTGTCTTTCCTTATGTTAAGGCTTTGTTTTTACCTCTGTGCATTTCTCTGAAGTTTTTATATATAGAGCGCTTTACATGAGCACCAGTTACATTACACATTAACTTTTTATAGGCACGGGAGATTAAGTAATTTGCCCAGAATCACAGGATGTTGCCATGAACGTCAATTCACCAAAAGGCCAGGGGTAGCAGACATGACATTGCACGCCATTTGATCTATACATTCCCTAACACAGAGATGCTTACACATACACACACACAATCACACGCTCTCTCACAAACACACTCTCACCTACACACATGCACACAACATACATTTAGAAGCACGTTTCACTTACCTCAGCTGCCAGGGAGAGTCATGTTCTAGCTAACTGTACTCAATTTTTTATTACACCAACAGTGAATAATATACTGTTATTGACTATCAGTGTAATAAAAACATGACAAAAACAAGGAGATTGGAGACCCCAACCGATGTCCAGAAGAACTGGGTCCCCCCGTTTTTCTGGCATTGATTTTGCCACCTCAGAGTCCAGGGGTCGCAAATGCAGTGCCGGGGATCGCAAGGGGAAACCTAGAGGTCACAACTGTGACCCCTGACGACCCCTAAATGACGTCCATGGATGTTGCACTGATGCCGAGACTTGAACCCCTGCTGCCCAATTCCGAAATTGGCAGCTCTGGGAGTAAGGCCACATCCTGGGGGGAGGGAGGGTGGCAGGCAGAAGCCACAGGAAAGCTCGGCTCGTTATGGACTCGAGGTTCCAACAGGACCGTGATCTGAGCCAGAGCCACGTTTCAGTCTCGCGCTTTCAGTGGCTCACTCACCTCTACGGTATACGTACACTTCAGTCAGGTCTGTGGAGCGGAGTCAAGAAGACCTCAAATTTCCCCAGCCAGTCAGACTAGCAGGGGAATCAAAAGAATTACTGGCACCTCTGGGACTCATTTCCATGCAGCACAATAGATTGGGATCTTTTAAAGCCACAACAGTATCCTATCCTCTGGTGCTGGAACAGTTTTGTGATTTGGGATGCTGGCCAGTGGCATAAAATCACTAAAGATATAGCATTGTGAAAAATCGAAATGCTGCTTAAAGTGCCAGATGACTTAATGAGGGATTACTTTTTAGTACTATAGCCAGGGGGGGGAGGGGAGGGGGATGCAAGGTTCTTCACGCAAGAGGAGCCAGTAGACCACACCCTCACAGACAGAGATAAAAATGTTTCATTAAGTACATGAGATCAAAAAACAGGATATACTGCCACCACTGATATACATGCTAAACAAAAGACAGGGACAGTAGTCCTCTGTCCACTCTGAGGGCACGCTTGGTACACCCCACCAGGTCACACGACAGATCCACGACATCACGTTGTTTTAGAGAGCTAGATTAGAGTGACACCAGGGCCAAAACTTAAATCTGAACACCAGATATACGAATAGTTGGGCACTCTGGGCGGGGGCAGGACATGACTGCCTGTTTTTTCGCCCAGGCATTTCCCCAGTGGCCTGGAGCCTTTGGATGCCGTTTTTACAGCAGGGAGCAGCTGCTGGTGCCTCTTTCGCTTTATCTAGCTTCCCCAGGTAATTTCTCTTGATAAAAAAAGAGGTCTGCTCAGATAACCTCATAGATGCAGACCCTTGGCCTATATGTGGAAAATAAGAGAAACAGGACCCTATAGGGATAAATCAAGACCTACCGTATTGGTTTCCATTGAAATTCTCATTTATCATTGTACATCTGAATATATCTGGATTGCCAGCAGGTCAACTTGATTCAAAATACCCAACTGAAAGGTACTTATAGCATGCCATTTGCACTTTTTTGTCTCTGCCCAAAATACATACAATAAAACACTTCTGTAGGAAGCTGGCTCCGTATATACTATACCAAAGTGAGGTATAGTGTGCAGAGTCCGGGGAGTCCCCAGAGGTATAACAGAGGTTAAATTAGGCAAGTCCTAACAGCTCTCTTTGTGGTAGTGTGGGTGAGCAGTTAGGCTTATCCAGAGAGCGTGTTAAGCATTTATTATATTCACTCAATCAAGACTGATGGCACACAGAGACAGAATCCAGACCAATTAGGCAAGTATAAAAAAGGTATACTTGAATTTTATTTTTAGAACCAAGGAGGACTTGGTACAGGTAGGTAAAATACACTTTCAATGGTACACCTTTACACAGAAATGCAATTGGGAATGGATTTGTACTTGTTACAGGTTGGTGTGACGTTAAAAAGCAGTTGGAATTACACAGTATTACTTTTAGGATACTTCTTGATTACTTTTAGATTAAATAGAGTACTGGGGGTGGTATCTCACAATACACGGTAAGTAAGACTTTTCTTGGCTTGAGTTATACTTACTGTTTTTCCCATACAAAACAACAGTTCAACACTTAAAACATGTTTAGGCCATAAATCTCATAACATGGGTCCCTATCATAGAAAAATGGTTATCGGTTTTACAGGTAAGTAAACGTCTTACAAGTGGGAGTTTTGAGGGTTAGGACCAAGGTTCCCCAAGGTCTAGGTAGGCACTTGAGTTGCACCACCAGCGGCACTGGGGCGGCTAGGTGCAGAGTGCAGGGGCCCAAAGTTAGCCAATGGGGCAAAGGAGGCCTTCGGTTAGGGACTGCTTACGAGCAGGCCACTCGGGTGTGAGAGCAAAGCTCCTGGGGTTAAGGTGAGCACTGCAGGGGCCAACAATCAGCACAGGAGCTGCACCACCAGCGGCACTGGGTGTCACGCCTGCAGATCCAGGGGCCTCTGAACTACAAAGATGGCCGTTAGTTAATTGACGCGCAGGCGCAGGTGCTTAAATACCGGCTCCATCAGAGTGACGGCGCTTCGCGTCTGTTCTTTCCTGCTCGCAATTGCTTGTGCACTAACTTCCGGTCCGCCGCGTTCCCTCACTTCCGCGTCGCGTTCGTCGATGCCGGCGGCTCGCGTCCACGCTGAAATCCTCTCCTGCTCGTCTCCTGGATTCTCCTGTACTACCAGGGAGACAAATTCACTTACCTGCTCCGTCTCACCGCCAGGATCACGGATTCCCTTTCTCTGGAGCACTCTTCACCAGCCCTTCAGTCCGGTTCCTGGAAACCTTGTCAGAAGATAAAGGATGGACTTTTAGAGACCTTTTTCACCGTGGTTACGGTAACAGCGCCCGAAGCGCTGCCAGTTCTTTTCATAGTTTGTTATTGGAAGCGTATTTATGTTTCTCTCGTTTACCTGATGTGGGGACCAGCATTATCCGGGGGTTGTTCCCTTTATTGAAGGTTCTGCTTAGTCCCTAAAGGAAGCGTAAGAGAGGAAGCAAAGACTATTGTTATAATTCAGACACACCGCTCCACAAGTCCTTTTAGTTTGAGTTAAAGTCTACTAGAAGAGGTGGGCAAGGTGCTTTTACTTACAGTTTTAGTTTCGAGGGCATTCTAGTATATTTCATACCTGTTTTCTCTTTACAGTAGGACATAGTGGTTGGAACGCCAGAACATTTCACTGCTACCTGTAACAGAAGAAAGGGATGTTTAGGTAAAAGCAGCTCGTACACATAAGGCAGAATAGAGGGTGTGCTTTGTTATATCCTAACGTATATCCCCTCTTATTTCACAGCTCTTTTACTTCTCTTGGTGCACTCTGGCTGCTACTGAACTACGAAGAGGACTTGTCTTCCCCTCCTTCCCTTGTTTTGTTTCCCTTCTTCCCGAGTCACCTGTTATAGCTCAATTCTACATTGGGCGTGTAGGTGATTCGGGGACGTTGTGGACCATTCTTCAATTTCATGGCGTTCCTGTGAAAATACATGTGAGATTTTGACAGAACGCGAAGCCTTGAAAAAGAAATTACCTTTCTTTCCACCCGAGCGCCATGGAATTCAGTCAGGTGACATTGGCTGATTTAGCTCACATGATGGGAAGTTTGCAGGCTGAAACTCAAGCCCTATCCACTAGGTTAGATGTATTACAGCAAGGAAGAAGTTCCGAAACCAGGCAAGAGATGCCGAGTACTAGTGTCCACAATCCTGTGATACAGGTGTCAACCCCTCAGTCTATTCCTTTGGCACCACCGGAGCGTTTTTTGGGTGATACCACTAGATTCGCAGCTTTCATAAGCCAGTGCCAGCTTCACTTTATGTGTAAGGCTAACTGCTTCCCTACTGATCAAGCTAAAGTGGCTTTTATCATATCATATCTTGGGGGGTCTGCGGCTAATTGGGCAATACCATTAATAGAAAGGAATGATCCTTTGTTGCAGAATTATAACGCCTTCAAACAGGAACTTAAAAAACTTTTTGATAGACACACATTCACTCACTCAGCTGACACTGAACTACTGACCCTGAAGCAAGGTACTAAGGACTTAACAAATTACATATCTACGTTTCATAGACTAGTGGTAGAAGCAGGGTGGCCCGAGGAAAAACGCAGTGCTCTGTTTTACAAGGGGCTAAGGGACGACCTAAAGGACGCCCTTGCCCAGGTGGTAGACCCTCCAGAATCCTGCCCTGCTCTTATTGATTTAGTGGTTAAATTGGACCACCGAATCAGTGAAAGGAAAAGAGAGAGGGGCAAGTCAGAGGCCAGATGGGTGTCTTATCGCGAAAGGAAACCAGAGCCGGATAAAATAGTAGAGGAACCTGAGCCTATGCAAATTGGGAGCATAAGAGGTCCTCTCTCTAATGAAGAGAGACAAAGAAGGCGTGAAAGACGATTGTGCCTGTATTGTGGTAAGCCGGGACATTTTCTTAGAGAATGTCCCGTCAAACCTAAACAAAGAGGGTCGGAAAACTAGCACGCCTGAAGTCTTCAGAGACAGAGACTTCGGGTAGTTCAGGATTACTTGTCTCATCTTTAGACATACCGTTAAACCAGTCTCGCCATTTCATGCTCACCTCCCGCATAGTGTGGGAACAGCAGGCGGTGGAGGTGCAGGTGATGATAGATTCTGGTGCTTCAGGGAATTTTATGGACACCCAGTGGGCACAAAAGTGGAAAATACCCCAGGTTTCTAAACCGCTTTGGGAAGAGGTCACAACCATTGATGGTAGCACACTAAAATCTGGGCCCATTACACACTCCACTGTAGAGTTGTTTTTGGTTATTGAGCAGAAACACCATGAATACATAGCCTTTGATATTATTCAGTCCCCCAATTCCCTGTTATATTAGGGATACCATGGCTAAGTCGGCATGGTCCTTCAATTGACTGGAAGGCTATGACTATTACTTTCGATCACGATTCTTGTAGAGATCATGTTGGTCCTGCTGCAGAAGAGCCGAGGAACAGTGGTTCTCTAGCAGTTATTGTTGACAACCCATTACCTACAATCTATCAAGATCACAAAGCAGTGTTTGACGTAGAGCAGGCCACACGTCTTCCACCGCATCGAGTCTATGACTGCAGGATTGACCTACAGCCTGGTGCTCGCATACCCTGCAGCAGAGTTTACTCTTTAACAGAAAAGGAGAATGTGTATTTACGAGACTACTTGGATGAAATGTTGAGGATTGGTTTTATTCGTCCTTCTAGATCCCCTGCTTCATCCTCTCTTTTTTTATACCTAAGAGGGAAGGGGGCCTTAGATGTTGTATAGATTATAGAGCCCTTAATGCAATCACAGTGAAGAATAGATACCCATTGCCGTTGATTTCCTCCCTCCTTGATCAGATCAAAGACGCACGTGTGTTCACCAAACTAGATTTACGTGGTGCCTATCATCTGGTGCGCGTCAAGGAGGGAGATGAATGGAAAACGGCTTTTTGCACTAAATATGGCTTATACGAGTACCTAGTAATGCCTTTTGGGCTCTGTAATGCTCCTTCAGCTTTTCAGTTTTTGATCAACGAGGTGTTGAAAGACATGCTAGATAAATATGTTATAGCCTATATCGATGACCTCCTGATATTTTCCCCAACTGTGCAAGAACATGAGAGACACGTAAAGAGAGTTTTGGAAAGATTACAGGAAAACCAATTATATTGTAAATTGGAGAAATGCCAGTTCCATGTGCAAGAGGTTAGCTTTTTGGGTTTTGTTATCTCTCCTCAGGGACTTAGCATGGATCCGCACAAGATAGAAGCAATTCATCGTTGGCAGGCCCCTCAGACAGTGAAAGAGACACAGAGTTTCCTTGGTTTCGCCAATTTTTACAGGCGATTTATATGTAATTTCTCCGACCTCGCTTCTCCTATCACCAAGTTGCTAAGAAAAGGGAGTGCTTTTCACTGGTCGCTTGAAGCAGAAGACGCGTTCAACAGACTAAAGAAGGCTTTCACACAGGCTCCTATCCTAAATCATCCTGACCCCTCTAGTCCCTACGTAGTTGAGGCAGATGCGTCCCAAGTGGCAGTTGGGGGGTTCTGTCTCAAATAGAACGCTCTACAGGAGCCCTTCACCCAGTGGCATATTACTCCAAAAAGCTGACACCTGCGGAGATGAATTATTCCATAGGGGACAAAGAACTATTAGCCATAAAGAAGGTCTTTGAGGAGTGGAGGCAGTACTTGTTGGGTGCAAATCACACTATTACAGTTCTTACAGATCATCGCAACTTACAATTTCTGAAGTCTGCGAGAGCGTTATCCATGAGACAGTTGAGATGGAGCCAGTTTTTTAGCGAATATGACTTTATTATACAATTTCAAGCTGGAAAAAAACGGCAAAGCAGACACCCTGTCTCGTTTTGGATACGAACCCATGCCTGTTTTAGAAGAACCACCCCCTATCATTCCCCAAGATCGCATTGTAGGAGTTCTATGTTCTGATGTAGATTTTGTAAGGCAGGTCCAAGAAGCACAGACATCCCCAGGTATGGAAGAAGTAGTGAGCACACAGGAGGTTACCATAGAGCAGGAATTGGCTTATGTACAAGGTGGGTTAGTACTCCCCTCGCAAAACCTGAGATCACAGGCCTTAGAATGGTGTCACACACATCTTCTTGCTGGGCACCCTGGATACAAAAAAACCATGGACTCACTCAAGAGATATTTTTGGTGGCCCACGATGGGAAGGGATACAAAACATTATATCCAGACTTGTCATGTGTGTGCTCAGGGTAAAGCCTCTCATCAAAGACCGGCAGGGCTCTTACAACCATTACCAAACCCCCCTTGTCCCTGGCATACAGGCTCCCTCGACTTCATAGTAGAATTACCACGTACAAAGAACGGAAACACTACCCTCTTGGTGGTAGTGGATATGTTTTCGAAGACAGCACACTTTATCCCCTTGACCGGGCTTCCCTCTTCAAGACTATTGGCCTCGATATTTCTACAACAGGTGGTACGCTTACATGGGCTCCCTTCAATCCTAGTATCCGATAGGGGGGCTCAGTTCATTTCCAAATTTTGGGCAGGGTTGTGTACTCTCTTACACATAGACGTACGATTGTCATCTAGTCACCACCCACAGACCGATGGGCAGACAGAGAGTAAATCAGTGTTTCGAACAATATATCAGGTGTCAGGTCTTACACTCGCAAGAGGAATGGGATGACTTAGTATGGCTAGCAGAGCTGTCCTACAATAATAGCTATCATTTTTCCACGACATATACACCCTTTTATTGCACCTACGGGTATCATCCCAGAATACTGTCTATTCCCCGGCTTTCTTCTTGTTCCATACCGGCAGTGGTAGATATGGTACAGGATATACAGAGGGTACACAAGTCCACACTGATAAATCTTGACAGGGCCAAGGCTAGCTACAAAAAAGGGGCGGATGCTCACAGAAGCCTAGAACCATCCTACAAACAAGGGGACGAGGTATGGCTGTCATCAAAGAACTTAACCTTGAGAGGGTCCTGTAAATTTAAACCCAAGTACATAGGGCCATATAAGATCTGTAAGATAATAAACCCAGTGGCCATGAAGCTGGATCTGCCTGACTCTTTGAAGTGTCACCCGGATTTTCACGTGTCCCTTTTGAAACCTGTAGTCCCAGGGACTCGTATTCCTGCTACTCCTGGTCCGGTCATGGTGGACAATGAACCAGAATATGAAGTAGGAGCTATCATAGACTCCCGGAGAGTAAGAAACAGACTCCAGTATCTCATACATTGGAAAGGATATGGAGTTGAGGAACGCACTTGGGAACCTGCCGGTCAGATACACGCCCCTCGCTTATTGCGGGCTTTTCATAGGCTCCATCCCGACAAACCCAAGCCGGTGGGGGGGGGGCAGTGGGGGGGGTGTACTGTCACGCCTGCAGATCCAGGGGCCTCTGAACTACAAAGATGGCCGTTAGTTAATTGACGCGCAGGTGCTTAAATACCGGCTCCATCAGAGTGACGGCGCTTCGCGTCTGTTCTTTCCTGCTCGCAATTGCTCGTGCACTAACTTCCGGTCCGCCGCGTTCCCTCACTTCCGCGTCGCGTTCGTCGATGCCGGCGGCTCGCGTCCACGCTGAAATCCTCTCCTGCTCGTCTCCTGGATTCTCCTGTACTACCAGGGAGACAAATTCACTTACCTGCTCCGTCTCACCGCCAGGATCACGGATTCCCTTTCTCTGGAGCACTCTTCACCAGCCCTTCAGTCCGGTTCCTGGAAACCTTGTCAGAAGATAAAGGATGGACTTTTAGAGACCTTTTTCACCGTGGTTACGGTAACAGCGCCCGAAGCGCTGCCAGTTCTTTTCATAGTTTGTTATTGGAAGCGTATTTATGTTTCTCTCGTTTACCTGATGTGGGGACCAGCATTATCCGGGGGTTGTTCCCTTTATTGAAGGTTCTGCTTAGTCCCTAAAGGAAGCGTAAGAGAGGAAGCAAAGACTATTGTTATAATTCAGACACACCGCTCCACAAGTCCTTTTAGATTGAGTTAAAGTCTACTAGAAGAGGTGGGCAAGGTGCTTTTACTTACAGTTTTAGTTTCGAGGGCATTCTAGTATATTTCATACCTGTTTTCTCTTTACAGTAGGACATAGTGGTTGGAACGCCAGAACATTTCACTGCTACCTGTAACAGAAGAAAGGGATGTTTAGGTAAAAGCAGCTCGTACACATAAGGCAGAATAGAGGGTGTGCTTTGTTATATCCTAACGTATATCCCCTCTTATTTCACAGCTCTTTTACTTCTCTTGGTGCACTCTGGCTGCTACTGAACTACGAAGAGGACTTGTCTTCCCCTCCTTCCCTTGTTTTGTTTCCCTTCTTCCCCGAGTCACCTGTTATAGCTCAATTCTACATTGGGCGTGTAGGTGATTCGGGGACGTTGTGGACCATTCTTCAATTTCATGGCGTTCCTGTGAAAATACAGGTGAGATTTTGACACTGGGTCGGCCGGGTGCAGGGTGCGAAGAAGATGTCGGGGACCCTGTGATTCTCAATGGAGACCTTCGGTTCGACAATGTTGCTGCAGGGAGACCTCCTGAAGGGGACCACCGGCTGGAGGGGTAAGTTGGGTTCTTGGGGATGCCTGGGCACTGTCGGTTGGGCAACCCAAGGCCGTGGTGCGTCGAGTGTAGTGGTGTCTTCTGGTGTTGGGTTCTCTTACCAACTCCGGTCGCTGTCGGGGGGGGATCATTCAGACTGAGGCTGCAGGCGTCGTCTTGGAGCTTGAGGGAGGTCGGGGATCACTAGAACCCAGGTCAAGATCGCTGGGGAGACCTCCTTATGGTGTTGGGCCACTCGAACTCGGGCCGTGGGTGTCGGGTGCAGAGGCGCGGAGTTGCCGGAATCCGGATTCTGGTCTTGGAGTCTTTGTTGAGCAAATCCGGTGCTCACGGGAGACGGAGTGTGTAAGGTGAGTGCAGGGCAAGTCCTCCGGGCTCTTGGGGGCGACTGGCTGCGGGACACACCGGTTTCTTCGCTGTAGGCAGGTCATAGTCGGGACAGGCCGGAAGGGCTGGGGCCAGAGAAGTAGGTGTCCACTTCTTCCTGGGTCAGCACAGCTCTTCGGTCCTTCTTTTTTCCTCGAATCTGAGGAGGCAAGGTTCAGGGTTGCCCCTAAATGCTAGATTTAGGGGCGTTTAAAGGGGTGTGCAGGTCAGGACCAATGGGTCCCTTCCTTGGGGTGGGTACACCCCCTATTATGCCACCCTCCAGTGGGAGGGGGCATAAGCCTCTCCCTCATTGGCTGAGCCCCCTCATCTTCAAGATGGAGGGGGCTAAGATGTGTGCTTCACCTCACCTCCCCCACCTGAGGGGTGGGGTTGGCAAAGGTGGGCACACCTCTCTTCCTAGCTTGGTTTTCCCACCGATTCTCCCACATAACGTGGGGGGGGGGGGGGGCAGAACCAGTGGGAGCGAGTTGCTGGGGGCAGCAAAAGGCAGGGACAGCTCTCAAAAGCGGCAGGCCTTTGAAGCTTCCCCATCGTGGACCCAGACCATCCTGGGGGAGGAGGTCTAACACCTCTGCCCAGGATGGGCTTAGTTTCTGGACCCAGAGAGCGGAGGCTCTCTAGCCAGGGGTTCAGAAACCTGTCTGGTGGTTGCAAATGGCGGGCAGCCATTCAGGAACTACACCAGGGCTGGTCGTTTTTCAGGGCTCTGAGTGCTTTTTACATTAAATCCCACACTGGCATCAGCGTGGGTTTAATGTGCTGAGAAATTTGCTACAAAACTTCCCAGTTTTTAGTAAAGCCATTATGGAGCTGTGGAGTTCGTAATGACCAACTTCCAGACCATATACTCTTTATGGCTTTACTATACTTACAATGTCTAAGGATGGATTTAGACACTGTAGAGGTACAGGGCTTATGCCACTGTACCCTCACCTGAGGGCTAGTGCATCCTGCTAGAGGGGTGACTTGCCTAGACCTCAGGCAGTGGGGTGCAGGCATGGCACACAGGGATGTGTGCCATGTCGACTCTTCACTTTTCTCTGCACCAAAACACGCAGCCTACACTGGCAGTGTGCGGGTGTTAAGGTACAGGACCTCTAAGGGTGGCACCATGGGTGCTGAAGCGCTTAAAGGCCTTCCCTAGTCACAGTGCCTTTGGTACCCATTACAAGGGGCTTATCTGTGGCCAGGGATGTGCCAATTGTGGGTACAAAGGTACAGTTTTGGAAAAGAACGCAGGCACTAAGAACCTGGTTGGCAGGGACACAGGGCACATCAAGTCAGGTTGCATCAGATGTCAGGCAAAAAGTGGGGGGTAACCATGCAAAAAGGGGGCACTTTCCTACAACTTCTATATAGATATATACACCACATATAACATAAATAAATTACAAAAGAGATTTTTGTTCCTTGTGCCTGGTTATGAGTTCCAGAACATGGGCATGTAGGTGTTTATCCCTTGCTCACTTTGCCACTGGATTCAAGTTAGCCTGGCTGAAAGAGGGGTGTTACCCCGAAACCGGTCCCAGGATGCTTGATTCCGGTCCAGGGAATACATGGCTTGGCAGTTCGGGCTGGACTGTTCCCATGAGGCACAGGGCCAAGACTGATTTGCATATAGCTGTGTCTGAACTGGGGTGGCGAAGTGAGCTAAAGAATGATGATGGATTCAACCCAGATCTGTGACTGGGGGCGAGTGTCTGAAA
This sequence comes from Calotriton arnoldi, assembly GCA_963921515.1. Taxonomy (NCBI): domain Eukaryota; kingdom Metazoa; phylum Chordata; class Amphibia; order Caudata; family Salamandridae; genus Calotriton; species Calotriton arnoldi. The sequence continues at coordinate 2,117,549 of CAWUFW010000149.1, read as the reverse complement.
AGTTTCAGCACTCAGTCCATCATCTCCTTGTGTTTGATTTGTTCGCCCTAAGTTGACAGGGTATGCCCAGACGTGGGTCCCTTGCTCACTTTGGCACTGGATTCAAGTTAGCCTGGCTGAAAGAGGGGTGTTACCCCTAAAGCGGTCTCAGGATGCTTGTTTCCGGTCCAGGGAAGACATGGCTCGGCAGTTCGGGCTGGACTGTTCCCATGAGGCACAGGGCCAAGACTGATTTGCATATAGTGGTGTCTGAACTGAGGTGGCGAAGAGATCTAAAGAATGATGATGGATTCAACCCAGATCTGTGACTGGGGGTGAGTGTCTGAAAAGTTTCAGCGCTCCGTCCATCATCTCCTTGTGTTTGCTTAGGCATTTACATAAGCATAGAAGCAGGCTACAACTGCCAGGAGTACCCGTACACTGGTGCCAAGGCCCCCCAAGTGTCACTAAACCATCCATGATTGACCCGCTTACAGAAGATGCAAGCCACACCCAACTCCCTCAGCAGTCAATGCTGTAGCTTCAGATAAGCATAGCAGGTCTCCACCTTCTGTGGGACGGAGTCGCTGAGCTCGGACTGAAGTGTAGAAAGCATAAGGAAGGAAAGGATTATTTCTCACCACCACGACACCAGAGATATAAACCTGAGTGAGCAATCGCTGATGATGCATTTGGCACTTGAGCCTTATTCTAACTCCTACAATAGTTTTGCTGGAGGACAGATCCAACTAGCATCGCTGTAATGGGATTGAGCATTGATAGGGGGTAAGAGGTGCAGTGCCCACAACAGAATTGTGATCAGTGGTACTATCCTGTATGCTGTATTGTATTGTGTAGTACTGAATACTGCTGTTCAGATTAAAAGCACTTTATTTTCTACAACAACAAGCACTGAGCTAGACTTTAAAGTCATCATGTCTCTTGGTTGATTGTTGCATTGGGACTTTGTACCCTGCCCACACTACCTCACTGAGAAATATGTGACTCCTCGCCCTCGGTATCCTGAGAATTAAATGTATAAAGGGTTGTACTTGTCCCAGTTTCCAGAGCCATAGCAGGACAGACACCAGGACACCAGTAGCACATCAATAACATTGGCTGGGGTCCAGTAGCCTGCTCTGTAGCGCCCCGAACAGGGTCCAACAGTGAGGAATACAGGGAGCCTCAAGGTGAAACCAGGGGAAATACTAAGAATAAAGGGAACCGGACAGTGAGACGGAGAGGAATTTAAAAAATAAAGTGAGCCTCAATCTGAGAGAAGTAGAAATACTAAGAATGAAGGAAGCCTCACATTGAGGTGGGTATGGATACCAAGAATAAAGGGAACCTGAAGGTGGGACCAGAGAGAAATACTGAGAATAAAGAGAGCTTTAAGGTGAAACCAGGGAAAAATACCAGAACAGGCTTCTCCAACAAGTAGCTTGTGTTGTAAGTTACTGGTAGCTCTTTGGCTACCTGTAAGTAGCTCTCGAGTGCAGCCAGCCTAGTCAGTTAATAACTTTTGCATGGTTGAATCATGGACGTCATTGGCTTGCTTCTTATGACCGCTGGCAGTCCCCCTGAAAACCCAGGCTTCAGAAAAGCAGCCAGACAGAGAGAGCTCGCTAAGCAATATTTTGTTTCTGAGAAGAAAACGTGCGTCCTTAAATTATTTAATAACGGCTTATGATTTTTCACTGCTCCTCTGTTATCTTAAGGGATAAATGTATGCTTTTCTTTTGCATGCATTTAGGCCAAGCTTTTCTTTGAACCAACGGCTTTAGGGCGGTGTGACATGGTGCTGCCCACCAAGTAACAGGCTTCATAGATGGTTCTGTGATGTGTGATATGAAAGTGTGTTACCTTCCATGGTCTAGTAGGGTATCCCATGAAAGAAATCCAGCTGCCCGGTGTCCAGAAGGTGTTACGTTTGCTCTCTGGAAGGATGCGGGTGTGTGCTATGGGAGGAACTGAGCAGCGTGCACTTGACTGCAATGACACGGCCTGTGAACGTCTGTGCCAAGGACAGTGACTGCAATTCCACCAGCTGGATCTGTGCCAATGCCAACGGAACTCAGCTGCCAGCCTGCGTTAGTGACTGCAACATATAAACCACTGGATTAAATACAATGTACGCCTCTTACCTTGGGAAGCATTTGCATCTATTTAGTATTGGTCTCCAATGCATTTAGTGTCGAAACAAAGAGCTCTAACATATAAATATACATACACATATGAAAATGAAGCTAGCAAACAGAAAATATAAACAATAGGTGAAAGTAGTGCAATTTTCTGTCATGGTGGAAACTTCAGTTGCAAAGTAATACATGGATTTTTTGATCTGGCTTGGGCATATGGTCATTTTTAAATAAATACAGTGGCGTAGTTTTAAGTATATTTTTGTTTCTGTGAACAACGTGTGGCTTCTCGCCTGTTTCCTTGTACACTTTTTGAATTCTCTGTTCACAAAGTTTAGAAAACATCAAATATCCACTTCTCATGTTGTTTTAACCAATCCTCTTTGCAGGGATGCTCTCCCCTCCACACCTGTTTGTTTCGCATACTCGCTAATAATAAACAGCCACAATCACCAATATTATGAGACGCACAACAATCTTTGATGCGTCACTTTTCTAACAGTGATTGATGCGCAGTGATATGTAATCTTATAGACATGTTTACATGTGGCTGCTCTTCGTGTGATACAGGGCACAGCAGCTACACTTTGCCCTGTGCTGCAGGGCTCTAAAGTGCCCAGTGGCACAGCAGCCCTGCAGTGCAGACCTCAGGGACTTCCTGCCGGATCGTCTCTGTCGTATCTTGGAAACATTTCTAAAACTTTGTTGGTGGAACAATAGATCAGCAGACTGGATGCTGGCTGAAGAAACCTGTGTAAAAGATGCGTAGTCACATTTGCAAAATCTCTACATCTCACTCATGGTACTATTATAATTAAATCCACAGAAGGCAATCTGGATTGTGGTCTGTGCTATGTACGTGACATACATATTTAGTGAATATAAAATTCCACTATTATAATTGTTGGTGTGTGGATTATAAATGGCAAACAGATTTAGTGGATATCAAACCACACTACCGTAATTATTGGAACAGTTTGGATTTGTTGAGAAGAGAGTTAGACAGAATACCACTTTTTCCACTAAATGCACAGAATAAAATACACCCAAGACTAGCTAAAAACGACCTAAAAGACTACCTAAAACGCTGCCTGGGGATATCATGACCTTTCCTGCACAGCTGAGCTCCAAGAGTTCCTGCAGTCCCATAATTATGCCTGCTCATCCCTCAGCATTTACTGGGTGAGCTCCGGGCTGTCGCGCAACTCCATTCATTTCCTGTGGGACTCCGCGGGATTAAAAACCACTTTAACCATTTACGGCGTCAGCATAAGCCCTCAGGGCGGGCATGTTCTTTTAACGAGGCTCTACCCGCCGGGACACCTGATTGCTGGTGTATGGATTGCGTTTTACTCTGCTGAGGCAGTATGCATGTTTATTTCTGCAGATTGTTTCTTTCCAATTCCCTGTGCCCCTTCACTTACAGTATTATTGGAGCCTACACTGACCCTGCGTGTCTCGTGGCCTGGAACAGTGGCGTAGCTAGGCACTCTGCCGCCCGTGGCGGTCCCTGCCTTTTGCCGCCGCGCTGAGGGGGGGGTGCTGGCGATGATTTTTGCGGCCGCCGCCGCCCCCGAAACTCGTGCCGCCCGGGGCGCACCGCCCCCTCCGCCCCCCCTTGCTACGCCAGTGGCCTGGAAGCTGCTCTTTCAGGGTTTCCCGCTGACCACATCAGTAACAAGCATTGGCATTGGGACCTTATAAGTATTTAGTTTTGCAGCACAATATCCTTGGTGCAACAACATCAAGTGTTGCATGGCTAAACACTTATAAGGTCCCAAAGGCGAGACCTATTGGCTATGCCAATGCTTGTTAGCAATGCACCAGGGTCCCTATTTACAGGAACCGATGTGTGTTCTGTCACATTCGAAGCTTTGATTGCCTTACTGCAGTTTTATAAATGGGTGTTTTCCAAGTGGTGAACACTTAACAGAAAATCGCTGCCCTATGGTTACTTTCCCATCAGCACACTGAATGGCGTTTCACACTTTGCCATGCAACACAATGGGGCTACCTTCTACTGTGGCTAGCACTGAGCGACAGTTATTGACTATGGCGGACTGGTCTACAGGTAAATGGGGCCTGTAACTGCGAACGGGTGCTGTAGGAAAGTTGGGAAGGCATGCTCAAAGTGACTTATTATACACCCACGTAGCTAAGATGCAGCTTACCATCACGTAAGCGTCCGTTTTCCCCATACACAACAATTCTACCTCTGTTGATTAGGAGTCTGCCCTTTGGTTTGCAGTTTGATCCGAACGAGAGCTTTGGTGTGCTGACAGACTCACAATCAATCTGCGCCCCCTGCCTTTTGGTAAGTGTACTGCTAATTGGGCACAGAATGAACAATTCTCCTTATTTATGGATTCCATCCAGCCCAAAGCTCCATCACACACATGTAAGATTTTTAATCCCCTCTCTTAATACTGAGATGCCTTAAGAGTCTTTATGGCGCCTAAGCAGCAAAATGTGCGTGAAAGGTAATCCCAAGGCATACTTCTGCACGACCTGAACTGGGTGCACTGGTAATAATGGCCCTACTTCATAATAATGATTTTCTATATAGTGCGCACCACAAATGGTTGTCTGTAGATATTTCAATAATGGGCATAATTGTTATCATACTCAATGGCACTTATTATGTCAACTTCAAATTAACGGAAGGCTTATCAACTTGCAACCTGCAGCTTTCCTGGACGAGAACTCGACCATCTTGGTTTTTTTTTTTACAGAGTGCTTACTTTACACCTACTGGCATCCAAGAGCTGTAGCATCAGAGGCTACTATCGCCCATCTTAATGATACTTATGTTATCAACCTCAGAAGTGTGAATGGCTGAGCCACCCAACAAGGTTTAGAATCTCTGGTTTGCAATTAACCTGCACATTTCTGCTATGGGCACATTAACCAACTAAGCTATCATAGTAGTATGCTGAAAGGACATGAGACCTCCTAAAAAAGTTTAGAAAGCTATTAAAAATGACGACTAGAGATCAATGTAAAATGATGTTTTGGAAAAGTTGAAGAAACAAATTAATTCACACTATCCAAACATGTGTTACCATAAACAAGCATTGGCAAAGCAAATACGTCTGGCTTGAATTTGTTAATGCAAGCAAACATAGGTTTGCAGAAATGCTGTTGTCTGCATGGCATGCACAAATGCTGTTGAAGCACGATAAAAGCAGATATATTTCCTTTGCCTATCCTGAGAAAAAGTAGCAAAAAGTATTGCTTTCTGCCTAGAATGCATGTGACAGATAAAGACGTAAATAGTTTAATGGCAGAGTCTACTTTCCAGATGTAAAATAATCCCACATGCATTCCAATGGAACCACTTAAAATGAAATACCAGCATTTGTAAAGCTCCGGAGAGGTGTCCCAGCGCTGGGGGCCCTCAGGAAGATTAAGGAGCTTTTGCCCAAAGTCACATGGTGCTAGGCTAACCTGCCGTCGGCATTGGGGATCGAACCGTGAACCACGTGGTCTGGAGTCAGGCACCCTGGCCGCTGCACCACACCTCTTCCACTTCCAAGGAGGTGGAAAGATACATCAAACAGCCAATAGTACGAGGGGCAAGAGACAGTTAGTTTACTCTTCTGGAATGAACCAAAGTCCGCTCTGTTTATATGTCAAAGAATTGATAACAATAGATCATGCAGACCTAAAAAGAGCGCGGGTTTCACACAGGAAAAATCTGCTGTCACATTTCTAGATAAACCTACGAGTATGGTTAGAAGAACGCTGTGTGCCTCTCTTAAGTATCAGCAAACAAACTCATGTTCCTGACACGATTTATGAAAACGCAACTAAATTGGAGACACTTTGTGAGTAGCCCCGCCCACCTGTTCAGTTTAAAGAACTAGAGAAAGTGTGTAAAGGCACTGTCGCCAGCTGACTATTTTTAAAACTGTATTATTGAAACTGTTGTTTGTGCTTTCGAAACAAACTGCATTCAAGCATTCTGACGACCGAGCCTGAAAACATACACAGAAACGCAAAACACTCGACTGAGCGGCAACAGCATTTCTTGCACAGGAACAGACCAATGGAGACAGTAGTTAGTTGCACTGCACAGGAATATAAATAGGATCCGCTTCTAAGAAGCGCACACACCCACACACACACACCCACACACCCACACACACACACACACACACCCACCCACACACCCACCCACACCCCCACACACACCCACACACACACCCACACACACACACCCACACACACCCACACACACCCACACACACCCACACACACCCACACACACCCACACACGACAAACAGATGTTATTCAGCAGTGTAACGTAGGCACATGGACATAGAACAAGAGAGGAGCGGGGACGAGGGCGAGCGAGCGCGGCAGCCTGCTCAGCTGACCAGACGCTCTTGCGTCATGGACTTTTGCCGGCATGTTTTTCCAATTATCGCGCACGCGTCTGGGCACGATAATTGGAAACACATGTCTGCCGCGCGTAACCATCCGAAAAAGGCCAGCCACGACGCACGAGCGTTTGGACTGCTTCTGAAACCCCCTTACTTAAAGTCTTCGCCTAGCAGCGCTTGCGCGCTACTCGAGGCTCGACCTAAAAACCAGTAATAAAAATATTAATATTATTATGTGCCAAGTCACACTGCATATGGACATTCTTAGAGCTAGCGTCCACCTTCAGTTTGGCCCTTGCGAGACCTGGCCATGCCTTTTCGTCCCTGGTTTCAGGCAGTGCTTTAAATGGACCGGTACTGCCCGGTATGGAGTACCGGCACTTTTTTATTTTGAGAGGGAGAGCACCGGCACTTTTCAAGAGCGACGTAATACTTTTAATTGGAGAGTACCGGCACTTCTCAGAAACAAGCAGGTACTCTGCTAGAGATTACATGCACTTCTATTTTTCTTTTCAAGCACTGGTCTCAGGAGGTCGTTAAGTCAGAAACACTAACGAGGTACACGGACCTCTACGAACTCAGTTTACTTTCTGTGGGTTGCATTCGTTCTCTTTTCCCTCGGCACTCCTCAGCAAGTAGGAGGCTGTAGAGGGACTATGGGGTGGTAAGTACGAGGGGTTCTGGGGGGGTATGAAGCCTTGGTGAGATCACTTCCACTACACCACTCATTTCGGTGAACCCACGTCCACGAACATTGCTCTATAAGCCTCCTCTTCTGGCAGATCATGCAGTTGATTTCCCAGCCCTCCCTACAGCAGAAATTTCATTTTTAAAGCACCAAGGAAGGCAGTCTTGTGTGCGGCACTGCCCGGGTTCCAGTGACAAGATTGCAGATGGCGGCTTCAGTGTGCCGGCTCTCACGCGGCCTTGAGCTCTTCTGACAGTGTGCGGGTCGGCAAGTAGCAGCCGTCTGTTGGTGCTGCCAGATTCAGATACATACAATGTCCTCGCCTGTGTAGTGTCTTGTATATATCTGTATAGTGGGACCCTTCTGGTCCCCGAAAGACTTCGTAGGAATGACATAAGCGTTGTGTGTGTCTGGGTGTGCTTATATAAAGTTTGTGATGTAATGCAAAGTTAGTTCACGGTTGCACTCTGAAGAATAAAGACGTGCAGTACAGAGCTCAGTGTGTTGCATAGTCATTTGCATGCTACAGGCCTGGTGAAGATGCTACAGCTGGCGACAAGTCAAGGGATCTGTAACCCAAAGATCCGAGAGTGCTCTCACAGAGGGTTTGCCGAGATTCAGCAAACTGCACATGCGTGCCACGTGTGCCTCGGTCGAGGTGTTAATCGACAGTTGGTGTATGTGGGGAGCGCTACGTTGGGGGAAACACTGACTTTCTTATGTAAACCGATGTTGGTTACATTTAAAACTGCTGATTTATAATTTTTTATAAGTGTCGATTGATAATTTTAAAATTGCGGAATGACAATTTTTTATCTATCTTCATCCTTATATTGCTGCTATTGCCGGGGTGGGGGGTGGGGGATGAGTATTCCACTAGGACGGTAACAACCGCATCCATAGAGAGGTAGCGTTACCCCTCTCTATCATAGAGCGCGGTAGAGCAGCCGGAGTTCGGCGCTCTAGTTGTTAGCCGCCCACGTCTTCAAATGGCGGCTGAGGTGCGGGCGCGCCACTGGCAAGCCCGTCTGTGCCTGTACGCGCCCGAACGAGTCCAAGGGCCAGAAACCCTGCCCAAATCTGCCCCGAACAACTAAAATATACAGCGGACCAGCTGATGTCTCTCAGGCCACCTCCTGTGTCACGATGCGTCCTCCCTCTTAGAGTGGATAACTTGGACGAGGGAGTTGAGGTATGTGCACAGTGTAATTATGCTTTAAAAGGACAGAAAAGATAGGACTATTTTGAAACAACACTTACAAATTAAAACTAAAACTTGGAAGCTAGGTCTAATTAACAGTCAATCTCTTCTAAGACAAAGATCTTGTTGGAAGAGGGAGGCCTGGATATTCTGTTTATTACGGAAAGTTGGCTTCATGACAGCTCCACCCCGGATATTTTATTGGCCCTTCATTCTGGGTTCCAAATACATAGACAAGACAGTATAGGAAAAGTAGGGAGGTGGCTTAGCCATTATATTAAAGGAGGAATTCAAATGCATTATTACTCCCCTCCCAATATTAGACTGTGAAAGTCTGCAATTTGCCATCTCATTTTCCTATATACACTTTCTTGGAGCCTTAATTTATAGACCGCCGGGTTTTAGTGCAAATTTCATAGACAACTTGACAGACACTCGAGCTAGTCTAGCAGTGAGGAAAATGCACATCACCATCATGGGTAACCTTAATATACATCTTGACAAATTTAATATTTCTTCTATTAACAGGTTGTCGCAGGAACTAGAGGCGGTACAAGTAACAACACGTAACCACCCCTACCCACGTGAAAGGGCACACACTTGATCCCATATTCTCTAACGACCCTAAGATTCGAGTCTCCGCCCCAGTCCCCGTGCCGTACCATCATTTTATTCCTTTTACGTTGACTAATATAGCCACCCAAAGACATCTTAATACTCCCTCCAATCAAGTGCAGATTTGGTCCAAACTTGTCCCAGAAGTATGGATGAAAATTCTGGAAACCTCCTCTCCAAATTTAAAAGGTAATCTAGATGAGGTCTACACTCAGTGGGAAAACTGGATCACTCAGTCACTAGATGAGTGTATCCCAAAAAATGCGACAAAGTCTAAAATGAATACAAAAAGAGCCCCTTGGTTCAACACCCATCTAGTTTCCCTAAGGAAGGACTGCAAGAAGCTGGAAAGAAAATGGAGGAAGGATTATGATCCATCTTTAAAAGTTAGACATTCAACCATTAGGTTGTATCACAATGAAATCAAAAACGCTCAGGTCAAATGTTTTGAGGAAAGGATAAAACACGCTGCGAATTCCCCCAAAGAACTTTTTAAAGTTGTCAAAGCTTTGACAACCCTGAACCAGGGTAATATCCCTTCACAATCCTCCAAGAAAAGATGCAATGAGTTAGCATTCTTTTACCAAAAAAAGGTTACAGATATCTAGGACTCATTACAAGGAAGTACAGGGACAGACCCAAGCCAAGCAACAAACTTTCTGGCGACTCCAAACCTTCCTGTGTTAACTTATTTCGCACCTTTGAATGAAGACATAGCATGGGCCCTTATAAATAGGACCAAATCGGGATCTCCTTTGGATCCGGCACCCCCCATGTTCTATCTAAAGGCATTATGGCTATCCTCCCTTGGACAGGTGAAATTCTCAATCGCTCATTAGACTCAGGAACTGTCCCAAAAATATGAAAACATGCAATCATTAGACCGCTGCTAAAAAAAACACATCTAGATCCATCACTACCCATTAACTACTGTCCTATCTCGTTGTTGCCTTTCGTAGGAAAACTCCTAGAGAAGTATGTAAATCAGATGCGGTCTGCTTTTGTGGAAGACAGTCATTGCCTTCATCCCACACAGATGGGCTTTCGTGCTCAGCATAGCACCAAATCTGCCCTTCTGGCAGTTACCGAAGAGCTTAAAAGCACACTAGTCCAAGGTGGCTCAGCCGCAGTCTTGCTCCTGGATTTGAGCGGTGCGTTTGATACGGTAGATTACGTAATTTTGTTAAACAGACTTAGGGAGGTGGGGATCCAGGATAAAGCCCTGCATTGGCTTACGTCTTTTCTAAAAGACACATCCTTTCAAGTCATGGAATCCGGTTGTTTCTCTGACAGTATGCCATCGATATGTGGAGTACCACAGGGTTCATCGCTCAGTCCTACTCTATTTAATGTTTTCATGAGGCCACTGGCAGATATTGTCCAGTTTGGTCTATCCATGGTTTCCTAGGTAGTCGATCCACAGCTGGTAGTCTCCTTTGACAATGGAGTAAATCTTGAATGCCAACAATTGGCGCCCTGTTTGGAAAAAGTGGTTAAATGGATGACTAACAGCTGCTTGAAATTGAATGGTGACAAGACAGAGTTGATGATTCTGGGGCACAACGCTGTCCTCAGGCCTCTGCCTAGCTGGCCAAGCTGTATGTGGAGCTCTCCGGCCCCTAGCTCTGCCATTAAGAATCTTGGAATATGGATGGACAAAGAATTGACAATGGAAGAACAAGCAAAAAAGCTGGTGGGCACTTGTTTTGGATTACTCAGGAAGGTCCTAGATGATCCAGAAGGTCCTAGAATTGATCCCAGAGTATTTAAGGAAAACAGTAATCCAATCCATGGTGGTCTCACGCCTGGGCTATGGTAATTCCCTTTATCTGGGTTCTCCGAAAAACATTATAAAACGACTTCAAATAGTGCAGAACATGGCAGCTAGGCTTCTGTGCAAAATCCCAAGTCATGAATTAGTAAGGGAGCATCTGAAACAGCTTCATTGGCTTCCGATTAATGCGAGGATCAAATTTAAGGTTCTGTGCTTGACACATAAAGCAATAAACAACAGAGGTCTCCCTAAAATCAGAGGCCTGGCTGTGCCACATGTCCCCAATAGAAGTCTACGATCATCCCAAGGGCGCCTTCTCAGATCCACAAGAATTAAGAGAACAAGATGGGGTGGCAGATCCTTTTCACATCTGGTACCTAAGCTTTGGAATGTCTTGACCAGCAATTTAAGACTACTAGAAGTGGAATCCAGATTTAGGAAAAAGTTAAAAACTTGGCTATTTCCTCAGTAACTTTACAAATATATTCCCTCGCCGAAGCTCGATCACTTAGCGCTGGGAAGCCCTTCGGCAGCCATGCGCTCTATAAAAAACTTTTAACATTAAAGTGCCATTTCAGCCAGTGCAAGGCTTTTGAAGAAGGTGAAGGCCCCACGGAAACGTTCAGTCACAGACAGCCAGGAACCTGCGGGTAAAGCCGAAAGACGACGTACCGTGCCACGGCATAACACAAAGCCATCATTCATACAGAGAAATACTAAAGGCAGCGACAACCAGGTACAGAGATGCGCTGAGGGCCGCAAGGTGCAAAAGTGTGCCAATGAAGGAGAATGTAGGTGCAATGAACGTTAAAAGACCGTGAAGCCCAGGTACAATGCACAAGGTTGAGAACGGCACTGAACACATGCAAGATAAACAAGCATTGGCATAGCCAATAGGTCTCGCCTTTGGGGCTTTATAAGTGTTTAGCTAGAGCTATTGGTTTTGCCAATGTTTGATAGCTAAGTTGGCGTGTTCAAACCTCACAGAATATAGCAGGCCTCGCAGAGCAGCACATGCTCTCTGACTCTAGACGCCCCAGTTTTTTCATCCCACTTAAAGTCTGTCAGTTTATTTACAAACACAGACAGGCCATGTATCAACTTAAAACTAAACGCACAGTCCTGCCACTTCAGAAAACTCCAATACTGTAAGATCAGGGAGAGGCGCTTTCATAACTTATTTGACATGCGGGAGGGTCGCTTTTTGAAAGAAGGACAAAGCGAACGTCCAGGGACAGCATAGAACACCATTCTGAAAGTGTTCCCCATTTTCTGCTAAAAGGAAACAAATGCTGCGGTAGATAGAACTATCCGCCCATGATCACACTGCTGAGTAGGAAAGCCGGGATTATGAAAACAGAGGCCCCTCGGTTTAGACAGCACAGGTTGGCCAATAAACTACACAACCTCCGAGAATACACCAACCCTGTCTGTGAGACGGCAGGAGCAAGGGCAGGTATGCGTGTCCCCTTTTGTGCCGGGCAGCCACGGACTGAGCCCAACCCTCCCTCCCCCGTCCTCCTCCCGGTTCCAGCACGCCGGTTCCCGGAACTAGGCCAGATACCAGCTCAAACTGGTTTCAAATGGATTTGTAAGTTATCCGAGATGGAGTGCCCGTGTTGTGTTTGTATAGCGTGGGTTCCATGCAAGGAAACTGGGTTGGTGTTAAAGGTACACGTAGCACTAGAAACGTAAAAAATCCTGTCTTGTGTTTAGTTTACATAAGGATTAGGGAGATTTAATTAAGAAAGGGGTTCGTACTCCCAACTCGCACATTTGCTTTGGCACAAACAGACTCGTTGTCATATATGAAACTGTTACACTGTTGTCGAATCGGTGCTTTCGTGTTCTTTCCACTGGAATAAATGTAAGTAAAGCATTCGTCCGTTGCTACAATCAAAATATCCTTGAAACACACAACTTGAAATGCACTTGGCTTTGCATGTGTTGTCTGCACAAATGATTGTAGAAACACACACCAGTGCACTGTGCGCGCATGGGAGCGGTTTACAGTATCAAGAACAGCCAGCTCGAGGAAAAGTGTGCATGTTCAAGGAAAGCGCGTGCACGAGTAGACATCGGTGTGCATGCCCGCGGGCATTGCTTGAAATGGAAAAATAGAACTGCTGTACCAGAGTACCTGCTTGTTTTGAGAAGTGCCGGTACTCTCCAATTAAAACTATTACGTTTTTCTTGAGAAATGCAGGTACTCTCCCTAGCAAAATAAAAAAAAAATGCCGGTACCGGCCCATTTAAAGCACTCTTAACTTTCACATGTTGTTTTGTTTGTTTAAAGTGTTGCGTGTATAAAAAAAAAAAGAGTGGAGGGAACAGGAAAGTGAAAGCGACCACGCGACAGGCAAGAGAGTGAAAGCGACCGGAGGGAACAGGAAAGTGAAAGCGACCGCGAGACAGGCAAATGTAAACAAGCGCGCGCGGCCACGCTAATTAGAAACAGATGGCCCCTGCGCGCCGCTGCTCGCTCCCGCAAGGTGGATGCCGCCACACGCACAAGTGTTACAAAAGTGCAGACCAATTCCTCGACCTAAAAAGCCACAACTCACCAACAAAGATGAAAAAGGGGCCATACGACATCATGGGGATCGCGACGGCATTGATGCCAGCATGCGGCTCAGGCCTAGAGATGGTCTGAATGGTCTCAGTGTAAGTGGCCAGCCAACGTTGCCAGAGCAGGCCCTATTCTCAACGGCAGAAAGTTTCACAGGTGGTTATGATGCCAAAGTTTTCCTGAAGCCGCCACTTCCTTTCGATACTGCCAAAAAACAGAATATTGGCGCCAGATGGACTGCCTGGATTGATACGTTTGATGATTTCATTGATACGCTAAAAGAAGCAGATGACAAGAAGATCATCAAATACTTGAAGAACCTTGAAGGTGATGGACTGAAAGAAGCAATAAAAGAAAATACCACAAGCTGATGAAGTATCTTACCGTCACATTAAAGCAGCTTCAGAAGTCAAGTTCAATCCAATAGCGAATGTCGACTATGAAAGGTACATTGTCAATCAAGTCAGAAAGCAAGCTGGAGAAACAATGGATACATTTGTTGAGACTGGACACTCATCAAGCAGTGCAAGTTCAACTATTTTAATGATGAAGTCATACATCTCTCAGTAAACGATGGTTGCCTGTCTGACTCGTTCAGATGACGTATGCTGTGCGAGACACTCAGCCCAGAAAGAGTGCTCATGCCTATGAGAGCAGAAGAATGTGCAGATCGACAAGCTGCTGATATGGAGGCTGGAGGAACTCAGAGTGAATCAGCAGTAAACATGAAAGTAAGCAGAGACACTAGATTGAGGGCCTTAAAGTGATGTCTCCGAAGAAAAAGAAACTGTGTTTTCGATGCAGATTCTCCATTCCACATGAAGGTAAATGTCCCGCCATTGGACAAGTATGTAAAGGTGGCGGAAAAGAGAACAATTTCATGACTGTTTGCAGAGCGAAAGAGAAACCAACAACGTCACGCCGAGAAGAGAAGATGGATGCCAGAAAGTTCCAGAAGCACTCTAGCCAGGCCCACAAGGCCAAGTGGCAACATCATTTGAGGCAAGTGGAAACAAAACAAAGTCAATCGTCATCCAAGTTGTCGTCCACAAGCTCGTCAACGTCATTGTTGAGCGACGGTTAAGAAGATGGCTATGCGATGACGATCTCTACCAGTGAGCGATGTGAACATGTAGGTTTGGCCTCTTGCAGAGAAGAGTCCAAGTCTAAGAGAGCTCGCCGTATGAAACAACCAAATTCCTTTGCACATTACCCCAAGATCACACTCAAAGTGAATGGTTGTCCCATTCCTTTTATCAGACAGAGGAGCATCGATCGACATCATGATGGCGGAAAAGTACCATGAACTGTCTCCGGTGCCCCGTCTCACGCCTCTGAAGACAAAGGTATACACGTGGGCTGCTTCTACGCCATTACAGAGTCAAGGACATTTGTAGTGGCACAAAAAGATGAAGGTACAATCGCTGATACTTGTTCTTCAAGGCACTTCATCCAGTGCATGCTTACTCAGTTTCAGCACTGCTGCTGACATGGGTCTGACTTTTATCAACTAAAGTAACATAGTAAGTCAGTTCCCGTCATTGTTTCATGGACTTAAAGGCTTAAAACCATGAAACTGCAGCTTCATATTAATGAGGACATTTGCCCTATTGCTCAACAACATCGATCAATTGCTTTTCACTTGCAGGAAGCTGTTGAAAAGGAACTAGAATCGCAGTTAAAGCATGACATCATTGAA
>CAWUFW010000149.1:1800000-2097500 GCA_963921515.1 Calotriton arnoldi | reverse complement strand
ATAAAGCTTAAAGATAAAAATACTATTCCAAATGGTGTAGAGGCTACTGAGCATGCTATCCCGGGTGACACTCCTCTTGAGCATCCAAAAAATGGATGTATCCAGGTAATTACCGAGGACATTTCTTTTGGAGAATTAGAAAATGAACACTTTCCTCCCCCTAAAAAACCGTGTAAATCGCCTAACGTAAGAATATTGGATGTTGCATCTAAAGGATTACACACAGCACAACTTATTCCAAGACCAATTAGGACTCATTTAAGAAAGCCACAGGGAAAATCTCAGGGCCCCAAAAATAAATTGTATAAGGAAAAAGGTATTATTAATGCATTACAGGTAAGCAATAAATGTGATGCAACCTCATGCGAATTCGTAAGTCTGTCCGCGGCAATTAAAGATTTAACTGAGTCTGTTACACAAGCCATTAATATCCTTACGGGTAGATTGGATAAAATAGAAGTAGGCATTGAGAAAATTTTAACAGCACAGAATAAGGCCATTCAAGAACCTCAAAAATTATTGGGTATGAGTACATACTCTGAGAAGGTAGCCCAAAAGGCAACCCCTCTGACAGCAAAGATATCGTATGGGGCGAGAGATCAGGGTGAGAGATAAGTATTAAACCCTAATATATCTGCAATTACGAAAAATATTTTTTCTCAAAAGGGAGTGGTGCATACACTAAATGAGATGGGAAGGACAGATCATAAAATAGCTGAAAGTCGATTGGGAGGGGAAAGTACAAGAATGACCCCAATAGACAGCTATGCTCCAGTGGTAATGCACAGTCTGCAAACATTAAACTTGCCGCCGGCAGCTACACCTTATACAATTATTTTGGCAAATGTCCCGCCCTTGCCCTTGTCGGATACGGAAACCTGGCCTGCCCTAAGAAATAAAACCATTCACTGGTTGGGAAACAGAACAGGTTTGACTAGTGCCCTTTTTAGGGAATTTAAGATGGTGAGGAGAATTGATTGGGTGGGAAATAATAATAAACTCTGTGAAGGTGATTGTAGTCGCCCTCTCATTAGGATCACCTACTTTGGAAAGAGAAATCCTAATGAGAACACAAGAGCCTAGCCCTATCTACACAAATATACAAGTTCTCCCCTTGGGCTTTTTTTATCAACCTTCGTGTTTTGCAAAACCAGAAAATCGCGGCCCACGTAGACAGTCTACAGACGGTCCACATTTTAACTTAGTAACATCAAATAGATTTGGGCCACTAACAACTTTAGATGAAAATGACTGACTAATAAATGGGTTGAATTCATCGGGGAATGAAATCAATCATGGTACAGAAACCCCATATGTACCAGTTTGGTTTGGTCTAATAGAGGCTAAGTTATTCGACGAGGAGAAAAGTAATCCTAAATGTGAGGAGTTAAATGAAACAGATTATATGAGCAGATCCTCCATATTGATGGGTAGTATGGGAGACTTTGATCCTGTCCCGCAATTTGAGGGTGAATTTATAAATCAGCCTGTAACTGTGCCTGAAACAGTGGTCCAGGGAGTAAAAGCCTGTAGAGTCCTCTTTTGGAATATTGCGGGTCTAAAGAACAAAGTGAATGACACAGTTTGGTTGGATTTTATTGATAATTTTGATATATTATGTATGCAAGAGACTTGGGCCATTGAGGAAATAACTATCAATGGATTTAGGACATTTCATACGCCAGCAATCCAATCATCTAGTGGAAGATCTAAGGGTGGAGTTTGTGTATATGTCTCTAATCTGCTCGGGCTCAAAATATTAATATGATTAGCTCTGAAATTTACTATCAAATTGTTTTAATACACTTGGATGTGAACTGTATTTTAGCTGTGATTAACTTTTATAACAATGTGGAAAAAGGGCAACTGGGCGCCATATTGAAGAAGCTCAGTGAGGATGTTACTAACTTAAAATCAGATGAAGAGACTGAAATCATTCCTATTTGGGGTGGGGATTTTAATGTTGGTTTGTGTCCTTTGGCTGAAACAGGAAAATGTGGTTTAACATTGGAGGAAGATGACCCACCCATTCATTTCTCTCATACCGATAAAGGAGAGTTGTTTAACGAGATTCTGTATAAGCATGATTTTGGTTTTACAAATTGCCTATGTACCCCTAAGGTGGAGTTTGGTCATACATTTATTGGCAGAGGAGCTGATTCGACAATAGATTTTATTATTATGCCAAATTGTTATGCAAGCTATGTTATTGGGTACAATATTCATCAAAACGTAATGAGTGATCACTTGGCAATAAGCGTTAAAATTGCAACCCCGACAAATAAAGTAAGGAGAAATTGTAATAAAGTAGCATGGGTACAAAATATAGAATTGGGAAGACAAAATGGTTATACAATCCGATGGTCAAGTCAGGACCCTGAGGACCTAAGTAAAGAAATAATCACAAATGCGTATGTGCCAATTTCAATTTGTTTAAGTGACAGTCCGACGCATGACAATATTTTAAAAGCCTTTTCTTGTATAACTGAGATTGTTAGTAGCACGTTACAAGTGCAAAGTAAAGGTACCCGTAACACCAGTAAGGGATGGTTCGATAACAACTGTACAAAAAGTTATACAAATTTAAAGAATGCTCTACATAGATCAGTAAGAGATAATGAGGAAATTAGGATCTGTAGAAAGTTGTACACCATAGCTAGAAAAAATAGGATGAATGAACTAAAAGAAAAGGCTTGGAAGAATTTAAGTGATGCAGCATTGAGTAGGGATAGTTCACAATTTTGGTCAGCTGTGAACGCCCCATTCCTTAACAATAGACTGGATGCACCATCAATTGAGGTAGCAATAGAGGAAAGAACTTGGGTGGATTTCTTCTCAAGTGTTTATTCCCTACAGAAGACCAGTGAGAGGGAAGTAGACTGTGGGCAAAATACAGAGGGGGAACATCAGAATTTTACACCCATTAATCTCCATATTACTTTACAGGACGTTACCTCGGCTATAAAGGCAAGTAAGAGCGGTAAGGCCCCCGGCCCCGACGGGGTACCAATTGACCTTTTTAAGTTTAATTTTGAAATGTGGGGTCCAATTTTAACACGGGTTTTACAAGCATGTTGCGCAAGGGGATTTATAGGTACTTGGTCTGAATCAATCATCGTCCCCATTTTTAAAAAGGGGGAATCGGGAAAATCCTGCATGCTACCGTCCGATATCTTTGTTAGACTCACTCATGAAGGTAGCGGGCAGGATTGTTTTAGACCGGTTGCAAACATGGGCGGAAGAAAAAAGTATTTTGAGTGATGTACAGTATGGTTTTAGATCAGGTTCTTAATCTTAACATTTTAATTGGAAAGTACACGCAGGCAAAAAAGGGGAAATTTTATTTGGCATTTGTCGACCTCACAGCTGCATTTGATTGTGTAATTCATAATAAGCTGTGGGGCGTTCTTAGAGATTTAAAGGTTGATCCCATTTTAATTCAGTTTTTAAGAGAGCTATACTCTGGCGCTACAGCAAAAGTTCGGTATGGACTCAAGGGAGAGTGTACTGTGCCGTTTAAAGTCGAGAAGGGAGTGAGGCAAGGCTGCGTTTTGGCACCACTGCTGTTCACTTTGTATACAAATGCTTTGGAACAGGAGTTGGTGGCAAACGCAGGGGATCCGCCATATGTAAATAAACGCCCGATAGTCTCCCTCCTCTATGCCGATGATGTGGTACTTATGGCACGTACCCAGATTGGTCTTCAGAGGGCTCTTACTTTTTATACAAGTTTTATGGACAACCTTGGACTAAAAATGAATGCAAAGAAAAGCTTTATTATGACCTGTGGGAGAGGGAAACATAAGAACAGAAGTTTTCAAGCTGGGGGAAGTAGGGTGGAATCTATTAACTCCTTTTGTTACCTGGGTGTTCTTTTTGATCGTACTGGGTCTTGGGCACAAGCGATAAAGACTAGGAGCCTACTGTTTATGAAGTCTACCGCGGCCTTAATTAATTTTACCAAAAAATTGGGGAAAAGGCCACCGGAAATTCTTTTTAAAATCTATCATGCAAAGTGTGTGAGTATAGCAATTTTTGGGGCAGGTATTTGGAGCTTTTAGGACTGTATATCGATCCAATATGTGGAAAACGCCTTTTTAAGATTTATATTGGCAGTCCCGGCCAGTGCTCCAGTTTTTAATTGCCATAGCGAATTAGGAGTAACATATATTTCTGATCTTATTAAGGTGCAACCGGTGCTGCTCTGGCACAGAATTTGGACCTCTGTTAGCACTGGTTTAAATAGGGAAATAATAACTGATGCAATGAAATTAGACAACGCCAGCAAGATTCCCTGGTTGAAGTATGTAAGAAATTTTATGCAGGATATCGGGCGTCCAGAGTATTTCTCCCTACCTGAAAATATGAATTGTATTAACCGGAAGGAACTTAAAAAAAATTGTATGGTAGGTTTCTTAAAAAGACGTCTTTGTATGACAATGTACCTTGTGGTGATGATTTGAATTTTAACTTGGAAAATTTGGATATTGATCTTGATATGAACCCGGGTAGTAAATTTAAACCCAAGTCATTGTTTTTACCGAACATACAGTGTGATGCTATAGAAGTCTTTGAAAAGGGTGTTCTGATGGATCTTAAGAAAATCAGACATAAGAAAGTTCCCTTCTTCAAGAGAAATTTGAATCACGAACAGATCCTAGCGTTAGAAAATCTTAAATGTGACAGTTCCATCGTTATCAGACAATCAGATAAAGGTGGTAACGTGGTGGTTCTAGACTGTATGAAATATTTGGCAGAGGGGCAGCGACAGCTTGCTGCTACTGCATTTCTGACAAAGAGGAAATAACCAAGTCTAACATCGAATATGGTGAGAAACTGACGGTCTGGAGAGAGAAGGGACTACTGGAGTGGGAGGAATATAATTATTTGCGTTGCCCCCACCCCAGGATCCCTATTCTATATTTACTCCCCAAATTGCATAAAGATCCGACCAATCCCCCGGGGAGACCTATTGTTTCCTCGATGGGATCATTGTTGGAGAGCACTTCCAGGTTCATTGATCATTATTTGAGACCATTTGTTACTGATTTGCCGTCATATCTTAGGGATACTACCCATTTTCTAACTGCCATTGATGGCATCTACTGGGAAGACAGTTTTATATTGGTCACCCTTGATGTGACCAGTCTTTATACTAGTATTGAACACCACCAGGGTTTATTGGCAATTAGACATTTTCTGAAATCACGGTCCATTTCCTTTTTTCATCATTCTGAAATGATTTTGGAAATGACGGAATTCTGTTTAAAAATCAATTTTTTTCTGTTCGATGATGTCATCTTCCGGCAGTCACAGGGCACAGCCATGGGCACCTGCTTCGCCCCCAGCTATGCCAATCTATTCATGGGGTGGTGGGAGGAGCAGGTGACCTTCAAGTTGGCTGAATTTGAGTCTTGTGTCCTGTGGCTGCGGTATATTGATGACATCTTCTTTATTTGGAACGGAAAGATGGAATCTGCTGTTGCTTTTGTTAATAAACTAAATGATAATGAGTATAATCTCATTTTTACTGAACACATGAGTAAGACCACGATCGAATTTTTAGATGTACTTGTGGAAATCAAGGGCCACACGGTACAATCTAAACTTTTTGGAAACAGACTGCGGGTAATAGCATCCTGAACGCTTCTAGTTCTCATCCCCGCAATTTGGTTTACAGCATTCCGTATGGGGAATTGCTGCGTGCTAAACGCAACTGTAGCACCGATGCCAGTTACCAAATTGAGAAAGTAACCATGTGCCAACATTTCAGAGAGAGAGGGTACAATGACAAAACGATAGCAGTTGCTAGCAAAAGAGTGGATGCTGTTATTCGTAATCAATTACTACATCCCTCGAGTAAACCGGTTGAACCGGAGACTCTGCGGTTCATCACGACTTACTCGGGACAAGCCCAAGATGTACGCCAGATTCTGAAGAAACACTGGCACGTACTTCTGACTGATGACAATCTCAAAAAATCCCATGCTGATTATCCACAGGTGACGTTTAGGAAAAGTCGTACTCTCAGGGATGATCTTAGCCCCAATGTGGTAACTAGTGTACCTAGGATGGGTGAAGTCAGGAATCCTGGCTTTCGCCGTTGTAAAAACTGCAAAGCTTGCAGGAACCGTGTGGACTGTTCTAGCTTTTCTATAGCCAGCTACAACCGAGAGGTACTTATTAAGAAAGCTGTCACCTGTAATACAATGTACTGTGTATATGCCCTGATTTGTCCGTGCGAAAAGGCCTATATAGGCAGCACGATTCATTGTGCCAAAAAAAGAGTTCTTGAGCATTTGCGTGCAATTCGTCATAACAACAGACAGTATCCGGTTGCACGCCATTTTTTTGACCGCCATTTCCAGAATGAGAGGTTACTTAGAATGGTGGTACTAGACACTGTGTATAACAATGTGAGAGGGGGTAACCGAGAACTCTCACTGCGACAACTGGAGTCGAGGTATATCATTGAATTGGAGACCATGATACCGAAAGGCTTAAACTCTAGTGAAGAATTGGCTATTCATTTACAGACATAATCTGTTAATTGGCTGTGATTATTTAGTTTCCTCGCTCTTTTTTACTTTATTTATACTTCTTTCACATTTTTTATCTGTAGGTTTGGGGCAGTGTGCACTGAAACCAGACATTCGATTGAATAATGCTGTTGCAGTCCCTTATGTTAGAACTGTTAGCCCACTGGGGCACGATGGTGGTATGGTAAACTTTCTCCTGTATATACATAATATTTTTTTGTATACTCATGGAATGGCAAGTACTTTTGCCCGCTTGGACACTATTACTATTTGTATGTGTTTTGCATGCTTCAGCTACCGTATGAACTGAGTGGCTTTCACTGACATGTGTATTAATGGAACAGTATGCGCTACTCTTGGAATTTGGCGAGGGTTTGAGCAATATTGAATTATGTTATATTTTATACCTTATTTGGGTCCTGTTTTTGACATTGCCATTCTTGGTTGCTGTACAGTTTTGCTTTATTGGCCCTGACTGCAAGGTACTCTTATAATCCATAAGGCCACGGAGCTTTATTGTACCTTTGATTGGCTTTTTTTACCTTCACAGCATTAAGAGTAATAGGTTTTGTAATATACAACAACTTGCCAAGATGGCCGCCGTTTTTGTACTGGTTTTGTGTTCACATGTACCCCTCTTTTATGTTCACACTTTATTTATAATGGTTGCTGTGACAATGCCCTCTTGAAACGTGATCAAGGCGAAAGCTGAAACGCGTTGTTTTTGAGCCATCCATTAAATCCTATTTTGCAACTTCCAGGAGCGTCCGAATTATTTTCTGTGACTGCAGACTAACTTTGGTGTATTTATCGGGTTGCTGGTAACCCGCACTTGGACCGCCCGCTCTGACAGTCTCCTTCTCCTACCGGGCTCGTGAATTGTGATATATATATATATATATATATCTCCCCTTCATGCCTTAATCATACCCTTAACCTAATCCCCTACCTATACCCACTACTCATATCTTATCCTTAAACTTGTATCCTTAATCCATTACCACTTATCTTTACCTGTAACCCCTTACTCTTAACCACAAGCACTATCTGTGCCCCCTTACCCTTAATGTCACACTTTACACCAATATCATTAACCCATTACTTCTTTACCCCTTAATCGCTTACTCTTTAACTCCTTACCCTTTGCTCCCTAACCCTTACACTAAATGTATAACACTTAACCCCTAGCCTCATCCCTTAAGCCCTTACTGTCTCTTTAACCTCTTACCCTTAGCTCCATCCTTAAAACTTTACCCATAACGCCTTACCACTACCCACTTAATGTTTACCATTAACCCATTTTTTCATATTCCCTTAACATCTTACTCTTACCTTCCTGCTATTACCCCATACCCTGAATCCCTTGCTTACACCACCTTACGCTTAACGCATTATCAATAACCTGTTATCCTCTTCCCCTTATGCCCTTAGCCTGAACTGCTGGCCCCCTTGCCCTGTTACCTTAACTCCCACCTTTACCGTTAATCCTTATCCACAATCCTTCAACCCTATCCTACAAACATCATTCACATAAAAGGATTTATGTATGTTTTCATTTTATGACTTGCAATGGAATGATAAACATTGGGGTGGTCTACACTGCAGTCCACGAGGAAGTAGCATGACAATTAAATGCATGTGAACAAATAGTATGTTCGCGCAGGTTCTGATGCGGAGGCAGAGCTGGGCGAAAAGACACCTTTTCATCTCTTCTTTTACTCATATGTCCACAAGGAGCATTGTCCGTTCACTCCCATGCCTGCATTAGGACAGCAGCAAAAAAGTATAAAGTGAAGAACCACTTTTCAAAGAAAAAGTGGGTTTTCACACTACTACTCATAACAAGGCCCCCATTTGTTCATCCAAAAAAAGGAGGTGGGGCGGAGAGGAAGCAATACAGTGCGTAAATCTTATGTGAATGACAAAGGAAAACACCCAATTGGGAGGAACCCTTTCACAACCTATGGCCAGGCTCACATCAGTGAAGGTAATGATCAGATTACAGCTCAGAGAAAAACCCGACGAATGGTACTCCCTGGGTCTGTGGCTTAACGAGGGATGGCCACAAACGCTGAGTCCAGTCTAGCTATAATGCGTCTGTGAATGTTTACACATCCATCTTCATTTTTTTTTATACAATGAACATTATCGCAAAGAGAACCTAAACACATTTTGACAAATTCCGTTTTGCCAGGGTGTTTCACTGCCACTTCAGAATGGAAAAGATACATCCTTTACTGATGGGGAACATCGAGAGCAGTTGAAAAAGCACACATTTCATGGACATCCATCAGCCTGAAGAAACGGGGGCTATAATTGGACACAGAGGGCCACAGGGCAGAATGCTTGAAACAGGATGCAAGACTGGAAGACAACGAGGGCCACGTGGGGAGGGAAGTGGAGATGTGTGGCTCCAGCGTGGAAGGAGGGTGCAGGGCTGCCGCTTGAAAAAAGGGGTGCGAGGCTGCCACATGCTTGATAAGATGGTGGAGGACTGGACGATGAGGGGTAGAACCTTTAGAGATGCAGAATATTGGGGAGCAGGTGAAGTACTACATGATGTGAGGATGAAGGATGCAGAACTGCAATGAGGTTGCAGGGCCTCAGGATGCCAAGGGGTGAGCTCCACAATGCAAGATTAAATGTGCAAGGCTGAGGAATCTGAGGGAGCAAAAGATTCAAGATGTGGAACACGCTCTCGGAATTCTTCTGTAACAAAATCACCTCCATATAGAGCAACTTAGACCCTCAACCCCGTCACTGTTGCAACTCAAATCCAACTACAGACTCATCTCCCTCCTACAATACCCGGCAAAGGTATTAGAGAAACTAAACCAACCCCTCGCCGACCACCTCAACAACCACCAGCTCATCAATGGCCACAGTACAGATTCAGGCCAAACCACAGTACAGAAACAGCACTCTCACCGCTAGAGACAACATCCACATAATTGTTGACAGAGGAGACATGGCATCCCTCATTCTCCAGGACCTCTCTGAAGCATTTGACTGCGTTCTCCCACCCTATCCTCATCAGGCACCTGCATGAGTTGGCATCCAAGGATCCACTCTCCGCTGGACCTGCTCCTTAATGGATAAGACACAAGCGGTCAACCTGGCACCTTACTCCTTGGAAGGCTGCAGACTCATCTGTGGAGTGCCTCAAGGTTCATCGCTCAGCCCTACCCTCTTCAAAGCATACATGATCCCTCTAACCAATGTCATCCACACACACTACATCAACATCCTGTCCT
Organism: Calotriton arnoldi; assembly: GCA_963921515.1. Taxonomy (NCBI): domain Eukaryota; kingdom Metazoa; phylum Chordata; class Amphibia; order Caudata; family Salamandridae; genus Calotriton; species Calotriton arnoldi. The sequence continues at coordinate 2,087,707 of CAWUFW010000149.1, read as the reverse complement.
ACGCCGATGACATGCAACTCATACTCTCCCTCTCGAACAAGACCACCAAAAGAAGAAAAAAGTTAATTGCCTGCATGACCAAAGTCGCTACCTGGATGAGAGCCAACTATCTCACGCTCAACACCGACAAGACAGAAGAAGTTATCTTTGGGAAGAAAACCTCACAATGAGACTCAAACTGGTGGCCGGCTGAATTCGGACCCACATTCACATCCAGCACTCATGCTAGGAACCTCAAAATTATAATCAACAGCAAACTGGACATGACACAACATATCAATGCTGTCACTGCATCCTGTTTCCACACCCTTAAGGTGCTGAAGAAAATCTGCAAATGGCTCCCAAGCGACACTTTCATTCACACCATAGTTACCAGCAAGTTGGACTATGTTAACACCCTCTAGGCCAAGGGCACCAAACAACTCACTAGAAGACTACAAACATCACACTACACCTGAGAGCTCCACTGGTTCCCTATACACACTCATTTCAGACTGCTCACACAAACATTCAAGGAATGACACAACTTAGGCCCCACCTACCTGAACAGTTGCATCTCCTTCCATTAACCACCCAGACATCTCCGCTCTGCAGGACTCCTACTCTCACACACCCCACACATACTCAATACAGATCAGGAGGACAGGCGTTCTCTTCCATCACTCCACATCAGAGTTTCCACCTCTCGCCTTGAAATCCGCAAGAAACTGAAGACCTGGCTTTTCAATTAACCAACCTACCATAGGCAGGGCTAGGCACACACGCTCAGCGCCTGGTTACCCTCGTGGTTGATAGCGCGCTTTACATGTACACATAACAGTGTGGTGAAAGTGGGTAAGGCGCACACCCCTCCATGCCTTTATATACAATTTACGGTGTAGTTGTATTCTGGGGAAGGATGCTGCGCTGCAGGGAGTTGGTTACAGCTCTAAGGCTAGAGACTAAAGCAGCATATTGGGGGCCACAATGGGACCAGGTGTGAAGGACTTTGGAACAGGTTTTATTTTGGGCGCCAGGGCTGCAGGGACAGACATGCAGGGTGGGAAGGTATGGGGCGTCAGGTGCAAGGCTGGGACGGGGCGTCAGGTGCAAGGCTGGGACGGGGCGTCAGGTGCAAGGCTGGGACGGGGCGTCAGGTGCAAGGCTGGGACGGGGCGTCAGGTGCACGGCTGGGACGGGGCGTCAGGTGCACGGCTGGGACGGGGCGTCAGGTGCACGGCTGGGACGGGGCGTCAGGTGCACGGCTGGGACGGGGCTCAGGAGAGACCTGCCGCCAAGTTCTGGGAGGTAGGAGCTGACTCACTCCGCTCACCAGGCGCGAACAGTGGCTCTGGAGAGGCGGCAGCTGCTGCCGACTGCTCCCCAGGGCTCAGCTACCAGCTTGTTTATGTGTAGGCCGCACTCACCTACAGCAGGCTCGTGCAGGGGGGCGTGCCCGGGCACTCCTGTGCCGAAGGGAAGCGGGGTGGAGAGGGGGCGAGTGGATGGGTTCTTGGGTGGGATTCCTACTGGCGGAGTGTAGCTAGGTGTGTGCAGGGCCCCTTACTTGCAGTAGCGGGGCACATATCTGCTATGTCTCCTGTGAAGCGCCCGAGGGGCAGTATGCCATTTGGGGGGTTATGTGCATAGTGCAGACGCTTGCACCCGCTGTAGAGGGGTGTGGGGCCCAGTGAGTGCAGGGTGACGGGGGGATAACCCCTAACTTGTTGTACAACGGAGTGGCCTCTTTACCTGCCATGGGGTGCCGGACCTCCGGCCTGCTCTGCTGGGATGCAATACCACGCCGACCCCGGGAAGCCACTCCGGGCCCACGTGGAACCAGATTAAGTTTGAAGTAGGGGGCGTGGGGTGCGGGTCTCCTTACCTGCTGCCGGTGCTGGTTCTGTGCCCGGGTGGCCGAGGGCACCGTCGGCTCCCTGAAGCCATCCTCGCTGTCCGAGCTTGCCATGGCATCTTCGGGGGGGTGTGCTAGACGGTCCGACACTGCCACCATCCTCTGCACGCTGCTGGCCCGGCTAGGGAGAGGGCGACAGCTACATCCTCCGAAACAGAGGTGTGGTGCGTCCTCAACGCGAGGGTGCTGGCCGCCACTCCCCCTCTGGGCGATGCTGCCCCCCGCTCGCTCTCTCCCCGTGGGTGCTGCTGCCTTCACCCCAGGAATGTTTTGTCCCCCGCTATTGAATCACATAGATTGTTCCAGCTCCGTCGCTGTCCGGTTGGACCACTCAGTCTCTGGCAGCTGCTCGTCCCTCCGTCACTGACTACAGGTGGCCCGTGGCCCTGGCCGCAGCACGGTCCTCAGTCCCTAGTCTCAGCACACAGGCCCCTCCGTCTCTGGCGGCTGCTGGCTCCTCAGACTTCGGTTGCTGGTCACCCCTCAGTCCGTGGCTGCAGCTGGCCCCTCTGGCGGCTAGTGGCCCCTCAGTGCCTGCCCCCTCTGGCTGCTGCCGCCCTCCAGTCTGTATCTGGCGCCGCGAAGTTTCCCTTGACTTTCACTTTCTCCTGGCCTTGCTGTCTGTATCTGACCCTTTATACTCTGTCCCGACTCAGGGATCTTGCTGTGTATTTCCTGGCCCCTTGGTCAGTATCTGACCGGTGCCTGGCTCTGTGCTCCTGGCCCTTCCAGTCTTGTGCTCCTGGCCCTTCCAGTCTTGAGCTGTGCGATCCTAGCCCTCCCAGTCTTAAGCTGTGTGATCCTGGTCCTTTCAGTCTGTTGCTAGTACCAGTACCTCCCTTACCACGTCCTCCTGGCCCTTCACACTCTGTTCCCTGCCCCTCCCTTTCTCTCTGCTGCCCCCTCACTGAGTACCACTGACAACTCTCTCGAGGTTGCTATAAGCGCCGCTTTTCCTGCCCCGCTCTCGCTTTTCCTGCCCCGCTCTATGTAAACATTGCCCCTCTGTGCAGAGAGACAAAGGCAGCCCGTGCTGAGATAATGTAATCCGTTATCTGAAGGGATTCAGTGCAGGCTGCACAGCTGACATCAGAGGGCGGGGCTTGCCGCGTCACGTGCTTGTCTGCTGCTGTACTGGGACCGGTCTACTCTTGCAAGAACCGCTTGCTTATCGCACCGGTCATTTCACGATCAATACATACTCCCCATGCCGTAGAAGTGATGTTTTGTATTTATGTCGCAAATGTATCACGGGACGGTCACTGCAATAGACAACGTGAACACTGATCGCAGGCTCGTGCATAGAAGTGCATGGTAATCTATTTCTAGCGCCTATTAGCGGTTCTCAACGCCTTTCTAGTAATGCACGACTTTGTTTTGATATACACCGACGCCAGTTTTCAGCGGGGCAGGTTAGTGTGCCTGGCTGGCATCCACCCCATGAGTCTAGGAGCAGTCATTTAATAGTTGAAAGGAAGCTGTGATTCCTGATTCAAATAATATTTTGTGTTTTCACACCGTTTTCGTTTGCATTTCACAGCACTCAAGGCATAAGAGTAGCAGATGGCCATGACGAAGACGGCATATCCCGTTCCTGGTTTTCATTCTAAAAATACACTTTTATCTGATGCAGTCTATAACAGTGAACAAGAAGGAATAGAACCCCGAGGCTGCCAAGCTCCGGGAGCGGAGCATTGTGGGTCTGATGACATGGAGTCACCTGGTTAATTTAACGATCCCGCCTTAATGGTACTAAGTTTCCTAAATTCGCAGTGATTTCGGTCAGGGTTGCAGAGTGATGGATTCGAACCTGTAACCTGCAGATTTAGTAAACAGACCTCTCCTTCTGTCACCAAGAGGACATGCTATTGGGTAAAGACGGAATCAGTGTCTACCAAAAACATAATCAGACCAACAGCGAAAGCCTTTAATCCTTTCTCACCTGGGTGGAGGCTACTCTCTTTGCAGCAGCCTTCATGACACCACTCTGGCACCCCTCAAAGGTATCCTGCGTGCTGCAGCATCTTTCCTTAGACTTGAAGCCATTCAGACACCTCACCACGAAACTGATGGACCCGCACTGGCTCCCCCTCCAAGCCCACATCACCCTTAACAACAACTGCATCACTTACAAGGCCATCAGACACAGCACTCCTTTATAGCTGGTGAAGAAAAGAACCACTTCAGGCAGACACCACCCAACCTGAAGCCAGGACACCATCAGACTGCAGATGAAGAGATACATGATGGAAACACCAGAAGGCAGGCCCTCTGTGTCTGCGCACCCCTGATCTGTAACATCACCTCGGACAGCATCAGAAGGATTCCTACCCTCCTACAACTGAGACTGTTAAAGACCCATCCCTTCAAAGACACTTCATCTCCCAGTAGGAACCTACGCACACCCTCTCTCTCTTGTAAACATTGTTGGATCTCATCCTAAGGTTCGCACCTGCTGTTCATCACCCCATTGGTCTCCAGCTAGATTTACTCTATACAGACAGCACTACATTCATACATTCATCCAGTAAACCCACAGAGCACTTAATTACTGAACTCTTTTTCCAGCAAGTATATAGGCCTGGCTGACGATCTCTTCACAGATAAAAACGTTTAAGGTTTTCATGTTTAAAATATACATGAATCGGAGAGTTAGAGAGGCGGTTCTGGTCTCAGGGCGCGAGGAGCTGACACCATTACTTGGCAGTAATCTTCAGTACCCGAATCATAGTCCTCCTCGCCACAGTCTCCCTATGAGGAGTCATTGCCTCCCAGACAGGAAGTTTACCACCACTCAAGCGCTTAGAGACCTGTTGGTATTAGGCGCTATACAAGTCGAAATTAACATAACATAACATAACAAATACCTATAGTATTTCTTTTATGTTGGCCCCTGTTGTCATCAGTACAAAGGGTTTCTTCCAGGCTCCTGTGTGGAACAAGAAAGTAAGATGGAGGTGCAAATGACAGGAGGGAGGGCTGTGGACTGGGACATGGAGGGCTATGAGTCAGGGGTAACGAGGTTTACAGGTAAGCAATGGTTTGATGACCCCTCATACATCCTCCCTGTTCAGTCGTTACCCTCTGAGGAAGTCATAAGCGCATAAGTAAATTTGCACCGACAAACCTGACGCTGACTAATTGTTATAGAGATCAACAATTACTTCATTGCTGATTTTATAACTGCTAAACCAACGTTATTTGCTAAGGATTCAGTAAGGTCTAACGTATAATGTTTGACAAGCGTTTGATGGGATGACTTGAAGTGGCTGCGCTACAGATATCCTGCAAGAATATTCCACTTGCCTCCACCCAGGATGCTGAGATTGGTCTAGTAAAACGCCCTTGTATATTACTTGGGATGCCTCGCACACTGTAAGCTTGGATAATTGCTTCAAAGTGGAGGTTGAGACTTTTTTCCCTTTGTTGACTGAAACATATGAAATGAACAAAGATTTAGAAATCCTAAGTTCTTTAGTATGGTATATGTAAGTCGTTAAGGCCCTTTTGACATCCAAGGATGAGGCTACTTCCATCTCTTAGTTCCGTTAAAATACTGGAAGTACTATTTCTTGAGACAGACGGAAACGGGAATGTATCGTAGCGCTAAACTTGGGATCTACCTTCAAAGCCACCCTGTACATAAAAACCCCTAAAGTAAGGGTATGATATCACCAGAGCTCCCAATTCACCTGGTGTTCTTGCTGAGTTTATTACAATTAGGAGTGATACATTTGCATTTAACCAGATGAACTAGGCTTTCTCCAAAGGCTCAAAAGGTTTTGTATGTAACCCTGTTTTAGCAGTCTAAGGGCTAACGGTGTTATCTTTGCACGGCCTCCACCTATATATTTGAAAGCCTGTGGCACAGAGAGAGTAGCTTCCCTCGAAAATTCCAGTATTTGGAAAGGATCAATGGAAATGGATCCTAGTTTGTACTTAAACACCACTTATGAAACAAACCCTAGTGTTTATTTTATAGGATGAAAGAGTTGAGGGTTTTGCTAAGCGATTGTATGTCTAGGGCTGCCTGTTTTGAACAACCCAACGTTTCCAAACTCAGCCTCTCAACTTCCAAGTCGTTAGCCTCAGGTGTTGTAATGGACTAAGGACAAAGTTGGAAATTGTATCTGTGATGGACTCTCTGGGAACTGGTAATGATTCCCCCTCCCCCAACAGACAGACATATTAGAAAGGGGAACCATGGATTACATGACACAAAGGGCGCAACTAGGATCGCTGTCAGTTTCTCCTCTCGAATCTTCTGTAGCATCTTCGAGAGGAGGGGAGTTAGCAGTGTTGCAAATTCCAGGTTCTAGGACCCTGGTCTGCAGGATTGGTTTCCTAACCCATGGGTTAGTGCACCATCTCTGAGCAAGTAAGTCCATTTTAAATGCAGCGCCTCACAACCCACTGAACATTCCTGCAAGCGTGGCATTTGTTTTTTCTGGGTTATGAACAGTCCAATAAAGGGTTCAGGGGCACAATGGTATGGTATTAAACCCAATTTTGTTCTTAGAATAGGACACTCAAGCATAGCACTAAGAAAGACCCTTTGGGTCCAATTTTGATGTCGGGCGGAATTGCTTCCGCCCGACACCGTCTCGTACACAGGACCGTCCGACCTCCGTTTGGCGATCCCGACCGCCAGATTTGGATGCAACCGAACACTGTTCGGTCGCTTTCCAGCACTTTCCGATGGGAGCATGTGCTACGGTCGTAAACCGGCCATAGTACATCCTCCCATAGGGAAATGGGAGGTGGTGTAAATCCCTGCACCCTGTGGCAGACAGCTTAAGGTGCCTGCCACAGGGTGCAGGGATAATAGGGGTCCACCATAGGTGTCCCATCAGCCCCCAACCGGAGGCCGCGCACACAAGGAGGCCCGCTAGGGGCCCCCAAACACGCTTTCCGACAGGGTTTCCATGTCAGAAAGGCCAGCATGGCAACCCTGCTGGAAACGGTGCATCATAATCCCAAGGGCGGAATGACCGCCCTTTGGGATTACGGGCCGGCCTCCGACTGGCTGACGGGCACCTTGAGCCCTTTGGAAGCCAGCCAGAATGACCATCTGGTTTCAATTCTGACCGGCTGAATCATAATCAGCCAGTCGGAATTTAAACCGTCGTAATAGGCCCCTGTTGGACTTGGCCCTTTTTGGCAGGTTCACCCCTAAACTTTTTGCCTTTTTCTGTGACCTGGTGTTGGTGGTTTTAGGCCTCTGGGCACTTTAGCACTGTGGTCCAGTGTAAAGTGCGTGCACTCTCTGTGTTACATTGGTGAGATTGGCCTGCCCTCCCATAGGAATGCATTGGGGATTCCCTGATCAGTGTGTGGCGGTGGTAATTCCTGTTATGAGAGGAGCAGTGTGGTCAAGTCTGGTATGTGTGAAATTGTGAGAATAAATGCTGCGCAATGGTGTGCGCAGATTTATTATGACTATGGGAAAAATGCCACTTTTAGAAGTTGGCATTTCTGTGTGCTATGTGTCTGCCTGCCTGATGTGAATTGCATGTCTGGCTTGTGAGTGACAGGGGCTGAGAGGTGTGTGTGGCTCCAGGAGGGGCAGGGTGAGTCAGCGCTGGGCTGAATAGGACACCTGTGCTGGGAGTAGTGGGAGGAGTAATCCCCTGACTCTGAATAGGAGTGTGCCTGCCCTGTACAATGCTGGCTCCGCCCCCTGTGGTGTGTCTGATCACCTAGCCCCCACCTGACAAAGGGGAAGAGGAGCTTGCAAAACAAAGTGCTCCAAATCCCCCCTGAACCAGTTGCATCTGGTTCCCCCATGCCCTGCACTACAGACAAAGGATTATGTGGTATAAGTAGAGGGGCTGTGACCCCATGAAATTGTTCAGTTCAGTTCTGGTGTGCTGATCCTTTTGGGGCGTGCTGCTGCTAGGGCCCGTGGGGGGCTGCCATGAGGGCTTGCCTCCCTGGGCCCTGCCTTGCCCCTTCATCTCTAGGGACTTTCTTTTGGTTGTCCTAGCGCTTTGGGAGCGCTATATTTTACCCTGCCAGAAAGGAGCACGAGGGATCCGCAGCGCGGAGCTGCAGGCTTTCCCGAGGGAATCCCGACGTGGGGATTCCCCCTGATGGAGGAGAGAGAAGCGGGTGCCCACCCCGCATTGTGTCGACGAGCGGGAGCCTACCCCGCTTTATGGAGGTGGAAACCGGCGGGTGCCCACCCCGCCTTATGGTGCCTGTTGGCGGGTGCCCACCCCGCATGTGTCTGGTTAAGACGGGAGCCTACCCCGTAATTGCCGCCGCCGGCCGCCGCAGCGCGACCCGGAAGTCAAGCGAGCCGCCTGACTCTGGGCGGAGCGACGGCCGGAAAGAGGAAGTGCCAGCCGGAGTCTCGCAGGCTCTACAGCGAAGTCCTGGGTCCCAGGAGGGGGCCCGGGTGAAGGGAGGCAGGGCGGCCGAGGCCGCCGATGGCAGCACGGGGCTCCCGTGGCAAAGGGAGAGCCCCGCGGTATAGTGATTGCGGCGCCGGGGGGGCACGAGGCACACTGTCGGTGCCTGCCCCCGCCGCATGGAAGAGAGCCGGTCCCAGCCGGGAGCGAAGACCGGAGGAGTCCTGCCCCCAGAGCCGGTGAATGGGGCTCCGTAGTGGTTCTCTGTGTGTGCCGATCGAGGCACAGTGCTATCTCCGCATTCTGAGCGGTCCCGCCAGAGAGCGGGCCGCTCCAACGAGGGGGCCCATGGTTGTGGAGGGCCCAGAGGGGCCCGTGTCCCCCTACATGTCGAGGCACATTGTCGGTGCCTGAGTGGCCCCGCAGGAAAGCGGGCCACTCCGACGAGGGGCACAGTAGTTGTAGGGCCCCAGTGGGGGTCCCGAGGGCCAGTGGTGCCCGTGCCTAATTTCCCTGAGTGGGACAGGAGGGCACAGTAAGTGCCAGTGAGGATCACAGCTGCACGGCAATTAGCGTCAGCTGCTACGTTTAGGCCAGGGCGCATTGAGGAGTTCCAGGAGGGGACCCAGGAGGCACATTGGTGCCTGCGCATTGCGCACTTTTTGCTTTAGCTGCAAGTGGCAGCTTAGCGCCCTGACATTCTGGACAGAGGGCATTTGAGCCCTAGAGAAGGCCAGTTGGCCAGGGGGGTCAGTGATTTCTGGGATGTTAGGAAATGTGATTCTCTACTGTGATTCATGCCTCTAAATGCGTTTGGGTATGAGATTATTTGCATAATGTGTTTATGCTGGTGAGGTTATTTCCTACTGCGAGTTATACCCCTAATGTGAGTGATGCTTAGGAGGTTAGGGTCTAATATGTTAGACTGATGAGGTTGGCGTATAATGTATTTTGCGCCTAATGTGATACTGTGCATAATAGGGTTTATGTTACAGGATGATGCTGAGTACAGTGATGGCCAGTGAGTACTGGTTGTGTTCTACGTTTATTATATGTTCTACATTTGCTAAGTTCACTGTGTGATGGTTCTGACAGTGGTCCAATTGGCCCTGTCAGGCGTAAATAATCCCTTGTAGATATTACCTAGTGCCAGGTGGCACAATGTATATTATGTGATTACTATTCTAATGTGTTATGAGAATACAAAGGCTATTTTTGATATAACCTTGTGTGGAGTTCCTTTTGTGGTGTGCCTGGTATGTTGTTGCTGTGTGCGTGTTGCGCAAACGCTTTACACATTGCCTCCGGGATAAGCCTGACTGCTCGTGCCAAGCTACCAAGGGGGTGAGCAGGGGTTATCTTCGGCGTGTAACTCCCTCGCCCTGACTAGAGTGGTGGTCTCTGCCTGGCTTTGGCGCAAGCCTTAGCCAACCAGAGATCCCATTTCTAACAGCCCCTATATATTTTACAGTGTTTATCTCAGCAGTCTCAATCTGTTGCTTAGTACATGAATAATAACCACACATAATATAATTAAACAATACTTTTACATAATGCTAGCAGGGAAAATAAAATTAACACTTGTAACATGTTTTTAGAATGTTCCTAGCAGCCTACCACCCTAATGCTACTTCTATGCGCTATACTATGAGAGCATGGAATAGCTAACTTGCCTCTAGAGTTTCTTGGGGCCCTTTTCACTGCATATCTGTTCACAGCAAATCGGCTGTGTTATCAGACTTCAGCTGGAAAGAGTGTGCACCTTTCTGAGGGAAAACACACCACAGCTGGGCCCAGCTTCTCTCATAACTGGATCAACTCTTGCCATAAGAGTGGTTGTTCTGTCAGTCTGGCACGACCTCTCGCGATAACCTGGTGCAAGGGCCTCTCCACTCTAATGGTCAATTCCTGGTATTTATATAGTATATTGACCACCAACTTTTAGCCTGCATTGCAGAGTCAAGTGCTGATTTTCCAAAGTCCAAGATGCACCAGCCTAAAACGGCAAGATGAAAAAACGTCAACTCAGACTACATGTTTACCTTAAATATCTACTGTTAAACCATGAGATGAAGATATTGAAGAGTTTGTGTCAGACCTGTGCCACCCAATGTAATTACAAATCAGTATTTAGATGAAAAAAAATAACACTTTCACAAGTTCTGCAAAAGATAATGACACGCTGAACGTGGACCAAAGGCAGACAGGCTAACTAAACATTTTCAAAATGCAGTCTGACATGGGAGATCACTACTGCAGGAAGGCATATGGAAGCCCCTGGGGCATGGCACCAAAAGGAAATCTACTACCCATGCCTGGGGGCAACTCACTTCAATGGAGAAGTTGGGAAGAATGGCATTGTGCTGGGAAGTAAACAGATCTATCCATGGTTCTTAAACCAAGAACAAATCTAATTGAACTGAAGACAAGATAGATGAAACATTACAGATGATGGAAGATTGCCGCTTAGACTGTCCACTCAGAAGTTCAACTTCCCCTGATTACATATCAAACTCAGAGCTACCAAGTGGTTCTTCTCCCAACCACAAATTAGATTTGCAATGTGGTTCAGATCGTTGTGACTTGTACCTCCTTTACAGTTTCAGTGGCATCTCATTGCCTGACAACTAAATTCTTCCCTTCCATTTCGAGGTGGAAAACCTGTACTGCTTTCCACACTGCTTAAAATTCCCTTCAATTCGGAAAGTGAGCCCTCTCTTCCTGGGATCATGAGCTCTTAACTCCTGATCTTCCAGTGCTGCAACCTATGCCCAGATATTGCGATCCGTTGTCAAATATATTGGGCAAGGGTATTGACAAGGGAGCCCCTTCCCCAAAGTGTCCCTTTCTAACCACCAACTCAGAGCCTGAGCTATCTTAGGATAGGGATCAGGCATTCGTAATTGATGGAGCTCTGTGCCCAATGATATAAAAGATGTTTCACAAGGACTCTGAGGTGACATTTTGACAAAGGAACTACAGCTGTTGTTGACAACATGAATGAATGATTGAAGGTACTTATAAAGCACACTGTCACTCAAAGCAAAGCATCCTGGCTCTAACTCAGTCAAAGAAATCACTCACTATCCGCAGTACCACCAATAAAACCCCAAAAATAATTCAGTAAGGAGCAAAGCCTTAGTAAAATAGATTAAATCAGGCAATTGCACAACTCATCTGGGGCCAAGAAAAGCCAAGTTTTCAGTCATTTCTTGAAGGCTGCTTCATTTTCTGCAAATCTAAGAGAACATGGAATTTGATTCCAGGCATTAGATCCTAACGCAGCAAAAGTTTTACACCTCTGGATTTCAGTTCGAAATTAGGACTTTGTAGTAACTTAACATTAGAAGATCGGAGAACCCTTTGAGTTCTGTAATGCGACAAATTATCTGAAAGATATGTTGGGCCAGTTAGATGGAAAGCTATAAAAATCAAAACCAGGGTTTTAAAAAGAACCTGCTTACAAATAGGTAACCAAATGCAATTTTCTGAACTCCTGGGAAACTGAGTTTTTGCTAGGAAGCTTAATAGAACAGGTTTTACGGCTACATTTTGAACCACTTTAAGTATATAGAGTAACTTATTAGCAATGCTTAGGTAGAGGCTATTGCGGTAATCCAGCTTTGAACCAATAAACACAAAGGCTAAAGTTTCCCTCACTGTCGAAGGGAGAAATTCAAAAATATTTTTAAGTGATTTAATCAGGGAAAAACACATACCAGCCACTGAAAGAATTTGGGGTCGAAAAGACAGGTCATTTGTCAATTTTTACTCCTAGATTTCTAGCTGCCTCTACCAGAGGTGAGGGGGAGGGTGGTGACGGATTATCAAGCCACCAGTCATGCAGGGGGAACATTTTGTTCATCCCAAACAAAAGTATTTCTGTTTTTCAGCATTGCACTTGAGGTAATCGATTTCCATCCAGTGAATAGAACTGGTGAACCAATTCTTGAAATGTTGTTCCGAATTATTTTTATACAGAGACAAGATCAATTGAGTGTCATATGTTTCACAACATCAAGCGTTGCACCCTTTACCAAGCCCTGGCAGATGCTTCAGTCTGGGATAAAAGTCTTTAGGTCTATTTCCAGTCGATAACTCCCATCCGACTTCGGAACCTAGAACAGGATTGAGTAGAACCCCTTCCATTTTTGATCTTCTGGTACTTGAGTTATTGCCTTTTTCTGAAGCATCTTCTGCACCCCAAAACATATTACCTGTCTTTTTTCTTCATCTCTTGGAAACTGAGTAGATCTGAAATAATTCTTTGGAGGGCTCCACTTGAAGGTTATCTGACAACCCTGCTTGATCACGGTTAGGACCCATTGATCAGTTATCCAGTGGTTAGTTGAGGAAAAATATTCTTCCTCCCATCTCTATATAGTCATTTCTGACATTGCCTTGGGACTGAGAAGTATGTGGTCAGACTTGTTAGAAAACATGGTCTCCGAACACAGGCCCACCATGAAAGGGAAGTCTATTGTCCTGTTGTCCTTGAGACCATTTCTTTTGCCGGAAAGATTTCTTCCTGGTAAAGTGTTTGAATGGTTTCAGGATCTTCTTTTCCTCTGCCGACTTTTGAACTATCTCATTCAACTCTGGACTTAGAGGTTAGGCCGCACAAAAAGTTTCCGAACCAACAACCTCTGATTGAAGTCTATGTTCCATGGCTTCATCCATTGAATGCATCTGCCCTCGCTGAGGAGGTCGCTGCCCAGAGATAGTAGAAAGTCACATCCAAAAGAAATTGCACCAGCAATTGTATTTGTGTCAACACTGATGTTGGGGTCACTATTCTCCTGTAAGCAATCATACAGTGTATGAAAATCCTTCAAGAGAACTTGATTAGTGTATGCCGCATATGTACTAGGCGATGTATGATGCAGTATTGGACCTTTTCATCATGCTCTCCATTAATCCTGTCTATTCCATCAGGCAACAAGGATTCCTCTGATGCCAAAAAAGAGGATGAGGCCATAGAAGACAAATTGTATTCAATTTAGAGGTCTGTGGAAAATTATCTTCAAAGCTCTCAATCAAATACCTTTTGTTCAGAAAACATGGGATGCTAGATTTAACCACACCCTTCCATTATTTATAAATTATTCCTTTTATAAGTTCATGAAAAGGCAAATCATCCACTGTGGAGCCACTGTACTGTGAGTAAAAAACCCCTTCCTCCTGAGGTTTTTGCTCAAACCCCAAGACTTTGCTAATTTGGCATAGTAAATCTTGGAGGGGAGTACCCTAGGCATATTTTTCCCTAGGGCCACCGTCCTAATCATCATCTGGGTCCACCCATTGCCTTTTGACTTGGGACTCAATCATGGCACAACCCACTGCATCTTTAATCAGAGACTGCAGGTCTGCTCTCAAAATATGGAGGACTTCCTCCTCTTCCTGCTCCTCAATATAGTGTTGCTTGGCCATTCTCTTTGTTACTTTATGTTATGTTATTCTTATATGTAGGGTGCGCATATCTCCAGGATGGTGTCCTGGCACCTGTGATGGGGAATTTCTGGCCTGTCTAGGGCCCTACTGGAAGATAGTGTAGCTCCTCTCAACACTATGGAAAAAGTCTGAAGGCGTACAGCCTCTTATTAGCCTCATAGGCTTTTCAAATTTGTCCTACTGGAAGAGCCAGGTTTTCAGTTTCTTCCAGGATTCAAGGGTGGATCTGGCAGCTCTGAAGTGGTAGTGGAGCTCAGTCCAGGCTTTTGGGACAATATCTCTGGCCCGTCGAATGGGGTGGATGTGGCCATTTTTAAACAAACTAATTTGTTCTAATGCAAAAACCTTCCTATTTTTTAGAATTGCCAATAGACTAAATCAGCCCAACACGAGATCTGACCTCCAGAAAACCTTGTGCAGCCTTCCCATTGGTGCACGGGCTATCAGCGCACTACTAAAAGGCTCAGGACACGGCTTCCAACGCCTGAACGGCCCAATTGCAGACCACTAAGCTGCCTGTCATCCGATCCTGGTACATGAGCAGTTGGTGGGAGACAGAAACCACTTGCCAAGCAAAATGGGCATAAAAGCATTTACACAGACAGAAAGGGCAGCACTTACCTGAATCCATGAGACAGAAAAACATAGAGGTGGCTGTGAGGAGGGAGGAGCCCTTGCTGACGACTACAGGCGCAAACATATAAGAAATACTATTTGTATCTGTCTGGGAGGCGGAGACTTCTCACAGGGTAACTACGGGGCTGAGGAGGACGTATGAGAGGGTAATGTTCATTTCACTAAACAGTTGGATGTAGCCCAAGAACTTACATGCTTTATTGTAAGAAATATCCATACCTGGGAGCAGCACCAGATAAACATTAACCCTTCCAACATCTAGAACCACCAACACCTAAAACCCCTGATTGAAGAATAACTTTCCAAACCATAAATGCAAAAAGTAACACTGGCTACATGTGACAGGCACAGGTAACCTGCAACCAGGTCCAGCACTCTGATCCCCTTAAAATACAACACAGCAACAGACACAGAAGACACAGGCAGCACTGATCAGAAACAATACACACATTAATCTAGACCACGCAGAATTGGAAAAGGGCACAAGAAAACAATTGTAATAAGTACTTTAAGAAGGAAAATCTGGCACAAGTTATCATAGTGGCACACTCCTAATCTAATTTCATCCACACTGCATCCTAACTCACGATCAATGGCACCCAGAACTCTAGCCCGCACCTTCACTCTGTTTTCTACTGAAGCATTCTGCTCTTTCCCTCACCTATGCTACCACCTTGGCATAAGAAAATGTGGCCTTTTCTTTTTTGATCAAATTTGGTGCTCTCACACATACAAAAAATTCTCCATTTACTTCTTGGTCTTTACACC
This sequence comes from Calotriton arnoldi, assembly GCA_963921515.1. Taxonomy (NCBI): domain Eukaryota; kingdom Metazoa; phylum Chordata; class Amphibia; order Caudata; family Salamandridae; genus Calotriton; species Calotriton arnoldi. The sequence continues at coordinate 2,072,605 of CAWUFW010000149.1, read as the reverse complement.
TAATTGTCTGCTTGGATCTACCTCTTTGCCTCGCTTCGTCACTCTCTCACTGAAATCCACAACCTTCTTCCTCCAATCCTTCTTCTTATGCGAGGATAATATCATCACAAAGGAGTTGTGTTTGATGCTGCCTCTACTTCATGAGATGCAGGGCATCTATAGGGAATACTGGGTTAGCAACAGTCAACTTTACGTATTCACAAAATACGTTGTTTGCCCATTCACATATCCTATACAAGAGGGTGATTCATTAAAATCCTTGAATGTTTTAGACATGTTTCCTTCAAAAAGCATTAATTCCCTAAGGTGCAAATTGTATGTGCCCCGTTATTAGATACCAGAGATTGTGGGCAACCATCACTTGAAAACACATCTATCAGAAAATTCAACAGACTTGACGTATTGGGAGATCAAATAAGCTGCGTGTCGATTCACTAGAAGCAATAATCTACAAGTGCAATAGTAAATGTGTTACAGCTAGTTTACACCTTATATGGACCTGATAAACCTGTCCAAGGATGGACACAGTGATGTCTTCGCCTGGCTCTTTATCTGTCTGATGTAAGGGTGAATCCTTCCTGATGCCACAGTGCTATCACACTAATAATTACACGTCTCAAGGGCAGGGTTCATTCAATGGTATTCCCCTGTGTACAGCGCCAGAGTTTGAGTGGGATGTCCAGATCTATTCAAACGCAGCAGGGAGTATAGGTTTTGGCTTGTATTGGCAAGGGCATTGGTGCATAAAGGAATGGCTGGAAGGGTGGAAACATGGTTGCCGCAGCATTGCTTTTCTCGAGTTGTTCCCACTGGTGATGGCAGTCACCCTGTGGGGCACTTGTTGATGCCCAGAAAAGTTCTGTTTTGCATTAAAAACATGGTGGCGGTGCAAGTGGTTAACGAACATTCGGCCAGAGACATGTAGGTGCTGCATTCTGGTTATTGGCAATATTGAGAAAAGCAATCCTTAGTTGGGGCTGGTTGCAACAGACTACGGTATGGACTCATTTCGCATTGGCGCAACTAGGGAGGCGGGCAAGAGGGTCTGGTCCAGAGAAAGAATAATGGGCCTGGGTAGATGGTCCTCGAATTGTTTCAAGCGTTATGTCAGATGGATGCGGGAGAGTGCTCAGAGAACATTTGCTGCATTTTTCTCATACTGCTGTTTTCCATTCTAGGTTCAGTTCCGGGCCCAGAGGCTGCCGGCTTGGTGGTATGGTTCGGGGGGCATTCATTTGTGAAATGGGCTGACCGGGAAGCTGGCAAGAGTCATCATGGACAAAATCTAGGGTTCGACTCAATCGCTCTTTTGGTTGTTTGGCACGTTAAAGGGGGCATGCGTTGGTGGGAGCTGCTTCCTACCCTGAACAGGCTGATTCAAACTAAGAATGCTCCTGACGTGTTGTTAGGACACCTAGGTGAAAATTATATGGTCGTAGAAAAGGGTTTGCCATTATTGAGGGCAATAAAGAAGGATCTGAAAGAGGTCAAAGCGCAATGATCAGGGTGTTTTGTAGTGTGGACGGAATTCATACCCAGGAGGAATTGGAGGGGTGCCAACAAGCCATCAGCAATCAACAAGGTGAGGAGAAAAATTAATAGAGAGTTGCAAAGGTTTTACAGGGACGAGGGGCTAGACCGGGTAGAGCATTCTGGTTTGATGTACGAGACAGCAGATTTCGGGGCGATGGGGTGCATCTTTCAAGGTACGGGATGGAGTTATATTTGTTGGAAGTGAAGGATTTTTTAACACGGACATTAAGAATACGGAGGTGAGCTGGTCAGGCGGCAGGTGGGGGGGGGGAGAAAAAGTCAAGCTAGCGCCTTTTTGTGGTGGCAGTTGCCCCACAAGTTTTCAGGGGCTTAGATAAGGTTATTGTTGTTGCCATAGGTGAACTAGGCTGAAAGGGAGGGTGTGAACGAGGTCAAACCGGAACGAGGCAGGAAGTTAAAGGTTATGTTATAGGAAGTTAAGTTTAGTAGATGTTAATAGAATCACTGTTAAACAGTAGGGGAAGTTAAAATGTTAGAATTGTGCAAGTGTAGTGTCATGATGTAAATAATTGCAGGGATACGTTATATGGGGAGGCGGAAACTTAGGGGTGGGGGTAGGAATGGTAGTTGACAAAATTGTATAGTGAGGTTTTAGTTTTGTAAGGTGGTATGCCTAGGTTATTTTGTGATGCGCACCTGTTGCAATAAAGTGGCCTTTTTTACACATATTAAAGTGTCAGTGCTCAGTGCTGTGCCCCTTTTCACCGAATAGGGGTTCGGCAGACAGTCGACCAGAGGGAGATCTGTCCCCCGGGGGTATTGTCAGTAGCGGCTGGTGTTAACGAAGAGTGGCAGGGGTGGGGGCTTGGGACGGTAAACGGGCCGGGGGATGAAAATAAACTCTGATCTCTTATTTGCAGCCAGCCTCGTCAGACTCTTCTCCTGCTCTCCTCCAGGCACAGGCTCCCAGACTCAACTGCGGCCAATCCTGAAGCTGCTCTCATGCTACTGGTGGCAGCATGAAAGCAGTGTCAGGATTGGGCTGAGCGCCGTGATTTTGCGCTCCCAGTGAGACTGGGAGCCTGTGTCTGCTGTCTCCAAGCCGGCAATGCAGGTTGGAGAGAGCTTCGGTGCACATGACGGTTTGGTCGGCCAAGCCATCATGCGCACTGAGAATAGTGCCCTACCACTGTTTTGGGCTACATCCATTATATGATGTAGCCCAAGCATATATAGGGGGCCATTTTGAGCTGCCACCCAGCCCATGTCTAGGCAGCAAAGGTAGGTTTTCCCCACCTGCATATCCCTCAGATTAGATTTTAGGGGCAGTGAGTAGCAGATTCTGCCCCTTAGGATGGTTGAGTTGTTCGGGATAAGTGCGCAGGGGTTGGAGGAACTTTGTGTGGTTGTCGCTTTGAGACAGGTGCAAGTGCGTTGCGGTTGGCCCACAAGTTTGCAGAGGCTTAGATCTGGTTATTGTGTTGCCATAGGTGAACCAGGCTGAAAAGCACGGTTTTAATATGGTCACACCGGAACAAGGAAGGAAGTTAAAGTTTACGTTATAGGAAGTTAAGTTTAGTAGATGCACTTACGGTGATAGCAACATATCACTTCCTACCAGCAACAAATGAACGGACCATGTGTGATACCCATTTTCATACCTTCAAAACACTTCTGTTTTTCCTCTGTCTGCTCAACATTAGTCCTTTTACGAGCAAATGTTTAAAGCGCTCAGTTTTGAAGGCAAAGCATTTCATGACCTAGGAATGTGAGAGACTGTTCTCTCACAAGCCAAGGTACGATGATAATTTGTAATACTCTATTTGTAATGTACGCCTGTTCATGCTTCGTGGAACAAGCCTCATTAAACATTCTAGGTTGGAACGCCATGATGTAAGTGGCGTTAGAACGTTGTGAGGGGGGCCTGCTGACAGTTGAACAGGGCTGGGTATGGAGAGCTCCTGCGTGTTCGTGCTCCACAACCGAGTAGCTCATTTATTGAAATAAACTCATGTTATTTTACCTGTGACTCACCTAAGTCACTACATAATTGTTGCTTATTTTTCAGTGGTGGAGCGGTGACTCGGGCATTGACCAAAACAGGACCATGTATCTCAGCACCAAACTATGTGGATAAATTCACTCTCAGATGGCCAGAGACGTGAGAATGTGCAGCTTTGAAATAAAGAAGACTCACCCTAACACATGTTTTGTGGGAGAGTTGAATGGCACAGAAGAGATCGCATGTCCTGAATGTGTGCCTCCTATATAGGTACCCCGGTGAGAAATACGTCTCACAAGTGGATGGCCCACAAAATAGAACCACCTCTAGGATCTCATGTGTTTCTAACCTGCCTGATATGACTTGTAGCAACTGGTCATGTGGTGGGTGATGAAAGAATGCCCACAGAACAAGGATGGTTGTGTGCACACAGGCTGAATAATGTGATTTGTGTTAGCTGGTCCCGAGTGATCAGCATGAAATGGCCGCACATGCACTCTGGCTTCTGTTGTGTCACTGGATGCCAGTGCTGCTTGCAGGAGCTTGTAACAGTAGTCTACACACAGGGGTACTTCACACCACACAGATGACGAATTATAAAGCAGATATGCTTATTTTAAGACATAAAACTGTCAAATCTGGATTAGGAACATGCTGAGGTAATTGGTTCCATGGAACTAGGAACATGGAATGCGGGGTTGGTTTATGTTAAGTGGTGACAGTTACTTGTGAGGGCACGATGGATGAGGTGCTCAATGAAATACCACTTACCAACATGAACCTGAGTGATGTGTAATTCGTCCAAATGTTACACTGGCGATGAGCGAGGGAGTTGGTGAATAGGGCACTTCAACATCAAGAAGGAGGCAGCCTGTGGAGCGATTGGAAGCAGAAACAGCGCCAGAAGGGCAGAGAAACATCTGCGGTAGACGTGCTGGTCAAGGAGTTGCTATGCGTGTTGCCTGGAGTCCTGAAAAGTGGGTGGATCAGACCCGCGGCGGTACTGTTCTCGTGACATTTTCTTGGCGGTTTGGGAGAAGTAGAGAAGTTTAGGAGAAAACAGGCACGGGCTGAGCGGCATGAGCTGAGCGTGAGACAATTGGCTAACTTCTGTACAGAGGCAGTGCGTGTAACTATGCGTAGCCACAATATTGAGCGGGAGCCCTCGTTAACAGATCGGCATGCGTCTCGTTGAGTTGTGAGGGAGCCAATCAGAGGAGACGATGGGCGTGAACAAACAGCTTTGTGACTCAAGTTGTGAAGTGCAGGCGTACGCGTATCGCGTGGATGCCATCTTTGATTGGGCATCGCACGGTGATAAGCACACCAAGAGTGAAGAGAGATTGAAGTAGCAGCACTAGCTAATAATAGAACAAGTAAGAGCATGTTTCTTCTGCGGTGATAGCCGCACCTGTGTCTACACCGGTGACAGGCACACCTGAAAGAGGACATTACCTTCTATATAAATTTGTGATAAAAGTCAAGCTGTGTCAGGGAATTTTGATTCTTTCTGTGGAGAGAAGCATATCTAGTGAAAAAAATAATATATATATATATGTATGTATATATATATATATATATATATATAAATATATATATATATATAATTTTGTTTTGATAAATATTACAGAGTTGTACTTGAGTGATTAGTTGTGTGAAGTGGTTTGACTAAGGAGTATATTAGTACAAAATGCAAAATGTAACAGCGCCTCTGTTTTTCTTGAGCAGTCCAGGGGAACCTACAATAAAATGGAGCAAATGGAAAAAGATATTTGGACATTATGCAAGAGTATGCAGAACTAATTTAAGTACAGAAAGGAAGTAATCTTTTTTTAATGCACTGTCTGGAAGGTGAGGGACAAGAAGTGTTAGAGAATCTTCCTGTTTTAAGTGCGAAAGAACAAAGAGGGTTAAATGAATTTGAAATTTTCATAGTGCAGCTTGACCATCATTATTTGCCAAGAGTAAGTACCATCATGGAACGGTATCATTTCGGGTTAAGGGAGCAAGTAAAAGATGAGATGGTTGAAGATTATATAACCAGTCTTAGAAAGCTTGCATCCACATGTAATTTTGGCGGATCCAGTGAGGAACGCATAAGAGATCAATTTGTTTTACGGTGCAGAGATGGCAAAATAAGAGAAGAATTATGGCTGAAACATGAACCTCCGTTAGAAGAGGTTATCTCAATAGCAAAAAGGGTTGAACACATGTTAAAATGTGTAACAGAGATCGGGGGAAACTAACATTTGAATGTTTTCATTGCGGTAGAAGTGGCCATAAAGCAAATGCAAGAACATGCACATCTTTAGGTGTTATCTGTCATGGGTGTGGGAAGAGGGGACACTTTCTAAAATGTTGTAGGAATAAACAAAGGAGAGATCAGGACAAGGAAGTAAAAGAGATCTGACACAACATTGTATTTCAGGTTGAGGGAACTGAAAGACAGGATCATCCAATTGGTACAGTGGAAATTGATGAGGTTGAGTTGAAAATGAAGTTTGACTCATGCTCACACCTAACTATTATTTCAAAAGAAACATACAGTAAGTAGTTCCAAGGGAAGAGCAAATACAAAGCATGGATGTGCGTCCTGGTGGGTATGGAGGACAACCTATAAGTATGCTGGGATACTTTAACGCATGTATTGAATTGGGAAAGAAATTAATGGTTGGGAAACTGTATGTTTCCAAAAGAGGAGATGATTTGCTTGGGTGGCCACATCAACGTTTATTGGGAGTTACGTTGAATCCTAATGCTGAACCGCAAGTACAAATACAGAGGGTTGAAGCAAAGCCTAGTGATTTTGCGTACGAATTTCCTTCGTTGTTCAAAGAGGTCTTAGGGTGTTTGAAGGGCTACAAACATTGCATAAAACTAAAAAAGGGAGCTGTGCCATCTTTAGCTAAAGTAAGAAGAACTCCAGTTGCTTTACAAAGCAAGGTTGAACAAGAATTAGAAAGTTTATAAGTCAACAAATCATTACACCAGTGGAAGCAAAGGAGTGGTTGGCTCCTATTGTTGTGGCTAACAAGGCTAATGGCGAGATCAGGTTATGTGTGGACCTCAGAGCATTAAATAAAGAAGTGGTGGTAGACAAGTTTCCACTTCCAAACATAGATGAGATAGTTTCGTCTTTAGCAGGTGCAACATTTTTCACAACACTTGACCTCACTCAAGCATATCATCAGGTGGAACTAACAGAAAGTGCACAAGAGTTAACAGCGTTGATAACTCCGATGGGTGCATTCAAGTTCAGGAGGATGCCATTTGGCTTGGTGTCAGCAGCCTCTGTTTTTCAGAGAGCAATGGCTTCGATTCTTAAAGGAGTGAAAGGTGTCAAGTGTTATCAGGATGATTTGCTGATATTTGGTGAGTCACAAGGTGAGCATGATGCAAGGGTAAGGATGGTATTAGAGAGATTACTAAATGCAGGCCTAACGTTAAAGAAAGAAAAATGAAAATTGTCTATTCAAGAAGTTAATTATCTATGGCATCTAATCATTGGAAGAGGTGTTGCCCCAAAGAAAGAATTGGTAGATACCATTATGAAATTAGCAATACCAGGTACAAAAGAGGAGGTTGTTTCATTTTTGGGTATGGTAGAATATTATGGAAAGTACATAAAAATATTTGGCTAGCAAGTCTAATTACATGAGGTCATTACTTGGCAAAAGCAAGGAGATCAAATGGACTCAAGAATGTCAACAAGAATTTGAGGGATTGAAAAATGAATTGAACGATGCACCAAATCTGCAAGCATTTGTTCAGGTATTGAAACTATTGTAGTGAGTGATGCCAGTTCAAAAGGTTTGGGGGCAATTTTGAAAGAAAAGAGAGATGGTGAAGAGCAACTCATAGCATGTGTAACGAGAAGCTTAAAAGGAGCAGAGCTTAATTACTCGGCAGTGGAAAGAGAGGCGTTGGCAATTTACTGGGCATTAAATAAGTTTTGGAACTTTATATGGGGGACCTATTTTAAGGTATGCTCTGATCACAAACCCCTTAAGGAGATTTTTCAAAAGAAAGGTCTTGATTTCATATCCTCAAGGATAAGGCGTTGGGTGGTTGCTTTACAGGATTTTCATTTTACTATTGAACATTTACCGGGGGTTTCTAATATGTCAGCAGATTGCTTATCTCGTTTGGTTTCAAGGGACGAGGAAGAAAAGACAGTTGAAGAAATACAGGAGGATGTTGATGTATGTGAAGTTACTTTAGGAGCTATAACAGAAGAGGAATGGAGGAGGACATTTTAAAGGACAGTGAGTTGATGGAAATTGTAAATAAAATACAGGCTGGATTAGCTCAAGTGAAGACGTTGTCTAAGATTTGGCAGATAATGTCTGATGAATTAGCAGTTGATATGGGTATTTTGTTGAGAGGAACTAAATTAATTCCACCCATCACTTTGAGGAGTAAGTTGATAGATAAAGCCCATCAGGGACATTTAGGAATTGTTAAAACTAAAGAGAGATTGAGAGCCGGTTTTTGGTGGCCATGGATGGATTTAGGAATTGAACGGATAGTTAGAGAAAGCATACAAAGCAAGAACAGTGACAACATTTCAACACCACAGACCATGCCTATGGTTTGTCGTTGGTTACCAGATAGCCCATGGCAAGAGGTGGCCATTGATATTGTTGGTCAACTAAGAGGCGAGCATAGTACCCCATATTTGATTGTAATGTTATATTTATACTCCAGGTGGGTGGAGATTTTTGTGTAAGAGATGTGACAACTGATAGTGTGATAACATTTTTACAAGAAGTGTTTAAGAGAGAAAGTTTTCCCAAATCTCTCTTATCTGACAATGGTCCGCAGTTTTGTTCGAAACAAATGGCTGATTTTTTAACATCATAGAACACAAAAAGAGTTCTATTTATCACCCTGAGACAAATGGAGCTGTACAAAGATTTAATAGGGTTATAAAAGAGAATATTCAATTATCTAGGGTAAATGTCTTATATTGGAAAGAGGAGTTGCAGAAATGTATCACAGCTCATCGCATGACACCCCATACCACGACTCATAAGTTACCCTTTGAATTGTTTAAGGATAGAGCGCCTAATACTATGTTATGTCCAAGCTGGATGAATTGGGATAAAGGCATAAAATACAGTGGTATTGGAGTTTGGAGAAATCGAGAGAGGTTGCAGCAAAAGAATAAAAAACATTTTGTTGAAAGGAAAAGAACCAAGCAGATTGCAGTTGGTGTAAGAGATCGGGTACGAGTTAAAGCTCCAGTGGGTGCCATGTCTTGATCAACGTATTCAAGACCTACACAGGTAATAAAATGTTTTAAGAATGCCATTAAGGTGAGAGATGGTAGGATTTGGAATATGAGTCATGTTGTGGTACTTAGACCAAATGTGGAAAAGAGTAAAAGTGTTGCTGAGAAGAACAGAGTTCAGTGTAATGAAAAGAATGATCAGAGTTCTTTTGAGAAACTATCAGATCAAAATATGAGAAGAAGTATGCGTAAAAGTATTACTCCGTCCTACCTGAAGGACGATGTCAAATAACCTTTATCGATTTTGAAGAAATTGTAATTCGCTTAGTGATTTCTATTCTGTGTAATTCCTTAGGGCAGATTTGTTAGTTCATTATATGAAAAGTTTGTATAGCTTCCTATGTACCTAAAAAGAAGAACTATATATGTTCTATGTAAGAGGGGAGAAGTGTGATATCTGGCATAAGAACATGCTGAGGTAATTGGTTCCATGGAACTAGGAACATGGAATGCAAGGGTTGGTTTATGTTAAGTGGTGACAGTTACTTGTGAGGACGTGATGGATGAGGGGCTCAATTAAATACTACTTACCAACATGAACCTGAGTGATGTGTAATTCGTACAAACGTTACAAAAACATGAACCTGATGAACAGCAGGAAGTTATGAGCAACTTTAACTTGAGCATGGAAAACGTGGGTGCAAACAACTGACGCATGACAAAATAAAAACATCATACCCACATACGGTACGACCTAATCCTGAGCATATTAAACTTAAGGGCATACTCTGTACAACTGAGAAATAAATAAACATCAACATTGTGTGCAGTGTGATAGTTCTGTGCACTTTGCGCTAGTCTGTGGCAAAACCTGGAGACCCACCATGAAATTAAAAAATGACACAAGATAACAGGGAGAACTACCTGTGAATATGCCCAATTACAACCCCTCCAAACAAAGAAAGATACTACAATGCCTTAAACTTCGGTGAGACTCAAACCCACATTTAAGTAATTTTTCAACACTTTAAATCCACAGATGGCACCTGTGACCCTATGGTGGCTATTTCCCTCCAATTACCTCCTAAATCATCGTCACCAGGAAATGCAAGCCTTTAGAGGCTCAGCGGACTGCCTCAGTCGGTAGGGCAGAATGTAAGGGAGGACACAGGAATCAGCATGACTACCACCAAACTTAACAATAGTCGGCAGGGTGAAAGACCAAAATATTGTGTGCAAAATATTGCAATACACGAATATTGTTCCAAAAGTGTCATCAACTCAAAAATATTGTAGGACAGACTATAAGGTAGGAATATTGTTTAAAAATATAGTTGCATATAATATTATTTACTTTAATATAGTTGTATTATATGTTAGATACATTTGTTTTATGCATTGATATTATGATACTATTTGTTTTGTATTTTTCAACATAGTTTGTAATAGTTAATTTAAAAATGTTTACATTTAATTAGTGATTTTTAATTTAGTAGTGGGTTGTTAGATTTATGGGGGTTGAGGGTGGGAAGTTATTTGAAATATAAATTATTGTTTTTTATTTTTAATTACTTTTTAGTTAGTTAAATAGTTAATTGGTAATTAATGATTTACATTCTTCATTGATTACTTGTTATTTTATTTATTTTAGTATTGTTTGTAATTTTTAATGTGTAATTGTTTTCATTTAGTAGCAGGTTGTTGAGCTTGTAGAGGATAAGTGTGCAAATTTATTAAAAATAAGATTTTTTTATTTTTAAATATTTGTTATGTAGCTTATTATTATTTTTTCTTCTGAGTTTTATATGGCGCGAACTTAACCCAAAGGTATCAGGTATCAGAGTGCTTTACATGAGCACCAGTTACGTTACACAAGGACATATTCATTTTTGTTAGGCACGGGGAGATTAATTGATTTGCCCAGAATCACAGGATGTTGAGCGTCATTGCCGAGACTCGAACCTGGTTCTCCAGATGTGAGATCGACCGCCCTAGCCCATTAGGTTATTATTTGGTAATTCATTATTTAAATTATTGAATTGATTGTTATTTTAATTATTCAATATCGGTTATAATTTTGAATGTATAATTTATATTTTCTATGATTTGTAGGGGATTAGGTTGGGACGTTATGGAAAATATACCCTACTCTTCCTTATTTTTATGACATTTGTTATAATTAAAATAGTTGGTAATTAATTATGTTCATTATTTGGTTGATTAAATGTTATGCTAGTTTGTTGTTTTTTTAAATAATTATTAATTTGTTGTTCAGTGTATTTAATAATACATTTTTGAAAACGTTTTGTATTTATTGTTTGATTTAACTCAATTTGTTTTATTTAATAATACTACCATTAGTAATATTTTATTTATAACTTTTTTGTATGCTTGTATTTTTATGGTGTTTGGAAGAGAGTTGTATTTAGTTCGAGCAATATTATTTTGTTTTAGATATTTTAAATTATTTTATTTTTTTGTATTACACTTAATGTATATAATAGAGATTATTTGATTCTGAATATGTCTTTATTTTGTTATGTATTTTAATGTTCTTTTTAGGAATTGGAATGGTATATCGTACTGTTGCAACGACTGGAGTGGGGATAGTACACGCAAACCAACCAAAGTCCCACAATTTCCCTGCAAACCAAGCAAAGTCCCACAATTTGCTTACATTGGAGGGGGAATAATAAAATTCACCCCTCCTAAGTACAACATTTTCCCTACTGTTGGTTAGAATAGTGTGGAAATACTAAATGTAACCCCTACAGAGTACACTACTTTTTCTAGTGCTATTTATTTTGGATTGTTATAATTTCTTTTGATAATTAATTTTATTGATTTTGCAAGGAGATAATGACAAAAACATAGTTACAAACAGCACAGCATAATCAGCAGCACCACAACATGTGACATTAGGCGAGTGGAACAATCTTGTTTTGATATACATTGTCGTTTCTCCGTCTTCAAAGGGGCATATAGAATTATACCTAGGAAGACAAGGAAGTTAGTTAGCCTAGCATTCCCAACCATTTACCCTAAATCTTCTGGTGCTTGGCCGGACAACCCCTGGCTTCGTACAGTGGCAGTTCTTGTGCAGCGCACCAGTCTACTCCTCTGCACCATCTAGTTATAGTAGGCGGGGTGGAGTTCTTCCACGCCATTGCGATGTCGCGTTTGGCCACTACAAGGGCGGTCCCTAGAAACACTTTATCCGCTCTTGACCCATCTAGTCCATCAGTGACACCCAGTAATATGTTCGGGGGTTGTGTGGAACCTCCCGTCCCAACACCCCTGCAGCCCAGTAAGAGGTTATGTGTGGGCAGGACCATATCATGTGGAAGAAATCTGCGGGTTCAGCTTCACATCTTGTGCACGCTGGGTGCGGGATTTGGCCTGCTTTGTGTAGGCAGGCAGGGGTGAGATAGGAGGCGTGTAGGTAGTAAAGCTGGACCAGGTGAAGTCTAGCCGAGACAGTGATAGTCTTGGCGGCCATCAGTGCATCTCTCCAATCCTCTTCTTCCAGAGGGCCCAACCCGGTCTCCCACTTAGCTCTCAATGGGTCAAGGGAGGTAGGACCATTATTAGTTAAAGAAGATATATACGTGAAACTCCCCCTCTTCCCAGGTTTCCCATCGTGACCTGAGCTTCAAGGGGGCTGTGTTCTGGAAGGGATGTGCCAGTCTTTATATGCACGTCTAGGGCGTGGCGGAGTTGCAAATATTTGTAAAACTGGGACGAGTGAAGTGAGTGTCTGGTTTGCAAGTCCGTAAAGGAGCGAATATGGTCACTAACCCACACGTCTCCGAGCTGTGAGATGCTGATGAGGTCCCAGCTCCTAAATCCTTCCAAGCCCCACACCTCTCGCAACAATGTGCCCTGCCAAAGGGGTGTTTGTTGAGTCAGTTTGTCCTTCCATTGGGTGTGTCGTAGGGAGACGCGCCAGGCCAGAAGGACTGCTCGGGTCACCGTGGGCACGTCCCCGAGAACGGGAGACCCGTACATCATAGCCTGAACTTGTGAGAGGCCTAAGTCTTTGAGTTCGGTCCTATAAGCAGGGTCAGACCACCCCCCATTGAACCAGTCGTGTAATACTAGGAGACGGGTTGCAAGGTAATATAAGTATAGGTTTGTTAGACCCATGCCTCCATCAAAGGGTGGGATCTGGCAAAACGGAAGCGCCCTACGCAGCCGGAAGCCACTCCAGAGAAACCTTGTAATTAAACTGTCTATTCCCTTGAACCAGGCTCGGGAGATATGGAATGGAGTATTTTGAATGACATAGAGGAACCAGGGGAGCATCATCATTTTAAATAGCGCTATCCTCCCTAGTGGATTAAGTGGTAGTTTTTGCCATTTCTGGAGGTCTAGCTTGGTTTTAGCGACCAGAGGAGTAATGTTAAGTGCCCAGGCCAGTTCAGGGAGTAGGGCGACCCATATACCTAAGTATTTGAAGGATTGCCGTCTGATATGGATAGTGGATTGCCAGTCAAAACACTCCCTTGAAAGGTGATGGGGAACTAGAGTTGACTTGGCAGAGTTCAAGCCCAACCCAGAAACTCGCTCGAAGGACTGCAATATAAGTAGGCATCGAGGACCGGATTGGGCCGGGTCTGCGGGAAAGAGCAGGACATCATCTGCGTATAAGGCAATTTTGTCTTCGTGCGATCCTACCCAATTCCAGCCCTGAACCTGGTTATCCGAGCGGATGAGGTTGGCCAGGGGCTCCATTGCCAAAGCGAAGAGGAGGGCGAGAGGGGGCATCCCTGTCTCGTTCCTCTTCTGATTGGAAAAATGTTTGAGAGCGTTCCATTGAAAAGCACTCGTGCAGTCGGTTTGGAGTACAGAATGTGAACCATACGGCAGAAGTTAGGGCCCATGCCCATAACCATTAGGACTTCTTCCAAGTAACCCCAGTCGACCGAGTCAAAGGCTTTCTCGAAGTCGACTAGGAGGAGAGCCAAGTAGGGGGTCAGTGACTGTCGGTTGGCCAAGGCCAGATGAAGGCGCCTTAGGCAGTGTCTGGTACTCCGTGCCGGCATGAAGCCGCATTGGTCAGGGTGAACCAACTTGTTAAGGTACGGCCTAAGGCGTTGGGCTAGGACTGTGGCATAGATTTTGACTTCAGTATTGATCAGGGGAATAGGGCGATAGTCAGTACATGTTGGTGAAGGTGGGTGCGTTTTTGGGATAATAGCTATTGTGGCCGTATCGGTCTCCGGAAGGAAAGAGCCTTTTTCTAAGGCGTCTTCGTAAAGGGCCGCAAGGTGAGGAATAAGTGTGTTGCGGTAAGCGGAATAGTATTCTTGTGGGTAGCCGTCCGGGCCGGGGGTTTTACCGGCAGCGACCAGCGAAAGGGCAACTTGTATTTCTTCGCATGTGATTGGACCTTCCATGCCTTCTGACTCAACTGCATTGATCCTGGGGAGATGAAGGTTTTCTAGGGTGATCAGCTCTGTCAGTGAGAGCTCTTGTTTCCGGGCAGAGTATAAATCTGAGTAATAGTCTGCAAAAGTTTGGGCCATTGCCTTGGGGGAGCGGTGAATATTCCCTTCTGGGTCATGGATTTCCGGAATTATCCGGTTCGCTAAGGGATAAGATATTAATCTATGTAATATTTTCCCATCTTTGTCACCCCAACCATATACTCGTGCAATAGAGGACCTCCATAGGATTTTTGCAGAGTCTAATGAGATCTGTCTCATTTCATCCCGCACTAATGCCAGTTGGCGCAACTGGGCTTCATCTGGTGCTCCAGATGTGTCTCTCTCTCGAGCTGGGTCACTTGGGATTCAAGGAGTGTGAGTCTATTGTCCCGTGCTGTTCGTTGGGCTTTGTGGTGGCTCTTGGAGAGTCCACGGATCGTGGCTTTACCCACCTCCCACAGAGTGCCTGGGGACGAGACGGAGTCTTGGTTCGTGAGGAAGTACTGTTTGATTTCCGCTCCAATTGTTTCTTTAAATTTCCCGTCTTGGAGAAACCAGGCATTCATCCTCCACATTGGGCGGAGAACAGTGGGGGGGTCGCCTAGGGTCAAGAGTAGAGGTGAGTGGTCTGAGATGCCCCGAGGGAGGATACGTATTTCTCTGACTTTACGACACTCAGGGGTCGGCATAAACATCATGTCGATGCAAGATTGATTGTGATGTGCTGCTGAGGTATGGGTGTATTGGGTTTCCCGCGGGTTCCAGGATCGCCATACGTCACAGATGCCCATGGTTTCGGTCCAGGCCACCAACTGTTTGGCGTGTGAGATACATGAGATACAGGGGGTCCCTGTGGTGTCAAGTCTGGGGTGCATGACACCGTTGAAGTCTCCCCCTATCACCATTGTTCCGGGCGGTAGGGAGGAGAGTATTTCACCTATGCGGTCTAGGGTCTGTGTGTGGGTGGTGCTGGGAATATAGATGGAGAGGATGTTGAGGGTCTCTTCGCCCAGAGTTCCGGAGTGGGCTACAAAGCGGCCGTAAGGGTCTCTGGTAATTTGAGTAGGTACGAAAGGTAAATTGCGCTTCAGGAGGATTGCAACCCCACGTGAACCCCGTGCGAAACCTGAGTGCCAGGATCTATCAAACCCGTACCTTGCAAGGAAGGGACAGAGGTTGCCCATGAGGTGGGTTTCTTGGAGCATGAGAATATCGGGGGCATGTCTTTGGGAGTGACGCAGGACCACGGCCGGCTTGATCCTGTCTAGTAGGCCATTAACGTTCCACGACATTATCCGGAGAGAGTTCCCTCTGTGTATCATTATGTCGTGATCAGTGTGAGAAGCCCTTAGAGCCCCGGGAGTCTGTTCCGTGATGGATGTATTGGAGACTGAATTATGCTAACTATGGATCTCGCCTGTTGGTGTGTGATTGTGATGTTTTGTCGTGCTAGTGTGGAGCTAAGATGCTGTGAACCTTGAGTTACTGAACAACTGGTAAATTGGGACAACGGCCCGAACTCTCCCCCCCGCCCTATACTTCGAAAACAGAAGCATCTGTCGCCCTATAACTGTAGAGATAAACTAAACTATAACGCTTAGAGTCAATGAAACGTGGTGGACCCCTCTCGTTATAGGATCAGATTACAAATCGGCAGAAGTATCTGATTAATCTGGTGTTTCGCCATTGTTCACATGAGCGCATTCCAGTTTGTCGGGTTCTGTTGGTGGCACTCGTCTGGAGCTTCAGCTGGGGAGAGCCAGACTACGGTAGAGATCTGAATCCATGGAGTCCATGCCCATAATTTTGAATGAGGTGCTCCCTGTAGGTGAATGATCTCGGGAACCGGAGCATTGCGGAGGGTGGGATCCCAGTGACAGGGTTCGGCGCTGGGAAGTCGGGGATTCAATCCCCGGTGAGCCCGATCCGGCCCAGCCCGCCTTCCGACCCCTGCGGGGACTGTGTGCGTCTTCTTCGCGGAGCAAGGTTATTTGCAGCTGCGGTTTGGGTCCCTAGGGCCGGAGTCGTAGACTTGAGTCGAAGAGGGCGTTCTTCCATCAGCCAGGTCCAGGCTGCCTCCGGGCTATCAAAGAAATGCGTTTTGTCCTGAAAGACCACACGCAATCGTGCTGGGAAGTGGATTGTTATAATTTGTTGTAATAAATTATTTTTTATTTAATGTTTAAATTATTTATGTTTTAAATATTTATTCATAGTTTACATTGATTTTATTTTTGTTGGTTTTGCCTTAATTGTATTTTTTTATTAAGTTTAATGTATGATTTTGTTACATATATGTTTGTTCATTCTAATTGTTATATTATTGTTAATATTTTTAATGTCATATTTTTTAACTGTTTAAATATTGCTTGTATACTTATAAATATATATATATATATACATATATATATATATATATAAATTTACATTAATTTACATTAATATTTAATACTGTTTATTTTTAATTCTGTTATTTTGTAGTTTAATATTTTTAATAAATTATATATAATGATTTATATACGTATATTTCGATATACTTACCTCTTTTTACATTATTCTGTTCCACACTGTTTTTGACAAGATATTTTGGTAGTTTAGTATGTAAACTCAATATTTTTGCTGACAATATATTTGACACAATATTCTTCTGTCAGGATAGTGCTGTTCTCGATATTTTATCATACATGCAGCAGGCAATGAGGATTCTCTCTCAATGGTTCACTTTTCTCTTGCCAGCTCCTGGGGTTAGGGAGATGGAATCAAAGGGTGGCTTATGGAGCCGGCTCCAGGAACCCCCGTACTCCTTCCTAGTTCTTACCTTCTCTCAAACAATCTAGAATTAGGAGCACCAAGGAAATGCTATGCAAGTGGTATGGGCAACACAGGTTTCCTAGGTCCATCCCAAGAGAGAAGGGGAAGGGCCCATTTATATAGGTGGTGACCCACCTACAGACCCTACTCAGCTAACAGGAAATGAAAGGAAGAAATGGGAAAGGAATGAGAAGGAAGGGAAAAGGGGGAATTGAAAATTCTCAAACCTGTATAAATGACAGGGTGGGAAACTAGAAGGACCTTACACTAGGTACCCTATTATTTAAGGGAAGAGATGTTGTCATCTGCAGAAATGCTTGACACTGTGTTTTTTTCACTATGCTCATCCAAGAAATGGGAAGGAATGCCACACCCTGATAAAAAAGAATCCCTGTTGAACTACATTTCCTAAAACTTGATAAACGCTTGTTTAACATTTGCCCGATACCTGGAGAAATAAAAGACTGAAAGAGAACTTGTGAACTGAAAATCCTGATTCCAACCGATGTGTTTAATGTGGCACAGCAGAATGGCCATTCAGGACCTGATAGATACAGGGGCTTCGGTTATCGTGATAGACATAAACCAGTTTCAAGCCCTCAAACCAAGTCCATCTTTGAGGCCGACACGCACAAGCATATATGCATTCGAGAGAAGCAAACCACTGTGGCCGGCAGGTGGCAAGAACATGGAGGTGACACATGAAGGTACCGTCAAGCATGTGTGCTTGCATGTCATAGAGGAAGCACAGGGTACACTGCTGGGGTGCCACACGGCAGCGGACCTATTATTAGTCTTCTTTGCGAGACACATTTACGACAGCCAGGTCATAGTTCTGCTGAAGGGCTTTCCCCAACTCTTTGAGAACCAGAGATGTCTGAAAAACAAGAAAATTAAGCTGCATATTGACCCTGCAGTGCACCCCACTGCTCTCTGGCACCGATATACACCTTTTCACCTATGACCACTGGTGGAGGAAACACTCCACAAACCGGAGCAGCAAGGGGTTATAGAGAAGGTATCAGGACCCACTTCATGTATCACCCATGGTAGTTTCCCTAAACCCAAGCAACGGGAGGCAATCCACCTCTGCATTGACATGAGTCTCATGAACAAAGCCATTAAATGGGAGAGTCACATAATGCCGACCATGGAAGACATTATAGCTGACCCAAATGGAGCCCAGTGGTTCTCAAAGTTGAATCTCAATACTGAGTACCACCAGGTGAAACACAACCCCAACAGTCACTATATAACCACATTCTCCATGCATTTGGGCTTATAGCACTAGAAGTGCCTCAATTTTGGCATCTCATCTGCCCCTGAAATATTTCAAGATGTAATCCGAGAGGTGCTGTCAGGGCTCGATGGCATCCTAAATATGAGTGATGATATACTGATAAATTCAATGACTTTGGAAGAACACCATGCCTGGCTCCGAGCCGCCTTCATTAGGTTGCCTGACCAAGGATTGATCCTGCACCGCCACAAATGTTCATTTTTTGAAACCTCTATTGAGTTTTTCAGCTTTGTGTTCTCCAAAGATGGCCTAAAAGTAGATCCAAAGAAAGCCATAGCGATCCAGATCGCCCCAACCACTCAGAACGCAATAGAGGTGAGACGCTTTTTGCGCCTAGCCACTACTATAGGAAATTCATACTGGGACTGGCCACTTTGTTGGAGTCTCTCTGGAACCTCACTAATACAGATGTGCCGTGGAACTGGGACGAGTGCACCAACACCACTTTTCGAGACATCAAACGAGCACTGTTCCACAATGCCACCATGGCGTACTTCGATATTCAGTGGCAGACGGAACTGATTGTAGATGCCAGCCCTGTTGACCTAGGGGCGGTACTGATGCCGGCAAAGGACCATGGTGAATGGATCCCCATCGCATACGCCAGCAATGCCCTAACTGGGACAGAAACCCACTATGCTCCGATTGAGCGTGAGGTGTCAGCCATCCAGTCGGGGTGTTGCCACTTCCATCTTTATCTGTGTGGGAGGCACTTCCAGGTGGTCACCGACCATAAATTGCTAATCTTGCTGTTCACAGATTGAAAGATGGGCAGTACACCTGCAATTGTACCATTTTGAAGTGGACTAATGGCCTGGAGTGGGGAACCCCCACCTAATATCTATCACAACACCTTCTGTCAGGTGAGGACAGTGTGACATCCAAGAGGGCGACCTTGGATGGTTTCATCCGAAGCATTGCTCAGGGGCTTGGGCCAAGGCAGTGACGTTGGAGGAACTAACAGAAGCAACGATGGGAGACACCAGCCTCCAGAAGGCAATCGAGGTGATTAAACATCACCAGTGGAAGCGATTCCTAGACCCAGCAAAGACATGGAACCAGTCAGAGAAGCTCATGATGACACAAATCTGGAGACTGCAAGAGAAGCTGAGCGCCACCCTGAGGATTTGATGCTACAAGGAAGACAGATTGTGGTCCCGCAGTCATTGTGGCATTAATTGGTGGATTTGGCACACCAAGGACATCAGGGGGTGGCAAAAACCAAGGCCAAGCTGATTTCAAAGGATGTTGAAGGAGAAGTTTACACTGCCAGATGACATGGGGGAGTGGGAACCTGAGCCGTGCTCACGCCGTGGACAAATGTGAGCATGGACTTTCGGAGTATACTTGATGGCTTAACCATCATATTAATCATGAACAGCCATTCCAAGTACCCTGTAGTAGAGCTTATGTTCTCCACCTCATTCCATAAGATAACGCCCATCCTCGAAAAGGTGTTTGCAAGATCACCTCACAATGACCCCCAGCCAACGGTGAGGTTGAGTGCTTCATGCACACACTCAACAAGGCGCTATATTTTTTACATACAAAGATGGAGGATTTGCAGCCGTTTCTCTTACCCTGACCTCAACCGGATATACCTTCAGCTTGTCCTAACCTCTGAAGACAGATGCTTTGCTGTTTCTCATATCATTTTTGCTGTTTAATTTAGAATTATATATGGCATGCTGGCAGCTTCAAGGCACCAGGAGCAAAGACGAATGTGAAACAAATGGACTCATTTAGAGTTTGGTTGGGCAGGGTGATTACGCCTTACCGTACTAGCCATTCTCCCTCTCTCTTTATAGTTGGCGGAAGGGCCATGTTTACACTGGTGAAGATTTCGACTACTCTGCTGGTACAAACTGATCTGGTGGCCCATCTGCCAAGGGTCCACCAAATCACATTTTATTATTTATTTATAACGTTTTATATAGCCTGAACATGACCCAAAGAGGGTAAGGGTATCAGAGCGCTTTACAAGAGGTCAAGAAGGAAGAAACAGTAAAACGGATAGCAATATCCAGAGAGAAACAGGATGGGAGGGACCTTAAAATTAGGCAGGAGGCCATCACAGAGCCTATGCCCCAGCTACATATACATATACATATACATGATCATAGAAGTCCAATACTTTACATAGGTATAGCAGATGTGGCCTGCTAGTAGAGTACATGAGCCTACGAGCAAAAATTTGTTCATTAGTAGAACTTTGACTTCCTTTTTAAATGATACGTTTGAGGGGATCAATCTGATTTCAGGGACAAGGGAGTTCCAGATTTTCTGGGCAACACTCGAGAAGGCTTGCTTGTAAGTTTTCTTTTTACAGAATGTCTGTGGTTTCAGCAGTAAGGTGCTAGAGCTTATAGATGATCTACAGCCACCAGATAACTCCAGTTTTTGTGCCAGGTACTTAGGGGTTTTAAAGTGTAGGGCTTAATGGGTTATGCAGGCAATGTTTTATTCAATCCTTGCCTCATATGGGAGCCTGTAGATCAGGAGTGATGTGGTTGTATCTTTTAGATCCTGTGATGAGTCTTGCAGCAAAGTAAAAAGAAGCCATTAGAGGAGCCAACGTTGATCTAGGTAGGCCACAGAGGGTTGGACGTCCATAGTCCATCCTCAATAGGATGGTCGTCCCATCCTATTGAGGGTGTGGCTGCTATCACTCATTTCCCCTGCCTGAGGCCTGGAGGATACAGGCAGAGACAATTTAGGATGGCCCCCACTTGTGGGAAGAATGCTCCCTGAACGTCAGCCCATCTGTTTCATGGATTAAGAAAACAATCTCCTGCTTTAAAAGTTTATCTTATCAGTACAAAGAAAGACGTTTTCTGAGTGGATGCTTAAAAAAGTGTGGCCGCTCAGCAAGCCTGCAGAGCTCTGAAGAGGGTGGCACTGCCCTCACAGCACAGGAATGGAATTTAACTACATATTCAATCAGGATCGAAGCAAAATCTGTCTGCTAAAAAGAGGGATAGGCGATGTCAGTATAGATTTGTCTAGTTCTGTTTTGTCATTATTATGGACTCGTAGTGCTGTAGGGTTCGAGGATGTTGTATTTTCATACTTCTAACAAGGTGCCAGAGTGCATTTGCTGAAGGGGTATCATGCTACTAGGCGGAGTGCCATAGATGAAACGGTGCATATTTGTTGTGTGGCCTACGTGTTTTTTTTAATGTCATGCATCAGAACCAGAGCTGTTCTTGTGATGGATTCTTGTTCTCTTCTGATGGTGTAACCCATTCATCTCCAGCTTTTTCTTATTATGACGGGGTCCATTCTACCTCTTGCCTGCACCTGGTGAGCAGTTCCTGGTTGGGGATGGTTCACTGGCAGAAAATGTGCAAGGTCCTTCTCAGGTTACTGGTGTGGAAGACTGACAGTTTAGTGATGTTGCTTTTTGTCATCTGCCAGCATCCTGATCAATACAAGAGTGTGAAAAAACACAACTCTGGTAAGGCCTCAGTTTGGTATTGGTGCTGTACTGAGATTACCTCCGCACATTGTTCAGCATCCTGAAGGCATTTGTGGCCTTATTTAGTCTGCTATTGATATCACTGGCTGCTCCACCATCATGTCTGATAATAATGTTAAGCCTGGGTGGTGAACTCCGCTTGGTTTCCTGGAGTTTGTGGAGTATTTCGAACTCCGCAGAGCTCGCGGAGTTCCGAAAACCCGGCTCCGCTGAGTTTTTTCCTCGCTCGCTCTCGCCAATGGTAAGTTGCCGAGCGCAAGCAAGGAAAATCCAGCACTCAACCACTTCCCAGTGAGATTTCTCAACCCGGGGGGCTCACAGATGGTCGCTACCGCTCGCGATGAGAAATCTTCCATTCGCATTGAGGAAGGTGCCGCTCGAGTAGAACTTCGACTCGAGTGGCAGAAAGAAGCAGCGCCCTCTTGCACTGTGTGAGATGTCGTTCTCACTGATTTTACAGCACGGGACAAACACCTGGCACTAAAAATCAGTGCGAACGGCGTGAGGTAACCCACTCTGCCGCTCACGGAACTCTGCGTTGCTTGGCGGAGTTTTTTTGTCACTTCGTGGAGTTCCGCATAGCGGAACTCCGCGAACTCCTCCCAGGCTTAAATAATGCTTAGGTAGGTGCAGTCTTCAGTCATTGCTAGGTCTTCTCCATTCACCTTGATTGGTGAAGGGTTTGGGATATTGAGTGCCGTGACTTCTGATTTTTTCATGTTGATCTGTGCATAGAAGTTGAGGGGAGAGATCTTTTCCTGCATATGGTGGTGTGTGAGTGAGCAAGGGTTGGTCATCCACACAGTCATGGTTTTCCAGTGTAGAGAATATGGTCCATCTGATGCATCTGGCTTGGGATTTAATTTGTGGTTCGCATCACCCAGTCGATGACTAGGTTGAAGATCAACGCTAACATCACGCATACCCATCTCACACTGGTCTTTACTCTGTAGCTATACTCACTATCTCCCACCTTGCAGGCAAAAAGTATGATAGAATCTATGCAAAAAAGCATATTCTAAACTTAGCTGCCTGTGGAATATCACTGAAGACGCAATTCAGAGACAATATAAGGAGCACAAATGTTCAAATGTCCACAGTGAACAACTCCATTTGTAAATAATGAATTGTGGCTAAAATTCTCTACCTGCAGAAACTGGAGAATACATTCTGCGTGCAACTCACATCAAAAGTGATGTGAATGATTACGTTTGTTGTCAGTTTGGAGTTTAAGAAAAGACTGAAACATCAGAAGGACTGGCTTGCTTTACTGGAACAACCAACTACACATAGGAGCAACAACAGGCAAATGTTAGTCCCTGAAAGCATAAGGTCGAAGGATCAACTGAACTCCCACTTTGAAAGTCAACATTATAAAATGTACGCATAATACAAATCACTGGCAGCAGCACGGAAGATGTGCAAGTGACATGCAACCAGAAACAACCAGAGTCTCCTCTCTGGGTGGGGGGTGATGTCATGGCGTGTGGGTCTGGTATCTGAAGGAGGGTGTTGTAGACTATTGGGGTCTGGTGTGTTGTATTTAGTAGAATGGTCTCAGGTGGATGGGTAAAGCATGGTGTTGAGAAGATGGCATCACAGGAGACTGAGAAACAAACTTTCAAGTGATTCTCATTTCAAAGATCAGGCCACTATTTTACCCGTGTTCTAACAAATAAACACTGTTTCCTGAGATACCCTTTCAAATTATTTACCAAAGCCTGATTTCAATAGAAAGTGTTGTTTTTACAGTGCAAAGGAAACTTTTTATTTTATGAGTTTACTGTGTTACACTTCCCTTCCTTAACTATTAAATTAACTCTATATATAACATTAGAAAAAGAATTACAAAAATATTATATTTCCCTGAGGAAAACACAGAAGTATCTGGCAGGGTCTCCCAGTCACTGTCCGCTATCTTCTATGTGCTTTTCTATGGTTTTATTTCTTCTTTGTTTGGTGCATCCTTCTTATGAACTGGAATTTTTTACAACTTTTCCAAAGGAAGTAAGAGGAATTTTTTTGAACCCCCCCATCAAATGATGAAGGGCGTTCCTCACGCCCTTATGGCCTTAGCCTCATTATATACTGCAGTAAAGGCATTGACAATAAGTTGCAAGCAAAATATGTTGAACATTGACTTGTCTGACCCATCTACTGTTTTCAGAATATCTTCCAGTACTCTCCACCTGCTAAAAGAAGCAGAAGAGTTTAATGGTATGGTCACAGTGGGCAAATTGTTCCAGGCCACCACCTTCCAAAGGTTCCCCAGGTAAACTAAATGGGAAAGTCAAAATTACTGCTATATAAATTGCTCATAAAAAACAGCTTCCTTTTTCAATTCAACAACCGATGATGCTTAACGGAAATGTTGTATTAAAGGAGAAACCTTGCTTTGTGGAAGTTAACAGTTTATTCACAGGTCATCGGTAGTCTCCTCGGGGAACAACAGCCTCCCCTAACATTCTAAGCAGCATAACAAGAATGTAAGTGCATAAGCATATTGTTTTCTAAATTATGTTTCGTACTTATATCTGAGCTGACATTTCTCATTTCACCTTCTGGTGCACAGACGTTTGGCAATTGTATCACAACTCCAAGGCTGGCCATTAGTCAGAGTAACCACATTACGTCCCACTTTTTTAACTTGGCGAGGTTGTTCTTCACAAACACCAAATCTCCTAGTCTGACTTTAGGAGCCTTTCCTTTATGGTTTTTATCATACTGGAGCAGCGTAATTTATTGCTTTAGCCCTTCATATGCAACATATATACTCATTGTGCGTTTAACAGTATTGATCTCTGTGCCTTGTGATTAACCAAGTGTAGTAGATGGCTATATTTTCTTCAATGAGATGCCAACAGTATAGCTGGTTGAACTATAATCTGTGTATCCTCATTAAATAGAGCTTCTATAAATGCAATAACTGTTTGTTTATGCTAACTGTATTTGCTTGGAATCCATTTCAACATTTACATTGGCCTAACTTGTAACCAGGTGCAAATAAGCTGAATTTGATTTTATTAAATGCTTCGCTACAGTCTTGTTTGTCTCTACTCTGCCGGTTTCTTATTGTGTGCCTCTTGAGCTAGAATAGGCTTACTGTCTACTGTACTGGACTGATAGGTAGCTGAAACTTAATTAGAAGTTAGTAACAGACATGCAGATTGAGACGTTGGAAAACAGCTTCATATACCAGGCAGACCAGACCGATGTTATATCCAAGGCGGTGTAGCTGTGTACCTCACTGTTAAGAGCTGGGAAACTACGGAGTCTTCCTGGTCACAGAGAAGACTGTCTCCGGATTGGCCTGTTTGGTGGGAACTGATCTGGAGAATCTTCTAAAAGTTCCTTCCCTGCTTTTGATTCTGTGTTTTTAGAATAGTTTAGAGCAGATTCTGTACTGAATTATCTGAGAGAAGACCCGAGTGTTGAGCTTCATGCTCAGGCACTTTTTTTTCTCCCTTGAACCTTAAACTTGTTTCAACTGATGCTGACACCTTCCTCATATAAATCCCTGTGCTACGTTTGATGCTTTGTTTAGAATAGAGAAGCTCCTTTATGGAATATTTATATTTGGTATTTTGCCTCTACTATGGGATTATATTTTCCATCTTTTTCCTCATAATATACAAGGTTGGATTGCATGATCACTTTAATATGTACGCTCTTATGATATTTTTACTGAACCTTTGCTAACCGATTTGGATTACGATTTGACTAAACTGCAGATAAAACCCTTATGGTTTAGACATCATCCTCTTTGTCATTTCTGCGGAGCCTCATTGATTTCACTGCATTTGAAATGCATTGCTGATGCTAGCTCATTTTTTATGCTTCAAATCGACATTCAAAGGTCCATTTGACCAGTGGAGAGTCCTGTTTGATGATTTTACTAAACAATTGAGACACAAGGATCTCTGCTCCACCAATGCCATTGTTTATAGTACATTTGATGCTCCACAATTGTAATTGATTATTAGGTGTGATCCTATAAGACCAGATTAAATCTTGTAAGGCCCATTCAACAGGTTCATTATTCATACAATTTCTCTGCGTACACTCATTGATCAAACAGTTTGCTCTTTCAACTAGGCTGTTTGCTCTTGGACAGTATAATGCAGGGCTCTGATGCTTAATTGACATTCCATTCACAAAGTTCTTCATACGTTGAGAAGTCAATTGGATTCTATTGTCTGTAACAAGAGTTTTGGGGGTACTTCATGCAGGAAATTGATAAGTATACTAGTTGTGGCGTCAAATACATATGGACTTAGCACTGAGCCTCCTGGAGTGATAATCAATTAGCAACATGAAATACTTTTTCCTAAAACCCTCCTAATCCCCTCCTTTTATAAAAGTCTAATCACATCTAAAGCTAATTGCGACCATGGTTCTTTAGGAACATTAACTGATAATAGAGGAATGCTACTGATCATCTTAGCCTTGTCACTATTAGCATAACTATAACAATACTTGACTTTGACCTCCACTTCGGAGTCACAAATATCTGACTTTGTTCTTGGTTAAACTCCTCCCTAGGTGCCGCTCATTAGCAAGGCCAACTATCCTTTTTCTAAGACCAGGGGGAGCAATCACCTTTTCACCTCTGAAAAAACATTCTGCATGCAAACTTAATTCCATCCTGACCTTCCAATATCCAACTATACTTTCTGGAAGATGATTGTGCTTATTAGGCCACCGTGGTATACTTCTTGAATAAAGTGCTTTAAGCTTATTCACTTGGTCTATACAGCCAATCCACTCTTTTTTATTCAAACATGGTAACCCCACCACAAGAATATGCTCTTACTTCCACTTCCTCAGACTCCAATGGCATGTGAGACAGGCTATGCACAACAGAATTCTCCCTTCCCGATAAATACTCAACTTAGAAGTTAAAACATTTGAATCTCAGAATCCATTTATAAATGCTGGGGTGGCATTTTCAAGACCCTTTGAGATGAAAACATAAGTAAGAGGTTTGTGGTCTGTCCTAATATGAAATGGAATACCCCACAAACAAATGAGTGTTTTACAGCCCAAAAGCACACAAGGGCTTCTCTTTCTACGAAGGAATACTTGCATTCAGAAACCTTTATGACGTAAAGCAAAAGCAATTATGTTCTCTTTCCCAACCACAACTTAAGTCAAAGTAGGACCAATACATTTGTTGCTGGCACCAATAGAAAAAATTGAATTTACCTAAAGATGGGACATTACACACAGCAGTTTTGGTGTTTTCAAATGAGACTTGGCATTCTTAATTACACTTAAAGTGAACACCTTTTCTCAAAAGCCATCTTGTAGGTTTAACTTTGTTAGAAAAGTCACGTACACATTTTTTTGAGTAAAATTCTTCTAAGCCTAACAAAGGTCTTAACTCATCCCTATTGGAGGGAGCTGGTGCTTTCAATATGGTTTTAACAAGGTCTACTTTACTCTTGATCACACCTTGAGAAATGGTATGACTAAAGTAGTCGACTAATCCACTAACCATACAACATGTTTCTTTCTTTATAGGAAGACCAGCCTCTTTAAGGCACTGTAGAACCTTTCAGCATTCATTATAAGCACTAATGGAATGACCATAGATCAAAATGTCATCCCGAAAACGAAGAACGTTTTTAACTCCCTCTAGAACATGCTACATTATCTGTTGTAAATCTGCAGCAGCGGAGGCAAGTCCAAAAGACATTCTGACATACCTAAAAACTCCTAGAGAGTTTATTCATGAAGCAAGATGACGAGAATCAGGATGTAGCTCAACTTGGTGATATGCTGAGGATAAATCAATGATGCTGTAACAGTTTGCATTCTTGATTACACTCAGCATATCATGTATTCTTTGAAGGAGATGGCTGTCCATCGAAATGTTATTTTTGAGTTTGCGTAAGTTAAAACCAACCCTGATTTTTCATCTCCTGATTTGGTGGCAATCCCAACAGGGGCTAGCCATTCTGAAGAAAAAAGTAAGTTGAATGTCCCCCATGTTAGTAACTTACCTAATTCAGTGTAAGTCCAGCATGCATCATATTGGGAATTAGGTGGACTTTATGGAAGACTGGTTTGGCATTGGACTTTAACTTGATATGAACCTGATAATTCTTTAACATGCCAAGTTTCTCAGTAGATACTACAGAATATTCTTTGCATATATCATCCCCACAAAAGGAAGACCCAGCAAAAAGAACTGGTTCAGATTTAGGGTCTAACCTGATACACATTTGTCTTTGGTGTAGCAAATTTGATCCCTTACCACCTTACCAATCATGGTTATACCTTTGCAAGAAACCCTCATATAATCATTCCTTCCAAGGGAATGGGGACTGCATTATAACCTCCTGGATTGATTTCAGGTTTTTGCCACACATATTCACTTGTATCAAACAACTGATAACACTTTTGGCTGTCTAACAAAGTGAAAGAGCAACAAGAATCAGCTAGCAGAGACACAATCTGATCATCCAGTTTGATAACACCAATGGAAAGTTTTACTTTCTCATTGTTATCCACCACTTGGAAACTAATGTCATTATTATTGAGTCCTACAGATTCTACCAAGGTAACATTCTTGTTTGATTGTTCTCTACATAGTCTTGTAAAATGGCCTTTTTTTGCCACATTTGTGACACATTTCACTCCTAGGATGGCATTATGCATATTAGCCAGGTAATTGGTATTACCACATCTGTAACTCTTGGCTTTATCCTTAAACTGGGTAATTGCCATTACTGGATTTTTCATTGGTGTATTGGATAATTCCATTTTTCCTACATCTCTAACCACATTACCATGTCAATTAATGTCTCCATCTCCTGTACACAATTTGCAGTGTGTTCCACTCCTTTGGCGATGTTATCATCCTTAAGGATACGTTCATGGCTAATGGTTCTTCCAGAATACCTGGATTTTTAATGCATCAAACTAATTGATCACATATAAGTAAGTCACAAAGTGGGCCACATTTACACATAGTTGAATGTCCTCTATGTACAGCAACATATGTGGCTGTCTTTTCATTTTCAATTTGAACTCTTCCAAATAATGTATGCCTTTCCAATACTATATTAATTTTTTAACCAAAATGTTCTTAATTTTTTTTTAAGTAATTAGATAATTATCTATTTCAGCATCAGGTACTTTTCCCTCACCTAGTGGTTGATCTTGTAGACAATCGTAGACTTTCCTGCTTCAGTTCCTAAATTGTGCAACAGAATATACTGCTTATGCAGAGGCAAACCTTTTTCCCCCCAATTGTGATTGGATACGATTTGAATTGTGTCCACTGTTTCCCAGGAATAATAGGTTTGCAAGCATCATTCAGAAAAGGAGGATGCTGGGACATACTCACTGCAGCCATGACTGAGGTACTATTATAAAAAGAAAAGATAAGAAACTGGCATTATTTGAAAGAGCAGAATGACAGTATAGTCCTGTTTCTAGGGATGTGTTTTTTAAGAAGAAGGTAGGTAGGAATGTTGGATGACAACAGACAGACGGTGTTGAAGCTGTAAGGACTAGAGAGAAGTGTCTCTTTACAATATTACAAGAAGCAAAATCATGCAACATGCTTCCACAAAAAAATATTACTCTTCAGAAATGTCAGCCAATAATTAGAGATGTAATACACTCCAGGAACTACACAATTGACATGCTAAACGGAGAAAGCAGTTAGTGTTTACTGCATGCTTCCTAGGCGGCTACAACCAGGAAACCAGGTATCCCTTGGTCCTGCCAAGAAAAGGGAACACACACTAAACCTAGAATTCACAGCAGTGAAACAAAAGGAATCAGTGTGTGGAAGCATAGAATTGATTGCAGAGACGCCAGTGGACCTTCCATTGTGAAGAGTCTGCTCTGTGGATGGTCAGTGGGGCAACACAGAGACACAACGCCTTCCCAGGCGCTGACAGGATGGCTGAGACACCAGCGGGTGACCTTCCCAGTCAAGCCATCTCCAGTGTGGGGGGAGACAAAGGACGGAGAGATGCTTAAGAAGGTGCCTTCCTCAGCCGCTGACATGTTGGCTGCCCGTGGTCCACGAAGGGGACCCTCCTAAGAGGGCGGCCGCCTTAGTGCCACATGAGGGCACACGAGTCAGCCCAATGTTTGGGGACCCCCTAGGGGTCCGCGCGCCCGCGCCATATCTGGGCAGGAGTGGGCAGGTGGCGAGGTATATATACCTCTCCCGCCCACCTGGCGTCCTCTTTCCCACGACCCTTGACGCCGTTTGGTCGTGCCCCCAGATCTCCACAGGAGCAGTTCTCCGGTGAGTGCGAATCCCTCCCCCTTAGGCCAAGCGATAATGCCCGGCCATTGCCGTGGCTGCGGCCGCCATGGGAGGGGGGGAGGACTGCTCCAAGGGGGCATCGGGCAGCGGCGCCCCTCCTCGGGGAGAGGGCATGAGGGGGACGGAGGCCCGGAACACTCTGCGAGCTCGTAGCATGCCGGGACTTGGCGCGGCGTGGGCCCGGGCGTCGGGACGCAGTGGGGTGAGCCCGCAGGGTCTCCGCTTTCCCTACTTTCCTGCGGTGTTGGTCCCGGCTTGTTGCCGGGTTCTCTGCACGGCATGGGCCCGGGTGTCGGGTTGGGGTGGGGGAGCCCGCCGGGTCACTGCATATTCATGCTTCCTCGCGGTGTTGGTCCCGGTTTGTGGCAGGGAAGATGCTGCGGGGGGGGGGCAGCTAAGGTTGCGAGGCGCCCCCAAAACCCCCATCCCCCCCTCTGCTATCTTACCATCTGGGGGTCCCGGCTGCGGTCCGCGCAGGCTTTGGGCTGCGTGTTGGGAGTCCGCAACGCTCCGCTCTTAGGCCCGCTCGGCTCGCCATGCTGCGCGTGGGGGGACAGCGTGGCCCCGCTGCTCCCCCTGCGGCCTGCGCTATCCGAGGAGCCGGGGCTAGGGCCTCGGCTCTCCTTCTACTGGGGGCGAGCAGGCTCCGGTCAGGCTTGCACCGGCTCACCTGGCGGGTAGTGTTTTTAATGAGACAGAGAGGCTCAGGCAGCGAGCCCGGTCCCACTGGGGCGGTAATGGAACAATGCAGCCCTGCACTGCCCCATTCCTGTCAGCCCTAATGTTTAAGGCACTGGCCTGCCAAGACAAGGACTGTGGGGTGCGGGGAAGTGGGCCAGCGGGCTCTCTCCCCCCCTCCGTGGAACATCTCAGCGCGGGGCAGGACCGGAGGGTGCCCTATGGAGTTGCTGGTCAGACTGGGCTTGAGGCGCCTACCTTGAGGGCTGCACCACCTACATTATGTAGGCGCGTTATTCAAGAAAAGGACCTCCTGCCTCCCATGTACATCAGCCCACTACACGCTCTGTGCTGGTGAGGTGCTCAAGGACCTTTCCCCCGTGAGACGAGCCGGTTTGTGACCAATAAAGCGAGTCGGAACGGGTTACGTCACGTTTGTCCTTGTTGCTGTTTCCGGGGGCAGAGTTGGTTTTTATGGTATTTATATGGGGTTAGTGCACGTGGGTCGTGGGAGGTCTTTTGCCTCTCCTGCGCATGCACTAGCCCCAGGGAGAAGCATTTACACCCGAACTGCGCTGCATAATGTGGGTTGCAAGAGGCTATCTTAAGATGTATGTACTCAGGTGGATTCAATAGATGTCCGTTCTAGTTCACAGAGGTTGCCAACAGTTGACGGTAATCTGCAGCGCGATAGGGGGGAGTGCTGGGGAATAGCACAAAGAGCAGAGAGCTGCGGCCTCTTGCCACGTGGTAGACACGGGTCCCTCCACGGCTACACGGGCCTTGTATCCTGGAGTTCGGGCGTCGCAGACCAGGTGTGGGCAGTTGCTTGCCTATTTCGGGGTCCCTGGTTATTTTCTGGGGTCGGCTCTTGTGAGGGGGTGGCTCACGGCACCGATGGATGCACGGGCTCCCGCTGGTGCCTGGGTGCCCATACTATCAAATGCAATATGTCACTGCAATGGGTGAAAGGAGTTTCTGTGCAACTCTTTGCCAACCAGTGGGTTGAATAACATCTCCATACATACAACCGTTACTGGCCCTGCTTTAGTGAGGCAGGGGAGTGAGCTGAGCTGAGTTTTAAGGAAGTTGGTCGTGAGCTTGATATGACCGGGTCTAGTGGCTCAGGGGACTATCACCTCCACCGCAGGGATCAGTGTTTGACCTCAGGGTCACAGGCTCTAATCCCGGTGGGCACACTCAGCCTTTCATCCTTCTGAGGTTGATAAAGTGAGTACCATTGAGTTGGGATCCACAACTCTGCTCTGGGTGGCAGTACATGGCGTTATGTTTTAGGACACAGCACAAATGCGTGGGGTTATTCATAGTAAAGATGAGTTGTCGATTAGGGGGACAGGTAGGGGTGTGTCCCGGGGTGACCCAACTGGGGGTCACAAGTGAAGAAGCAATGGGCGTCAGCCTTGTCTGGGCCCGGCAGTATTACCTAACACATCTTCTTGGCAATACACATCCTCTTTAGTGACGGGTGGGTGGCTCGTTCAGTGGCCTCGTCACCTTTAAGTATTGCTGGAGTCCTGGTAGCGGGTAATGTCTGGGGGCAGTCACGGGCCAGAGGGCGGGTGAATTGCATTATTCCCTCTCGAGGGAGTGGGAAAGAAGCAGATCTGGATCGTGTTGCTTCCAGAAGTGTTGATACAACAGGCACATTACATGTATGTCATAGGGGTTATTGTCACAGCTGCATTCTCCTATAAATTTGGGTCAGGGGTGGCAGGTTTGCCTTGCAGAGTCTGACAGTAAGGACCTTGATTAGTCTTAAATAGTTTGCTTCAAACGCTCGCATAGCCACAAGGGTCAAGTGTCGGGCCAACCCTGTCAGGCAGTTGGTTGTGCTGCCTGGTGAGAGGTGCAGGGACTGAAGGGCCCTGCAGCGTCAGTGAGGCAGGTGTACTAACGTGGGGGTGTGGGGTGCCTCCTTCCAGCACAAGCTTTGTTGTGCAGCGGGGCATGGCAACACCTGGTTGGGTAGATAGGGATGCAGCAGCTTCCCAGAAGAGCCTAGGGGGTGACTAGGAGCACACCGAGGGTTGAAAAGAGAGCTCCAGCGTTTTAGATGCCTTGAATTCTTATTTCTCGCACAAGCAGAGCCAGTCATACTGTTATCTTTTCACACCAGGGTCACCTTTTACTGGTCAGACCAGCGTGATGTAATTATCTGCTGGGCCTGCTTGGTCACAGCAGGTTTAGAGGCTAGGATGGACAGGTGCCTCAGCAGGGTGCAGCGAGTGAGCCTGAAGCTCGGAGGCAGGCAGGCCTGCAGATGTCTTGGGAAGTTCCCTAGAGGGTTACTGTCATGAAGGCCAGGGATAGAGAAACTTCCATTGTTTGGGGGCCATACTCGCAGCGAACGATGTTATATCTATTCCACTGCAGCTCCAGCTGGTTTGGGGCCAAAATCTCAGCAACCAAAATTCAGAGTGAATTTCAAATACAGCTTTTGCTGTTGGGCTCAAGGAGAGTTTCTGTGGCGGAGTGGTGTTGCCACGTCCAGCCAAATGCATAGGTTCCAGTTCAGGACCAGGAGGAAGCAGATTTTGGGGTCAGCTGGGTATACCTCCAAGGGGTGGTTTTCGTATACCTCAAAGGGGTTGTTTCCGGAGTTGATAGTCCTCCTGACCTGGATGGCTGCTTGGCATCCGAAGTCTCTTGCATATTGCCTGTCTTGGGTTCCCCAATTACATCACCTCAGACATTTATAGATATGTCCTGGTTCATTGCGTTGTTTATTAAGGTTTCCATTGCAAGACATCCATTGCTTAAGGCCACTTGCTCCGAATTGCTTCAGAAGCTAGGCAGGCACATATCTTGTTGGAGACAGTCACCAACGTATATATGTCTTTTGGTCCACGGTAGAAGGACACGTACGCTCAATGTTTACGAACGGGAGCGATAGGGGATGAAGTGCCACAGGGTAGATGGAAACGTCGCTCATTGTATACTAACTGTAGCAATAGGGGATGAAGTGCCACAAGGGGCACGACAAAATAAGTTTGAACCTGCAGGTAGCACATTTGGTTAGGTGCATGCTAATTAGGCCTTTTAGTATTGTGGTATTTGGTGTATGATCTGTACGAGTTAGCCTCAGTGAAGCTCAGTGTGATTTTGAAGGGACGATTGGCCTTTTTCTGACTTGCCCTTGTCCATTATTCGTTCCCGCTCCCGCAGAGCCGGGTGTAACAGATGGTACCCTTCCCTAGATGCACGGCGCCAAGCTGTCCCTAGGGTCCCTCTTAGGACTCAGCTGGCTATCTTACTACAGGATTGGTTATAACAAGCAGTTGGCATCATCGTGTCCGACTCACATTTTACATCTGGCCTTTGAGACCTTTATGACGGGGGGAAGGGTCTTTCAAACTGCCTCTAATTTTATTTTATGTATGTTATCTTTAAAAGAGGTTTCTTTAATTTGGCAGTACTTCAAATGCCCAGTTAAATGCCACTTGATTTTCTGTCTCCTTGTTTTAATAATGGCGTTCACAAAGTGATTAAGGGACATTGTAGCTGCCTGCAATCTAAGTGCTTGATCGGGTGATGCTTTCCCGTACCAATCGGTCTACAGATTTCTACACTAGGAACATGAACTCTTTGTGCTACCTTAACAGCAGTATCTGTTTTGACATATGCTTCTTTAGTAAGAGAGCTCAGTAGGTTAAGGCGTGCACTGCAAAGAGCTGTGGGTAACCATCAAAGGTTTGCTTCCAAGGTTTGTAAAGTTGATGAGAGGGGTCATGTTATGCTGCAAAGCACTGTGCATAATCTATAGGTCACAGATTTGAATACTAGTACATGTCCTAATGTGTTCTTGCAATTGGCAGAGAGTTCGAGGTGTAATCCTCAGGTCAAGATCCTTTTCTAACAAGAGAGCTCACTGGGGTATGTGCCTGCTGCAAACCACATCTGTAATGTTCAGTGCATAAGGAGCTAGCTCAATCTTTCACTCATTGAGTGTGATAAAATTAGTACCAGTAAGTGGCATTGCAATTAACAGCTTTTTTTTATTAAATATAAAACAAATTAAAAAAATGATTGTATTGGTTGCGCTATGCACAGTTATTATGAGGTTATCATTCCGCTGCACCTGCACAACATCTCATATATTGTGCATTCAGGACACATGCTATATGTTCCACCTACCCTGATGAGAGGTAACCACACATCTTCAGCGATTTTAATCATTACTGGTCAAGAGGGGCGAGTAGTGGTTGCAACAAGACACCTGCAGCAGTGAGTGCCGCCATGCGGCAAGGAGATAAAGGGTAAATAGGACTGGCAGGTCCCGCTGGGCACCTACCTCCGGGCCACTTGCAGGTTGTTTATGGTGATCTCTAAGGGCAGAGGAGGGGTCTTGGCAAAGTAAACCTGGACCGAATCACCTGCTGGGTGTGGTGGTGGTCCCTACCTCATTTCACAGGATCACTCCCTGTTGGGTCTATCCAACGATCATCCCAATTAGCATGTAGTACTGCAAGATTTTGAACAGGGTCAAACAGGCAGGGGACTGACTTGGGGAGGCACAAAAGACAACTCCCCAAGGGTACTGGACCATGCCGCAACATAGTTTCAATACAGTTGTATCAACAATCCGGGGGAGGGGCCAACCTGTGGCCAGTTAACGGGATCGTCCCTCAGCATAAGCAGGGTTGGTGCACCGGTACAGCTACTCATCATCAGTCATAACCCTTAGTCGGATGGGGATTGGAGTCTGTTCAGTCTGTCCCCCTGTTCTCACCACCCCCTTGCCTGCTTCCTGGTATACACTAACAGAGGTTTGGCATAGGGCTACTCACGCCAGGATTGGGTCAGAAGGAGGGTGACTCAGCAGCTATAGATCGCTGTCAGACGGGGAGGAACCTGCAGGCAATTGGAAAATAAAGGGCAGGCTAGTTGTGCGTATTATTTTCTCCAGGGTCCCACTAGCCAAAAGCATGGGCCCTGTTTGACACACCGGTATACCTCTAACAACCACTGGCTTATGGGCTACATCGCTAGTTCCAACAGTCAGCCTGGCGGGTTGCGCTAGTTTGTCATGCCAAATGAAGCAGAATACGGGGGGTCAGGTGCGATGCCATGGCATTACTGTGGCCATGCAAGGGCAGAAGGGTACAGTGCCAGGAACCGCGTGATCTCTGAAGCTAGCTATGGGCAATCAGCAGCGGAGCGCATCAGGCAGGTGGGACGATGGGAATCCCAAGGTTTTAAAAGGTACAGCCGTCCGCAGCCACCCAGGGGAGTGGCCGGAAGACAGGTTAAGGTATCATGTACAGGCGAACTTTGAGTATTCCAAAGGCACCCGGTGAGGCACCAGAGGTTTGATTGGGTGCAGTGTTATTGTGCAACTATGTGCCAGCTGGAGTAGTTGTATAAACTGGTGTGCAGTGTTCAATAAAGGGTGTTAGCAACCTAGCATTCCTTTATTTTGCCAGGATCAAAGGTCTGGGTGAAGGGCTGTCCGTGCGTCCTGTGAGTGACGCGACGGGCAGAATTCTAGAAATGGAGGCATGGGTTTTCCACCACTGACTTATTTGGTTGGTGGGCCCAGGCATGCACTAGAACTGCTTGCTGGAGAAACTGCGGCACACTACTGAGATAATTTGGTTGGGGGTCCCAGGCATGCGCTGGAACAGCTTGCTGTAGAAGCTGCGGCACGGACTAGGGGGGGGGGGGTGTTTCTCCCCTCCCAACATTTTGGTCATACGCTTGGGAGGCAATGATTTTCCTTTCCCGGGTAGGAGGGCACTGTGGCCAGTAATGAAATCCTCCTGGTGTAAGTTAGGCAACCAATTGTGGGCATGGGTGTTATGATGGGCAGAGATAACCCCACTGTTAGGGTGACGAGGGGCCCGGTCAGGGGTTGCCGGGGAAACCTCACGCAGGAGAGTTAACCGTGCCATGCGCAGATTCACTGAACAGAGGGGGTTCGGTTTATCAGGCAGGGCTTGCTGCATGCTGAAGCCCACAGGCAGTTTTAATGAGGATGGGGTGCACCTGTCCAGAGTGGGCATGGACTTGTTTTGCTGGACCTGGGAGAGGCCCTGTAATCAGCGGGATGTAGGTAAAGATGCCGGCCTTGGTGGGGGGCCCTGGTTGTGACGGTGGCCACACCCAGAGCTGTGGCGGAGTTACAGGGCGATCCAAAGGCTGAAAGGTACATGGGGTACCCTCTTCAGGAGCACAACAAGGGTGCAAAGGCCAAATATCCCCAGGGAGGTCCTCGTGTTGGACCCTGGAGGAGCGACGGCGCCCCGTTAGTCCTACGGGCGGTTATGGACCTGAGCAACCGGGGGTTGCCTGAACGCTCCACTTCTCCGGGGGCGTGAGTAATGGGGTGGACTGGCGGTCCACCGGTGGGAGGGGTTATCCCCTCCCCCAAAACTGGCACACACCGATTGGCTATGGCCACGGTGTAATTTGGCTCATCAGGTGGGCAGGCGGCGAGGGGCTGCCTGCCCTGGGATCCCCGTAAGATAACCCACCATGTTGGCATATTTGTTATGCAAATAAACCTGCAGCAATTTTCTCCACGAAAAAAGGTGTCTTGTCTGTTTATTTCTCCAGGAAATTGTTGTATGGGGGATGGGGAGTGTTGCTGATATTGGCACTATGTTGGCTGCCCGTGGTCCACGAAGGGGACCCTCCTAAGAGGGCGGCCGCCTTAGTGCCACATGAGCCAGCCTAGTGTTTGGGGACCCCCTAGGGGTCCGCACGCCCGCGTCATATCCGGGCAGGAGTGGGCAGGGGGCGAGGTATATATACCTCTCCCGCCCACCTGGCGTCCTCTTTCCCACGACCCTTGACGCCGTTTCCCTCCCTACCGCTTACCCGGCGTACTTGGGGGGTGTGGGGTGAGAGGTTTTCTAACTTGTTATTTTGTGTTGCAGGCGGAGTTACAGGGCGATCCAAAGGCTGAAAGGTACATGGGGTACCCTCTTCAGGAGCGCAACAAGGGTGCAAAGGCCAAATATCCCCAGGGAGGTCCTCGCGTTGGACCCTGGAGGAGCGACAGCGCCCCGTTAGTCCTACGGGCGGTTGTGGACCTGAGCAACCGGGGGTTGCCTGGAACGCTCCGGCTCTCTTCGGGGCGTGAGTAATGGGGTGGACTGGCGGTCCACCGGTGGGAGGGGTTATCCCCTCCCCAAAACTGGTAAACACCGATTGGCTATGGCCACGGTGTAATTTGGCTCATCAGGTGGGCAGGCGGCGAGGGGCTGCCTGCCCTAGGATCGCCCGTAAGATAACCCACCATGTTGGCATATTTGTTATGCAAATAAACCTGCAGCAATTTTCTCCACGAAAAAAGGTGTCTTGTCTGTTTATTTCTCCAGGAGATTGTTGTATGGGGGATGGGGAGTGTTGCTGATATTGGCACTATGATTGTTGCGAGGCCCATGGACCTTCCTTCTCACTCAAGCACTCTCCAGACGGGAATAGTGGCAGTGAAATTTCAGAAACTGAGGAGGGAACGGTACTGACATGCTGCTTAACTAGCCAGAAATGAAATTAATCACCTACCACGGCCAGAAAGAACAGGCGATAATGTGTTCTTCTTACAGGTATAGAAAACAAGCCCTGGCAAAGCCAATTGGTCTCGGCAATGCAAGAGCTATTGACTTTGTCAATATTAATGTCTTTTTGTCATGTTGTCCAAGAGCACACAATTTAAGTGGGGAAGCTGCGATTTATCCATGTTTTCTGGTCTCACTTTGTAGAAATCAGCCATGAAATAAGAATTTATCTTTCGATCAATGTGGCTGTCCGCGGCCCCCGCAGGGGGCCACCTCAGCAGGGCGGCCCTTTAGTGCCATTTTGGCACCGCCCACCCGCTCTAGTCTTTGGAGGGGTTCTGTGGAGCCCTCTAGCTAGGTCGCCTCTGTGACGTCCTTCCGGTGTGACAGGGGGGGGAGGGCATATATGCCTCCCCTGCCCCTCCTGGCGGTCTCTGTTCGCCAGCCACGCCGTCTGGACACGATGTCCAGTCACGCCGGGGGTCGTCGTCGTGCCGTCTTGGTCCGTCGGGTTTAAGGTGAGTCAGGGTTGAGTGTGTCATCCCTGCCTCTTGCTCGGTGTATCTCCAGCGGTTGTGGCTTTAGGCTGTACCATTCGCCGTTGGTGGCGTGGCGCGAGAGACCCCGGTGGTGTCCCCGAGGTTATGGTGTGTCCGGGAACCTTTCAGGCGGTTTGAGTGGCTCGTTTGTTTACCGCGGGCATTAATTATGTTGGTCCTGCCCTGGCCGTTTTAGGTGCACGGCGAGTCCTGCGTGGAGGGGGGGACAGAGAGGCTCGAGCCATAAACAGTTGCATGTGGTTAATGGTGTTGCAGCTTTGGTTTTCGGGCGGGGCGAGATTGCGGTCCGGCAGCAGGGGGACAATTAGCATGTGGGGCCTTGATTTGCTGCCTTTTAGGCTGACTAGCCGGGTCCCGGTCGTGGCGTTCGCAACACCCTCTTTCGGGAGCAGCATGGGTCTGTCACCATAACCCCCGACCGTGCCATAAAACACCCAATTGCCAAGTCACGGGCAGAACGCTGTTTGGGCACACTTTCCAGTTGCTGGGTAGTCGGGCTTAGCTTGCCCGATGCCACGTGGGGGCTCCGACACACTTCAAGGGAGGCTCAACATCCTGTGGTTCCAGTGGCAATTTGTGCGCTGCTGATGTGGTTTTTCATGCCCAGCAGGCTGTCTCTGTACATGGGAAGGATTCCAATGTCCCTCCTGCCGGGCTTCATAGAGGCTAACTGGGTTGTCCGTAGAATAAAATTAAAAAACAAGCACTTTTATGCTGAGGCAGCGCAATAAATGGTGTCAAGTAACGCCCCCGTAGTAGGGGTTGCCTCCCACAACCTTTAAGATGCTGTGTATGTGTCCCACCCTTTCAGTTAACTGGGTTGTTGCACGTTTTAACTGTAGGAAATACCTTGTTTTCGAGCAGGCTTGTGTGAGGCAGGATGCATGTAAAATGCCCCAGCTGCAGTGGTCCCTGTTACGCTTCGGGGAATTTGGACGGCCTGCGGTTAATAGGCAAACAGACCCCTCTGTTGAAGCATCTTCGAATTTTAAGGCACAAAGGAACTCCTTCCATTGTCCCTCATGCTGTTTTCAGAAGGCAACGGCTCCTTTCGATCGTTTTGTGCTCAGTAGAAGCGGAAGGGGTCCTGACTGGACTGCCTGAGTATCGAATACCGGGTTGTGAGTAACGAGGGTTACAAGTGGAGAAGTTTTAACATGTGGACACATGCTGCAATAGCCTTCTGTTACTTTAGGGAACTGAGAGCAACTGCTCCGGTTCGGTTTTCTTTGCCGGCGGCCACAAGATGATGGACAAGTACAACTTTACACTGATTCCTGTGCTTAGAGCGTTTCTGTGTATAACCACTTTCTATTAGAGGCATTTTATTAGTTTTATAGCGCCACTCATACCTCTGTAGGGTGTCAGAGCACTTAACATCACACACTGATTACACAGAGATAATCAATCATAGTGTGTAAATCGATGTATTGGAAATGTTACATAAGACAGAGGACTACAAGGTGTAAGAGTCAAGTCATCCATACTGGTAGGCATAATAGTTATAGAGTGCCTGGTCTGGAGAAGCACAAAGTCAGAATTTAAAAGGCTAACACCATCAATAATAAGAATTGATTTCTACCCAAATGAACCCTTTTGCAGCATCAGGATGACGAAAGACTGGGGAAACATCATAATGTTCTAATCTATAACTTGCAGTTTGCATGCAGCTCTTTGAGGACAGTTAATAGTTCACTGTCCTATGCTATGATTATGGTGTATTTTCACAGAGGGCTTTCGCGGTCACAAAGAAGGCCAGCTGGAACCTAACATTCAAACCTGGTCACCTGGTGGCGTTGCGGACTTGTGTCCGGGGACCGGGTTCGAGCCTAGATGTAGACGCGACGTGGGAGTCCCTTCGGTTATTTGCCCTCCATTATTTCCAAAAAGGCAAACGTACAGCGCTCAGGTCCCTCCCGTTTCGGGTGCTTTGCAGCAGGGGTAGGAGCAGCTTAGGGATTTTGTTGCCCTAGATTGGTGTATTTTCTGATAGTAATATGTTGTATCGTCTTTCATGGTTTGACTATGCTCGTGAAAAGGGGTCACTCATAGCTGGTGAAATATCACCCATCACACGGAAATGATGAAAATGTCACACACAGCAATCTTATTGCTGTGTGAGTCCTTACATCTGGCCTAGTGCGCAGACACTGCTCAAGGTCCTGTACATAGGATTAAAACGCTCTCCAACAGTGACGTCTAGTGCCATTTTGAGATTGTTGTAACACCAGGTTAGCATCATTTCTGTGCTATTCATGATTAAAGTATTCATGCTATGCTTAGTGCATGTGTTTCAAATGCCTGCGCTCCTCCTTAATAAAATAAAGTGGATGGACATCACTGATGGTATACCCATTGACCGCCTCCAGCGGAGATCGCTGTAGGACCGAGTCTGAGAGTGTAGCTCAGGTGGTTATTGCGAGTGCTGCCTAGATTTGACTTGCAGGTTAACACATAACAACCGTCCTCTTTCTAAGATGAAGGAAAATAACTTAATTGGGTAATACACCTATTGGTCTAGCGCCAAGGGTTAATTACATTTGTAAAGTGCATTTTGGAATATGCCATAGTACCTGGATTATATTTCAGTGATATTGACGGGCATTTCGGTGTTTTGGCAAATATGGAGCTACTAGGAAATATTTCGCTGGGGGCCTCCTTGTGTTGCATTCCTTGGGTTTGGGCAACAGGGGTTTGTGCTCTCCATCGCGGTGGGCATTACTTGGAAGTAAGTGTTGCGGGGACGTGGTGTTCTTTATCATGTCATGTTTCCCATCGTGAATCGTACTGCCATTTGGGGGCAAACCTGTGTTGGCATGTTGTGGACTTGGTTTCACGCAACGACTGCAACGAGAGGTACGGTAACGGGGGTGAGGTGGCCGGTAG
This sequence comes from Calotriton arnoldi, assembly GCA_963921515.1. NCBI lineage: Eukaryota > Metazoa > Chordata > Amphibia > Caudata > Salamandridae > Calotriton > Calotriton arnoldi. The sequence continues at coordinate 2,030,918 of CAWUFW010000149.1, read as the reverse complement.
TGTTTGCTTGGCCAGGCGTTTGCTGGGGGTGTCTTGCGAGTTCTTCATGGGCTTAGCTGGGCAGGCTACCTTGTGCCCGGGTTTTAACAGACTAGGACACGCAGCGAAAGTTGTGGCGCCAAGAGATAGGTCTTCTGATACATCTATGCCTGGTTTAGTATCCAGGCTACGGAGTGGATGTGTGACACTCTGGTATTGGACGTGGTCAGCTGGTTGGCAGGCTGTCTAGATCTGGGTTTCTAGCTCGGGCCTGTCCAAGTAAGGGTTCAAGTGCCAGATGTCGGCCCTGGGAGACTATTCCACAGGCCTGGGGAGTGGCAGAACAGAAAGTGGCTTGTTTCTATGTCTCGGTCACAGGTTCAGATCCTGGTAGGTCCACTCAGCATGTATCCTTCTGAGGTCGATAAAACGATTACCATGGAGTTGAGTAACCATAAACATGTTATGCAGCGCCAAGATACCATGGGGTGAACGTGTTCCCAATTAGTCAGAAGCGGAATTGTGAAGAACTTTGGTGAATACAGTGGGCTCACTCCGCAGTGTAGTAAGCGAGAGTTCAGCACTATTTCCATGGGGTAGTAGGGGGGGCAGGCAACAAAGTTGACACAGCCAAAACGACAAAGCTTTCATTAGCGCCGCAAGTGCAGTGGCATTGGGGCCCCAGGAGAGTAACTAGCCCACTGCACCCTTACTATGTACTGTGCAACCCAACTTGATGGGAGGGGGGTAGTTTACTTGTGCATTATCGACCATGAAGCCAAGTATGCATCGCGGGTGTCAAAACACAGACAGGTAATCACTAACCTTTGAAGCCGGATACAGCGGGAGCGATGGGTGATGCTGTGTAACCTTTTCCCCCGATAGGGCGCGACCTGCGAGTACGCTAATACCACTCAACAGACAACACCGTAATAGGGGAAAGGGAAAAAGGGACAAAGGAAACAATAAAGATGCGGCTGCGAAACACTCCATGGGAAGACACTTAGAGTTGTAGGCTTCACTCCTATTCTTGTCACTCCGTTGTCTAGCCCCGTGTTCCCTGTAGTAAAACACAAGCACAACACATGTAGGACAACCACCAGATGCAAACCGAAGAAGGCACAATAAGACTATGTGTTTGTACTTACATTAAGACTTGCCGCACTCACTCTACTGTACCAAATGCAAAATCCAGACAAAAATAACGCATAAAAATAAATAAGTTCTCCTTCAAGGATTTTACACCGTCTCATGCATCAAAGTTTGTGTACTTAGCTGTGGAGATCCTCTTCAGTACTGTAGGACGAGAGTTCAAGGGACTGGCAAATGCAATGAAGAGTTGAGAGGCACTCTGTTCCTGTGTGCCTTTAGATAAACAAAATAAATGTATGGCTCTTCCTCCAAGCCTCTCAACGGCTTTTTACAGAGCTGCAGTCTGAGGTCGTGTTGATGGGAAAGTAAAACATACAGGGAAATCCGAGCCTCTCAGCGGCTCCTTGGTTGTGTTACAGCGCTCCCTTCTGGTTCTCTAATGAAGCCCCCTAAAACAAGAACGATATCTCGAGCCGAGTTCAGGCTCATGGATTCTCTTTAGCTTGCTTGGGGAAGGCAGAAGGAAGCCTAATTCGAGTGCGCAGACGAGCTCCTGCTCGTTTTCCTTGACGGGGAAGGCGTGCTCAGTGACTACACAGAGACGCGCTTCAGCGCGTTATGAGGCACACAGAGAGAGCCTGGTAACGGCTCGAAGACGCGCTCCAGCGCGTTGTACTTCACCTGACAGGCAAGCCCAGTGTCGGCTTGGAGATGCACTCGCGTCTTGCACTGCAAACAGGCGAGCCTAGCAACGGCTCAATGGGGAAATACGGATATGTCAGAAGGAGTCTTCTCTTCTCCGTTCATAGAAAACACAGCTTCGTCCTCCATACGGTCCAAGTCATGGTACTTGATTGACAAGCACCGGGCCTTCGGGAGGCGGAGCCTATATAGGACTCAGAGTGCTGAGCCCACCTGACCAGACACACAGGATTGTGGGATATGTAGTCATTCTCCTGTGGTCCCATACATACAGTGTGTAAATACATGAACCTACCTCTGTCTACCTACGCCGTAGTGTGACAGAACCCCCTCTCAACGACCGGCGTCCCGACGGTCTGCCAGGCTTACCAGGGAACTGAGAGTGAAAACGCCTGAGAAGCCCAGGGCAGTGTAGATTAGACCCAGGTTCCCACGAACGGTCCTCGGGACCGTATCCCTTCCAGTCAATAAGGTAATGTACCCTCCCCGGACGAACTTGGAATCTAGAATACACTTGACTTCGTACTCCTCTTCCCCATCAATATCTACTGGCACTGGTGTCAAAGGTAGTCTGGTCTGCGGAAGGCAAGGCCGAAGCAAGGAGACATGAAAGACAGGATGGATGCGCCAAGAGGAAGGGAGTGTTAACTTGATTGCCACAGGGTTGATTATTTTAACGATAGGATAGGGACCCACAAATTTTGGTTTCAGTCGGGAGTTTCCCTTCAGTCTCAAATGTTTAGTGTCTAGCCACACTCTATCACCCACAGTGTAAGAAGGTCCTGGGGAACGTTTTTATCAGCATAACGTTTGTCACGGGTTTGGGCCTTGTCTAACTGCGTTTTAGCGTCCTGTAGTACTTTTCGGAGATGTGCATGGTGTTCCTGAATGGTAGGGTGTCGGGATTGCACTGGCCATTCGAAAGGCAGCATGTTAGGGTGGTATCCTGTAAGGCAGAAGAAAGGGGAACACCCCAAGGAGGAATGCTCCGCATTGTTATATGCGAACTCCGCCATCCACAAAAGCGTACTCCATTCTTCTTCATGTTGTAGTGTGAAGCATCTGAGATACTGTTCCAGCGTTTGGTTCAGTCTTTCGGTTTTGCCATCCGTCTGCGGATGGTAGCTAGTGGAGAGGCGAGCATCCACTTTCATAGCCTCACATAATGCCTTCCAGAATCGTGAGGTGAACTGGGTTCCCCTGTCGGTGATGATAACTGCTGGGATTCCATGGGAACGCACAATATGCTGTAGGAACAATTGGCCCAATTCTGCCGAGGTTGGTAGTTTTGTTGTAGCAACAAAGTGTCCCATCTTGGTCAGGTGGTCTATAACAACCAGTATAGTATTGTGTCCTGAACTAGGAGGCATGTCTACAATAAAATCCATGGACAATGTATGCCAAGGTGTTGGAGGTATAGGAATGCTCTGGAGCAGTCCACACGGTCTCTTATGTTGGGTCTTTCCCTGGGTACAAATGGCACATTCCTCCACGTATTTGGTTGTATCCGCCTGTAAGGTTACCCACCAGAAGTGCCTTTTCATAGCTTGGAACGTTTTCTGGATTCCCAGATGCCCACCCAGCGTGGAGTCATGAATCCATCTCAAGGCCTGTTGTTGTAATGGTTCATGAGGTACATATAGTCTATTATCATGGTATAGCATGTCGTTAGCAATCGAACGTTGTGTGGGATTTTCGTTGATCCATGTCTGGACGTCTATCCCTGCCGTCTGCTTTTTTACCTCCCCTAGAAAGTTTTGTGTGGTCGTCAAGGCCAAGATCTCTTCAGGAAAAGAGGCCTTATGCAGTATTACAGGGGGTTCTCCCATGAAATCTGGACGGGTATCCGGCGTTGGGGCTGGTCTTGAAAGTGCATCAGCCTTGCCGTTTTGTGGTCCGGGACGGTATTTGATCACGAAATCAAAGTCAGAGAAAAATAGTGACCATCGGAGTTGTCTCGGGGTTAAGGCTCTAGCGGTCTTTAAGAACATAAGGTTTCGATGATCAGTATAGATTTCTACTGTGTGCTTAGCTCCCAATAGGTAATGCCTCCACTCTTCACACACCCTCTTTATGGCCAGGAGTTCTTTGTCTGTAATACTGTAGTTAACCTCACATGATGACAACTTCTTTGAAAAGTAGGCCACAGGATGAATTTGGCCGGTGTCCGGATGTCTTTGGGACAGGATGCCTCCGATGGCGTAATGGGATGCGTCCGTTTCCACTACAAAGGGAAGCGAGGCATCCGGGTGTCTCAATACAGGAGCGTGCGTAAAGCAGTGTTTGAGGGTTTGGAAGGCCTGTTCGGCTGCATCCGTCCAAAGGTATTTAGCTCCTTTCTTCAACAGATATGTCAAAGGTTGTATCATCCGGGAGAAGTCTTTGATAAACCTTCGATAGAAGTTTGCAAAGCCTAAAAGCTCTGCAAAGCCTTAACAGTGGAGGGCGATTCCCACTGAACGATAGCTTGGATCTTCTTGTTGTCCATGCATAGTCCGTTTGGCCCTATGATGTATCCTAGGAATTCTACTTCGGTGGCATGGAAAAGACACTTCTCCAACTTGGCATAGAGCGTATGCTGTTGCAACCGTTCCAATACTGCCGACACATGAAGGACATGTTCCTCTGTGGATGCCGAATAAATCAGAATGTCGTCGATGTAGACGATACAAGACACGTCCAACAGGCCTCGCAATACTTCATCCATAAAGAACTGGAAGGCGGCGGGTGCGTTGCAGAGCCCGAAGGGCATAACCTGATATTCGTATAACCCAAACTTTGTCCGGAATGCTGTCTTCCATTCGTCCCCACGCCGCACCCGCACGAGATGGTATGCTCCCCTCAGATCCAATTTGGTGAAAATCTTGGCTCCTTTCAACTGGTCCAATAGCACGGGTATTAAGGGCAAAGGATACCTGTTCTTTATGGTGACTCTGTTAATTGCTCTATAGTCTATGCAAGCCCTTAAGCCACCTTCTTTCTTCGGTATGAAGAAGAGTGGCGAGGAGGCAGGAGAGGAAGAAGGTCGTATGAAGCCAGAGGACAGTAACTCATCAAGATACTGCTGTAAATACGTAGTCTCGGCCTCCGTAAGGGCGTAAACCCGACTGCATGGGATGAAGGCTCCTGGCTCGAGGTCGATCACACAATCATATTCCCTATGAGGGGGCAACTTCCCTGCGTCCTGCTTGTTGAAAACGGAGTGGAACCGTTTATATTCATCCGGTAATGGGGAGATACAACATAAGACTTTTTCGCTATATCCCATAGCGAGCAGGCCTGCAGGATTCTGCATTACTTCAGGATTTCGTACCTTGTCTCTTGTACAGTGTTCTGTACAGAACGAGGAGTTCAAGGAGACGGTGCGTGCTGCCCATTGCACCAAAGGATCATGATAAGTCAGCCATGGCATTCCCAATATAAGTTTGAAGTGGGGAGCATCGATCAGGTCAAACTGTATATATTCAAAGTGGTGCACCCCTATTTGCATCAGAATCAGTTGTGTATGGAAGCGTACAGGACCTGATGTCAGTGCCGTACCATCCACCGCCTTCACTGGTTCGGGTGTCTTCTTCTTTACGCAGGGGATCCCTAATTCCTGGACGTACTGCTGATCAATGAAGTTGCCAGTAGCTCCTGAATCCAACAACGCGTGAACCACCACAGGTTCTCCACTGGGCAGCTCCAATGAAACGCACAGATTCATATGTGCCACTGCGGTTTGTACTGTATTAGCCAGTGCTGAAGAGACCACATCCGCCATGGGCCTCAAGCAAGGGGTCTCGGTCTTGCTTGAGAGCGTTAGTTTCCCAAATTCTCTGGGGTGTACTCCACCACGGTTAAGTTTCGGGCTCCGGGGTTTTCTTTGTTCACGTATTTGGATCTGGTCTTACATTCCTTAATGAAATGCCCGGGTTTCCCGCAGTACATGCACAGCCTCTGTCTTCTTCTCTTTTCCCTTTCCTCTTGGCTTAATGGGCCCCGTATCCCACCAACTTGCATGGGTTCCGTTCCGTCAGTGATATGTGAACGTTCCTCCTGAATTGGCTTAGGGCGTGGTAGATAGGCTTTGGCGTCGGTCCGGTACTTGTCTCCTTTCCGTTCTTGAAGTCTGTGATCCAATTGAACTGTGAGATCTATCAGTTCCTCACAGTTATCGGGCATATGCACCACTTGCGCCAAGACGTCCTTCAATTCACCTCTTAACCCTTGATAGAACATGGATGTTCTTTTTCCACAGGCCAATTGGTTTCCACAAGGAGTCTGTTGAAGGTTGTAATATACGTGAGCAAGTCTTGTGTGCCCTGTTTGAGCGTGATGAGTTCTTTGTCTAGAGATAGTAGATGCGCTTTTCTATCAAACAGCTTGCGCATTTCAATGCAGAAATCCGAAAAGTTGTACAGGACAGGATCGTCCCTCTCTATCAGGGGGAAGGACCAGCTAGCCGCATTACCACCCAAATAGGACATGACAAAGGCCGTCTTAGCTTGGTCGGTAGGAAACACCGTGGGTTTGCACATGAAATGCAGCCTACACTGACCCAAAAATATCCCAAACTTCTTTGGGTCCCCGAAGAACCTTTCAGGAGGGGCAAGGGGCAGTTGCATGGGCTGTATCAAGTGTATGGAAGAAGGTCCTGCTTGGGAAGGGTTGGAAAACGAGGAAGTGAAGGGCCCCGCACCATGTGCACCTCCTCCCTGAACAGGGTCCGTGGCACGGGAAGTCAAAGGAGGCGGGAGCGTCCAATCTTTAATATAGGAACCGTTCCCCCTCGCACTGGTAGGACCCAAACGGGATAAACCCGCTACCTCACGCCTCATAGTGCCCATCTCATTCCTCAATTCTAAGTTCTCTCCTCTGAAAGCATCCATCTCCATCCGTAATGCGGTTAAGGACTCCAATACAGATGTGAGCACAGTGGAGGTATCCATCGCTCAGGCCGTAGGTAACCGTGGGCTTGTCAATCTGTCAAAACACAGACAGGTAATCACTAACCTTTGAAGCCGGATACAGCGGGAGCGATGGGTGATGCTGTGTAACCTTTTCCCCCGATAGGGCGCGACCTGCGAGTACGCTAATACCACTCAACAGACAACACCGTAATAGGGGAAAGGGAAAAAAGGGACAAAGGAAACAATAAAGATGCGGCTGCGAAACACTCCATGGGAAGACACTTAGAGTTGTAGGCTTCACTCCTATTCTTGTCACTCCGTTGTCTAGCCCCGTGTTCCCTGTAGTAAAACACAAGCACAACACATGTAGGACAACCACCAGATGCAAACCGAAGAAGGCACAATAAGACTATGTGTTTGTACTTACATTAAGACTTGCCGCACTCACTCTACTGTACCAAATGCAAAATCCAGACAAAAATAACGCATAAAAATAAATAAGTTCTCCTTCAAGGATTTTACACCGTCTCATGCATCAAAGTTTGTGTACTTAGCTGTGGAGATCCTCTTCAGTACTGTAGGACGAGAGTTCAAGGGACTGGCAAATGCAATGAAGAGTTGAGAGGCACTCTGTTCCTGCGTGCCTTTAGATAAACAAAATAAATGTATGGCTCTTCCTCCAAGCCTCTCAACGGCTTTTTACAGAGCTGCAGTCTGAGGTCGTGTTGATGGGAAAGTAAAACATACAGGGAAATCCGAGCCTCTCAGCGGCTCCTTGGTTGTGTTACAGCGCTCCCTTCTGGTTCTCTAATGAAGCCCCCTAAAACAAGAACGATATCTCGAGCCGAGTTCAGGCTCATGGATTCTCTTTAGCTTGCTTGGGGAAGGCAGAAGGAAGCCTAATTCGAGTGCGCAGACGAGCTCCTGCTCGTTTTCCTTGACGGGGAAGGCGTGCTCAGTGACTACACAGAGACGCGCTTCAGCGCGTTATGAGGCACACAGAGAGAGCCTGGTAACGGCTCGAAGACGCGCTCCAGCGCGTTGTACTTCACCTGACAGGCAAGCCCAGTGTCGGCTTGGAGATGCACTCGCGTCTTGCACTGCAAACAGGCGAGCCTAGCAACGGCTCAATGGGGAAATACGGATATGTCAGAAGGAGTCTTCTCTTCTCCGTTCATAGAAAACACAGCTTCTTCCTCCATACGGTCCAAGTCATGGTACTTGATTGACAAGCACCGGGCCTTCGGGAGGCGGAGCCTATATAGGACTCAGAGTGCTGAGCCCACCTGACCAGACACACAGGATTGTGGGATATGTAGTCATTCTCCTGTGGTCCCATACATACAGTGTGTAAATACATGAACCTACCTCTGTCTACCTACGCCGTAGTGTGACAGCGGGGCTCTGCTCACACTAAAGTGGGCCAAGATCACACAAAGCAAAGGATGAGAGTGCGGTGTCAGTCAGATATGGCGATTTTATGAGAATATGCCAGAGGTAGCGAATATGACATCGGATTTGATCAGTGATAATATCATGGTTCTTCTTCTGTCCCAAGATAGACTATAGTTACGGACAGGTTCTCTTTTGCAAAGAATAGTTATTTTGTCTCATTCGAGTGCCCCACGTGCCTCTTTCGCTGTATAACGAGGTCTGACTCCTTGAAAGGATGAGCTCTTCACCCCCACCGGGGCATGCGTCACCAGAGGAGTCTCCAGTGGTCATGGGGAACTCTGCGCAGTGCTTGTAGAAGGTCACGTACCATTAAGGGCATGTTACTACCAAAGCTGGGGGTCAAAATGGGCTGGAGCAGTAAGAAAGTTAATGCACAAATAGGCCGCAATGTATTGAAGAACATTTGGCATCCCCAGTTCAAGAAAGGGCAGGTATTGATACACATTGTTCCCCTCCTGTCCCCACTGTCTTGTCTGCTCCCTGGTACACTAGCAGAAGTTTGGGAGGGCATGACTCCACCTTTGGTGGGGACTGGCTCAATTCGATGAGCCATTCGATAACGTGTGAAATTCTCAGCTGCCTGTTCATAGTTATTCATATGCACAGTATTATCAATTTAAATAACCGCTGCATTGACAAGTACGACCATCGGACGTTCACGCACCAAGGCATTTGGTTAATTTACAAACATTATTCTTTCCTCCTCCCTGACAATAATACCAAGGGGGGAGCAAGAGGTAAATCAGTTGTTAGGTGCACTCTTTGGGTGACCTGGGTTCCTATTATAAATGAACAACATTGTTTATTAAATTACACACAGGAACAGGTGGTGTACAAGGTCATTTATTTTGAGGTCCTCTTATTTGTGATAAGGGAGGAAAGGTGCATACCATCGACAGCTCCGATGGCTTGGGGAACGGCGAATGAGTGGTCCGCTCGCATTGGCAGGTGATTTATGGATGGGCTTAGCTTTGCATGCTACCGGCAGTGGTTTTAGTGACTAGGGTGAGGCAGTGGATAGTGTTGCAAGCATGCGCTCAGAGATGGGTCCTTCGATACCATTATTAACCTTAAGCTCGTCAGTGTACAAGCCAAGGATTGGCGGCATGCCCCCCGGGTGCTGGGGATGGTTTGTTGGTGGGCAGCTTGTCATGTTTGCTGCAAGCTTGCACTTGCTGCGGTTTCCGCAGAGTTTGGGGGCAGGTTAGCATCCCCACCTGGTTTCCGCAGGGTTGATGTGTCTTCGGTCAGTATGATCAAGTAGAGCCATTATCGATTGGCGTAGCTGGACATAGGAATGCCAGGATGGAATCCAAGGGATTTTAGAACAAGTGTTCCGTGTTCTGAGTCTAGAATATCGAGGCGTGAGTGAGAATGGTAGCCGCCAGTCCAACCTTGCATCACTCTAAATTCAGGAGAATAGGCATTTGTTTAAGTGTGAAATAGGCCCCACACAGAGCTCAGAGGGACCATTCACCTAGGCTAACCGGGACTGTGCAAACTAGTATGAGCTGGGTCGTACGCTGGGACCAAAAACCCCCCTTCACCAAGCTGCTGGGCATTATGCCGCCAGGGTCGTTGAAGGACAGGCAAGGGCATTAATGGGCCATATTAAGCAACAGGGTCAGCTGCAGGGTGGACTGTCAGTTGTCACTCCACGAAAGGGTGCAGTGGTGCTAATAGTGGGCACAATACATTACCCTTTCAAACCAGAGGTGACACCATTAGGAGGTTCACTAGGGTTTAGCAATCAAGAAGGTTGGTGCAAACTGGTCAACTGGGCGCAGTAAGTGCATCCTAGAACCAAGGGTAGGCTCCATGTTGCTCCGTTAAGCTCTAATGCCCCGCCTGGAGAGCGGGACCAGCCAGGCGGGTTGGGGACGCTGGAAGCCAACATAGGGTGCTGCTGTCCCAACAATTGGGGAAATAAGGTATGTGCCTAGTTGCTCCCAGCATAGCACATTAAGGTGGGCACAAACCGGGATGTTACCCATTTAATGTCGCGACTGCACACGGGGTTAGCAGTTAAGCAAAAGGGAAGTCCCCTCAGCAGGAGCTGAACAGGTGTAATTCTGTAAGACAGGAGGGATTCATGGCAAGTACATGAGGGCACTCTTGCCTATTATCACTTATTCCGGGTTCATCAGACAGTTCATCCTGTCAGGTGTCTTTTCAGGGACACAACAGGGCATTAATGGAGCTACATGAGGTAGCGGGGTAACGTGCTGTGAGGCAGTGTGGTCTCAGCAGACCCTCAAAAGGGGGCTGCGGCAATCCTTGAACCTGAGAACCTTAGATTCTAACATTATCATGGGTGATACACACATGACCCCCTGGTCATGTGGGGTTGGTATGCCCAACCCTGCATTTTAAGGTGCCTGGAAAGTAAGCTGAATGCGGACTTGAAGTTGTGGAGGGCAATCATTCCAGGGATAACCATTTAAACGAGGTCCATAGCTGGATTGAGCTCCAAGGGTCACGGGATCGAGCTTTAGTTAAGCAAGCCAAAGGGTCCAGTGCAACTTCCTGGGCAACTGCATCAGAGTAGGGGCACCTTGCTCTATGGGCAGGTTTTGGGTTGCTTCAGTTAGCACAATATTCTCCGCCCTGACAGCCCCAGCAGATAGGCTGGTTGTGGAAGCGGTCATCTAGCAAGGGTGACGCTGTACCCCAATTTTGTGGAAAATGGTGTTATAGCACTTTAAATACGGGAGGATTGAAACTAAAGGTTGCAGGAGGTGGGAGCCTACATTAGCCCCAAGGGTAACGTCAGGCACCATATTGCAGACAGTGCGCACTGTATTAATGCAGACATGTTAACTAAGCTGTTATGCCTAGGGGGGTTTCACCACAGAGGGAACTGAGCAGGCGAAATTCCCATAAGGAATAAGGGATGCATGGCAAGGGCAGGAGGGCACCCTCGATCATTGGCACATACTTCCAGTTATGACCATGCCCATGCGTCATGATTTAGAAAGCAGAGGGACAGTGCAAACGTTAAGCACAATTCTCCTCGCCCGAATAGCCAAAGTAGGCAGGCGGGGTTGGGAGCGGTTACCTAACCAGTGGGCTGCCGTCCCATAGATGGGGACGCAGGTGTTCAGGCACACACGGTGCTAGAAGGACGGCAGCTAGGTGAGTTCAGCAAATAGATGGGGCAATGTGAGCCATGGTGTCTGAATTCGGCCCGCCCAGAGTGGGCACGGGGCTGGGTCTTGTGAGGCAGTGGAACTTTCCCGCAGGATGGGGATTAGTTCTTGGCACAGGTTCACAGGCCAGAAGGGCCTCTGGTTTCATCAGATACTAGCTGATCCAGGCTAACGTCAAGGGCTATTGTGATATAGATGGGGTTCATCTATCACCAGTAGGGAGGGATCCTTTCCCTTAGATTTGCAGGAGGCCTGGAAATGAGCTGTTTTGGTGAGAAATGAGCTGTTTTGGTGAGATCAGCAACTACATGGGTCAATGTAACTCTGGCGGTCCGAGATGATCCCCCGCAGAGGTGGCACAGAGCTAAGTCAGAGGAGGCCGTTGAACATCCCTGTAAGAGTGAACAGTTCATGGCGTAAGTTCGCAGAGCAGAGACGAGCTGTTCCAGGCTAATGTTAAGGCTACTTTGCTAAAGATGGGGTCCATTGTCACCATGGCCATCCAGGCGTACGCCTAGGTTAGGTTGACAAACTTGGGTGCAATTGCCACAGGTGGGCATGGATACTTTCCACTGGACATGCACGAGGCCCTAGAAAGCAGGTTGCAGGTCGGAAATGAGCTGTTTTGGTGGGGGGCTCTTGCGGCGACGGGAGCCGCCTCCAGAGCTGTGGCGGAGTTACAGGGTGATCTGGAAGCAGACTGGTACAGTAAGGGTACCTCTGCGGCAGACCGGTACAGTAAGGGTACCTCTGCGTGGCACAGTAGGGGTGCCAGAGCCAAAGACCAGGAGCCTCAGGGCAGGTTCCTGGAAAACCGCGACGGCGCCCCGTTAGTCCTTCGGGCGGTTGGGGGCCTGACCAACCGGGGGTTTGCCCTGCTACGCTCCGCCCTGAAAAGGGCGTGAGTAGAACAGACCAACGTGTCACGTGATCCGGAAGAGGATCATCAAAGGTAGCACTGACTGGGTGTCCCACAGTGCTGGCTCACCAGGCGGGCGGGGGCAGCATAGGTTGGCACAGCTGCCCGCCCTTGGATCGCCCGTAAGATAACCCACATATTGCATACTCCTGTATGGAATAAACCTGCAGCAATATTTTCCCACTACAAAGTTGTCTTGTGTATTTATTGATTCTTGCATGCTCAGACGGGGGGTGGGAGAAGTTGCCAATAATGGCACTATGTGGCTGTCCGCGGCCCCCGCAGGGGGCCACCTCAGCAGGGCGGCCCTTTAGTGCCATTTTGGCACCGCCCACCCGCTCAAGTCTTTGGAGGGGTTCTGTGGAGCCCTCTAGCTAGGTCGCCTCTGTGACGTCCTTCCGGTGCGACAGGGGGGGGAGGGCATATATGCCTCCCCTGCCCCTCCTGGCGGTCTCTGTTCGCCAGCCACGCCGTCTCCCACCCCACCTCTTACTCGGCGTCCTGGCTGGTGGACAGGGTACTCTGAATGTACCACGGCCAGAAAGAACAGGCGATAATGTGTTCTTCTTACAGGTATAGAAAACAAGCCCTGGCAAAGCCAATTGGTCTCGGCAATGCAAGAGCTATTGACTTTGTCAATATTAATGTCTTTTTGTCATGTTGTCCAAGAGCACACAATTTAAGTGGGGAAGCTGCGATTTATCCATGTTTTCTGGTCTCACTGTGTAGAAATCAGCCATGAAATAAGAATTTATCATTCGATCAAAGGCAGAGCGCTTTAAATGAGCTCTAGTAACATGACATACGCTCACATGCATGGTTTTTAGGTATAGGAAGATTAAGTGATGCGCCCAGAATCACAGGATGTTGATCCTATGCCAAGACTCAAACCTGGTTTCCCAGTTCCATGTTCGGAAGCTCTAATCGTAATGGCACACCCTGGCTAGAGGGAGGGAGGCAGAGAGTCGAAAAACGAAAGCATTTTAGGAGCAGCTGCTCACTGCTGTAAACAAAGGAGCCATCACGCGACCAGCACTCCTCCCCTTCTCCTCCCGAACAAAACGTGCTTTCAGGGCACAAACATGTAGCCCTGACAACAAAGTCATAACTGAAACTAAAAGGAATTTAGAGCTAACACAAGGTAACCGCAGGAACAGATGTGCAGCTTACAGGGTGATGGAGTCCTGAAACTGTAATAAAGAGTATGTCGGTGGGAAACATAAATAAGTAATGGAACTTTCTTCATCGAGCTTCAAAGGTTCACAAAACAAGAAAGTGCACTGTGAACCTTAACTCCACGATCCGCCTGTCCGTGCCCAGCTCTGAACGCCGCTGTCTCGGATGTCTTCATTCAGATCCCAGAGGTGCTCTTAATGAATCGGTGAATGTGCACACAAAGAAACACGAGCGATGGTCTGTGGGAGGTGGGGGAGTAGGGGCTCAGGAGAGACTGTGGGGGTCGTTTATGAAACAGGGAGTGGGTGGGTAGGGGTGGATAAGAAACGGGCTAGGGCAGAGGGGAAAACACAAGCACTCTTGTGGAGTGCTAGAACACAAAAAGATAGCTCCAAAAACGGGAGCAGCAGATGGATACAAGTACTTGGTGCATGCTCAGGGCGAGGGCCAAACACAAGAAGAGGACATGACGCAACCATGGCTTGACAAGCAGGAACGGTGGAAATGAGAGTAGTGCAGAAGCAAACCAATGAAAAGATAAGGGCGGGCTGTAAGCCCAGTGAGTGTGTAACAACATGTCTCAAAGAGACAGCGCATGCGCTGTCTAGCCAGGCCTAAACCCTAGTGGTTTGATGAGGAGGATGGGCTTTTCCACAGGAAACAGGAACACTCAGAACAGGTGGGCGATGACCCAGCTTTCCTCTGCACAGCAAAATGATCAGCAGTGTTGTATGAAAGAAGAAATTTTGCTGCATAGAAATTAATAGTTTATTCACAGTTCATCACCAACTGTTCATTTCCTGCATGACTCCTCACTCTCCTCAGGGGTCAACTGTCTCTCTCAGCATTCTAGGGACATACCAAGGCGATAAGTGCATAGGGGGAGACTACTATAGGGAGTAGGCAAGGTAAGACAGGGTAGGAAACATTGGCATAATCTGGCTATGTATAACAATAAAAGTCGGACCATAATTACCAAAGGTTTGTGCCAGGGCAAAGTCACACAAACTGAAGTAAAACAGGGAATTTACTTTCCAGTGCAAAAAGTATTTTTCACTTAGAAAGATGCCCTTTTCTCAGGGCAACTAGCACTTTGTATTCCTTTGCACCACTTTGTAGCAAGGTGGCGTTACTTGGGTGTAACTTGGGTAGATTAGCCCAAGCACCCATAGTTACTGACGCAAAGCCCAATGTACTAACCAGACTGGGCTTTGTGTCAATAAAATAACACCTCCTTGAAACAGGCACTAACATGAAGAAATGTTTTATTTTCTTCAAATATTCCACACATTGCATGTGTGATGCACTGTACAGCACATATACAATGTGTGGAACATTTAAGAAAAGTCTAGGCATAGGGATATGTCCTGGAAGAGTATGTTTCCAATACAAAGGCACAAGGCAGCCTGTTCGTCTGCCAGTGCGGAAATAGTGCGCAGTAGCAGGCATTGTTAATAAATATGGCTCTGCTATGCTTTGTTCCCCTTGTCCAATGCAGCACAGCAGCTTTAGTTGCTGCACTGTGGCTAAACAATAATACCTCTTACCCTTCGTGTGCACGCATGGTCTGTTCACCCTTAATCCTTGCACTCTCAGGAAGGTGGCGGCAAATGAATTGAAAGATAATATTTCTGTGCCATTTCTTTCTCCTTACTTTACCTCATCTTTTCTATCCTCCCCTCTCTCTCTCTTCCTTTTCTATGTAACTTCACCCTCTCTTTATCTCAGCTCTCTCCACCTGACCCTTATCTACCTCACCTCTATCTCAATATGCCCAATATATCTTACTCGCCTTCATCTCCCTCTAGCCCTCTCATGACCTTGTCCCCTCTCTGGGCAAAAATCTATGTCTGTCCCTCTCAAGCCCCTCTTTCTACCTCAACTCTCTCTATGCACAGAGCTTTGTCCTGAAAGGGTATGCTTCAAGTCCAAATTCCTATGCTAGACAGTCCACACTTACCTCTGCACCTTGGGAGGGTGCCAGCGCAGGGGATGACAGCAGCATGCCAGGCCATGCGTTTTCTCCTCCTTGCACAGCGCAGCATAACAACTTTGGTTGCGCCTCTGCATTGCACCAAAAATAATAAATCTGGGTTTCTGTGCCCTCCATTCCTTCATTTTGGAGTTCAGTGCAGCTGCTTTGATCTTGACTCCTTTGAGCGCATAGAGTACTCCAACTATTTATGCCACTATAAAGTCTGGCTGCGCATGTTACTTAGGACTGATTCTTCTGGGGCTCTTTTATGGCTGCCATTACCAGGGACTCAACTTAAGAAGGTTCTTCAATGCTTCTGTCTGGAAAATTCCCTCTCCTCTTTTTTAATGGCTCCTTTTCTCCTGCTTGGCAACACTTCATTTGTTTGCATAGAGCTCAAACTTTGGTGCAAATGTGGTGTGATAGATCCCCATTTGAGAACGTTTTCAGGCTTAAGAGTTATTCATCACCTCAAACTCTCAGGGGATGTCTTAGTGAGCTGCGCGGTGTTCTCCATCTTGTTCTTTTCATTAAGGTAATCTCAGATCTAGGGGATCACTGACAAACTACAGGACGAGCACTTTTCCATCATCGACAGACTACGTATCATTTGAGCTCTACAGCACCATTACCGCGATATAGACTTCCCATCTAAGTGCCCCTGTGGTCCTTTCTCCTGTTTCTGTTTGCCTTGTATGAGCTCTCTGACTGTTCCCCAACATGGATTCAATTTTATTGAATTCAACGCATCTTTTGCTATTCCTTAAAATGCCACCGAATGCCCACTGAACACTGAGAGTGGCGGAAGGGGGACCCATGCTGGATCTCTAAGAGAATGTGGCAATCAGGTAACAGAGGGCTATGAGGATAGATCATATTTTTTTTAGCTTAGGTTTTCTAAACTTGTTGGGTCTTCTGTTATTGAACCAACTCTTAGTCATGATTTTGCTGGTTTAAAAATATCAAGATTGTGACAGAACCAATGGGTCATTGGCAGTAATTGATAGTGTGGGATGAGACACTTGGAATTTGTGAACTCAAGAGGCCTCAGTTGGAGAGGTGGGATTCCAGTTCCACACTGCAGGCTTTAAATCTTCACATTCAGCATTGCCAAGGAACAATTGGGATACGCGAGCCCTTTTGGCAGCACCCATCCTAGACGTGCAGGCCCCTACCTCTTCGAACACTTACTTGTCACGGTCACATTCGTAGCACATATTAGACTGCAAATCCTTTAAAAAAAACATAATTCTGAGATTTCACCACAGTAGAGTACACATTGTTAATATGGCTCACACTTATGTTAATTTGAAGGCTGACTGAATTCTCCCTTTGCTGTTGTTTTCTGCACCCTTGATAACATGTTCATATCCCAGCAGACAAGTCTGTTCTCCAAGATAAGGAGCAATAAGGTGCTCTTCAGATGCATGGCACTGCATTGGTTGGATGCAATGGCGATGGTGTAGTGTTTCCCAAGCAACATAGAACATACCATTTGTGTCATAACCATTGAAAATATTTCACATTTTACTTAATTGCCCAAACCTGGTTAAATTGTGATTAGCAATAATGTATCCTCTTAAAAGCCATCTGGTTCTCAATTTAGAATTGGCAAGAGCTGAAGTATTAGTTTAGTTGCTGAATTTGGAAGAGAGGGAATTTGTGTTTCTGTAAGCCAGTATGCTGACAAGAATCTTGCAAGTTGCAGTCAACCAATTAAAATGTCTGGAGAGGTGCTCTTTTCTAAGAGCTGATGTACCTGTCATGTATTTTGTATATGGGTCAATTTCTTGTAAGATAAAACAATATATCTGGATTGTTTTAATTTGTGCATGTCTAATGTTCTTGTTTTTTGACAAATCAAATAACTACAAAAATCCAAACAAATATCCAGGCCTGTCTTAGTGACCTGTGTGAAACGGCATAAAAACATTGGGGCAGATTTACAAGCCCCTTGCGACACTTTTGCACCGCCGTTGCGTCACTTTTGTGACGCAGCCGTGGCGTAAAAAATGCAGCCAATTTACAACGTGACGCATCTAGGGAGATGCGTCACGTTGTAAAGCCCTGTGTCACATTATACCTGCGTCAGGTAAAATGTATGCAGGGTGGGCGTTCCCACGCAGGAAAGCCTCGTAAAAGTGACGCAGTGAAATCTACAAGATTTCACTGCGCCACTTCTAGGAAGCCACTGCGTCAAAACCTTACGCCTGCTTGGAGCAGGCGTAAGGAGTGACGCAGCACAATGAGGATAGGCCTCCCCATGCATTGCTGGAGTTGCGTCATGCTTGCGACGCGACTCCAGCAATGCGTGACTTTTGGGCCAACAGATGCGTCAGAATTTCTGACGCATCTGTCAATCCTTGCTCCATGGTGCGCTGTATTGTAAATACGGCGCATCCATGGTGGCGCAAGGGTATCGCAGGCTGGCGCAGGGAAACTGACGCATCTCTGCAGATGCGTCAGTTGCTTGTAAATCTGCCCCATTATATTTTGCTTTTAATTGTGCTTTATAACCACTGCGACAGCCATCTTGTTTTCTTATTATGCCCATGTTGTACACAGGTCTCCTCAGCTTTCTCGCTTCCAATGCATACAGCCTCATTATCATGTTTACCATAGCTAAGCAAAGATTCATAAATTACTATCTCAGTCTCTGAGCTTATTCATTCTTTATATTTTACAGTGTCATTTTTCATACTTCTCATGAGAACCCTGCAGACTATCTAAGTTTTTGTTTCTGTCAGGTTTGCCTCATTTAAAGCAATGTTTGTAGCAAATCTATAAAAAGTCATGCTGATTGGGATGGACTTAGCATGAGATGCTCATTGCTAGGGGGCATGTTGATGCATTGAGTAACAATTTTTCACTTTGCTTATTGTATAAAAAAAACGCGTGCAGACTTCCAGGAAATGTGTACAAGTGGATCGTGCTCTTCCTCAACAATCTGGTGGAGAATGTGGGCACAACCTACACTTAACTGAGAAGGGAAAGGAGAATAGGCCCAGACTCCACCTGACAAACATAGGCACCATAGGTAAGGAAGAACTTCTCCTAAGGACCTGGAGCTGAGAGCTATGCTGCATTCAACCATCCAATGGTCAGACAGCATTAGCATGGCCAAGTTTGGTGCATGTAAAGTCTGTGCATGTGTATTGTTGTGCATGGTATGCTGCATTCAAACATCCAATGGTCAGACAGCATTAGCATGGCCAAGTTTGGTGCATGTAAAGTCTGTGCATGTGTATTGTTGTGCATGGTATGCTGCATTCAACCATCCAATGGTCAGACAGCATTAGCATGGCCAAGTTTGGTGCATGTAAAGTCTGTGCCTGTGTATTCTTGTGCATGGTATGCTGCATTCAACCATCCAATGGTCAGACAGCATTAGCATGGTCAAGTTTGGTGCATATAAGTCTGTGCCTGTGTATTATTGTGCATGGTACGCTGCATTCAACCATCCAATGGTCAGACAGCATTAGCATGGCCAAGTTTGGTGCATGTAAAGTCTGTGCCTGTGTATTCTTGTGCATGGTATGCTGCATTCAACCATCCAATGGTCAGACAGCATTAGCATGGTCAAGTTTGGTGCATATAAGTCTGTGCCTGTGTATTATTGTGCATGGTACGCTGCATTCAACCATCCAATGGTCAGACAGCATTAGCATGGCCAAGTTTGGTGCATGTAAAGTCTGTGCATATGTATTGTTGTGCATGGTATGCTGCATTCAAATATCCAATGGTCAGACAAGGAAGAGATGGGCTCCAGAAAGTCTAAAGCTGAAGAGCCCCAAACGGGGATCTTCCCATGGTATGTTCCACCATTATGGAAAAAGCACATGCAAGTTTTTGAAACAGCGGCTGGGACTTGATAGCGAAGATTAAGGACAGTCCTTTCCAGAGGTACTTTTGAATAAGAGCACCTAAATAACTTTAAAATACAGTTAAAGGATCCTAGAAACAAAGTAGACAGTAAGAAAGTGAATTTATCCATATAAGTGCCCTAATGCTTATATGTTTACAATGAAAATGCTAAATGCTCGTGTGCATTAACATGCATTCACATTATTAATCAATAGCAATGATATTTTTTTATCAACTTGAAGACTACCTTTATATGCATTTTAAATGATCTATAATTCTATTACTCCATTTTGTACACTGAACATTTCTGTTGAACCATGTTAGCAAAGCATAGCCTTATTCTGAAGTTGGCACAGAGCAGCGAGGATTTTATGTAGTAGTAGAGTCATCTCCTCTTACTGTTATATCTCTCTTCCAAAGTTGCCTCCCACTCCTTCCCAGAAGGACATCCTAGCACCTGCTAATGAATTGCTATCGGTTAGTTACACTCTGTCATGTGTTGCCATTGACTTGTATTGAGAAAAATATTAACATAACCGAAAAATGTATTGATTTTGGCATTACATACTCCAACTAATCACAAGTGCAGCTGTGGTCCATTGAAATGGCAATTGACTTGATTAGTTTTTGAATGCTTGCTGGCTATTTTGTATTAAACACATATTAGACTTCTAAGCGCTATCCCAATTATTGTGTTTTCTTGTACTGTAGTGGACAGTAGCTGCATTTGTAAATTGGTATGAAGAAGCAAACAGGAGAAAACATATGTCATAAATGCATGAAATCAAGCAGATTTTTGAGAAACTCCAATATCAAATCAGCCCGTTGAGGGACAGGGCTATGGCTTGTGTACCTTCTGCCCCGCCTCCTCCATAACCGTTTTCACAAATTACTACTGAAACGTCAGAACCTGAAGAGGAGTAGGACAAATTAGATGTACTGACCTTCCCCATGCCACCAAGTGGCACTAGAGGAGCTCTATTAGAAGTGCTACCCAAGTGCAGGCTGCCCAGCTGGCATCAGGGGCACAAGGAGACAACACGCAAGTGGACGCAGCGAGAGCGAAGGCTGCAGTTAGATTAGCAGCGAGCAGTGCGGACTGCATTGAAGCGTTAGAGGATGGGGCACACTGCTCTCAAGAAGAAGCTGGTTCTACCACCCCACATTCCTGATTTAAGTCTTGGGTCTGATCACTCACTGCCAGATCCTGAACCGATCAAGATTGTTGTCCGACTATTACCTGGTATAGTCTCAGACGCACAGTGAGCCAACTAGCGAGAGCAGGTGACTCAACGAGTAGCTCTTGAGTTACCAGTAGCTCTCCAGCTACATGTGAGTAGCTTTCCTGTGTTAAGCCCAGCCTACTAATATAGAAGCTTTTGCTTAGCATGTTATCAAGATGAAAATGTGTCTATTTTCAGAACTAATAAGCTGATGTTTGGCAAAAAATAGTTGCATTTTAAAAATGTTTTTAAAGCTATTATTGAGTTTAGAAGGTTTATTACTCATATTATTAGATTAGTGCTCGGGGATTGAAGCTATGGCTTTTATGTATTACCCATGTACAGTCATTTCAAATTCTCAAAGGATTTTTTTACATTAGTTCTGAAACCCTGCCTCATACTATGATGTGATCACTGCTGACAGTCTTGGATAGGGTACCTTGGATTAGATCACTAATATTAGTAGCTCGGGAGGATTTCCATTGAACATAAGTAGCTCTTATTACAGAAAGGGTTGGAGACCCCTGAGCTAGAGCCTCAACAGTGAATGCCTGCGACAGACCACACACACCATCCACTATTGGCCACCCCGAGAAAAGCCCCTTGATGCCCCTTTTCCCCATAGAGAGTACCCCAGACCGTGGGGGCCTGGGGACAGAGAATGATTACTCAGATCACATGGTACCCGGCAGAAAAAGTTCCCCAACATTCATGAAAACTCTGAGATTCTGTGAGGAGTTGCAGACTGTATTTGAATGTTACAAACCCAACTGGTACTCCAATTGGTGCTGTTGAATATTAATGTTAATGTTAATGAGTTTGTAAAGCACGCTTATAGTAAAGTAGGGGTCCTGGCGTTAGTTGCATAGACCCTAAGCATTGTCAATAGTTAAACACAAAAACAATCCAGACTTTTGTGGAGTATAGGCCAGTTAGTCTAATGAAAAAAGCCAGGTTTTAAAAATTTTCCTAAATTTCAAAAGGTTTGGTTGAGCTCGTAGGTGTTTTGTCAGTAAATTCCACCATTTTGCCTCCGAATAAGTAAAGTTTCTCCTACCCCAAAAGGCTTTTCTTGTCAAAAATATTTTTATTGGTTTCAAAGGTAAGACAGTACACAACAAAACCAGATGACGGAAGGAGACGACAATGCATTATACATGCCGAGAGTTACAGAGAGCTAAAGCATCGTATACAGTTTGTGTACTAGGACTCGACAAGCCCTTAAGAAGCTCAACAAGAACCTCCCAGGCCTCCCACGGACCCCTCATATTGGAGAGTTCAACCAAATCGCATAGAGGGTCAGCGTAGGCTCTGGCAGTTATCCCTCCCTCCCCTCCCCCCTGCCCCCCTAACTCCCAAACAGTAAACACAAAATACAAACTATGGTGTCACGGTAAAACAAAAGTCATATGTGGTTGCGGGTGAAGGCTGGATTATGGATAGAGGGGGGATCCCCACGCCCCCTGGCACCTCCCCGACACGTCAAGGGGGCCAACGGGCTGTCTAGATGTGAAAGAGATGAAGTGCTCGCAAGCGTGGCCCACAGGCATACAGAGGTAGACCCTTCGATAGGTATTCCACCAAGGGAGCCCACACGTAGTCGAACCCCTTTCTTGAGTCTTCCACAATGTCCGCCATTCTTTCCATCGCCAGAGCGCGCCATAACCTGGCATGCCATTGGGTAGGAGAGGGGGCCTCCATTTTCTTCCATGCAGCCGCCACAGCCATCTTAGCGGCCCCGAGGCATAGCCACATCATGGATCGATCCCCCTGTGTTTGGCGCTTCAGGATGGGGTCCCTAATCCCCAGGAGAGTGTGCTTGAGTGTGTCCGGGATCGGATATCCCAGAATTAATTTGATTTGGGAGAGTACCTCCTTCCAGAAGGGCCTGATATGCGGACAGTCCCACCAGATATGTTTGAAGTCCCCCAGTAGCCCACATCCCCTCCAGCACCTATCGGAGGAAGTAGGAAATATAGTGTGCAGCTTCTGAGGGTGCAGGTACCATTCGTACATAATTTTGTAATGAGCTTCCCTTAAAAACAAGGAACGATTATACTTGGGAATGTCTCTATGCAGGGCTGTCCATTGCTTCTTCTCTAAAGGGGTGGCTAAAATTGAGTCCCAGAACCTTTGGTGTCTAGGGGTGTGGTGCGAACCTAGGGACCGTATGAGTGAGTAAAGGAAAGAGATGGTCCCCTTCGAAGAGGCGCCGGACTGAGCATATTTTTAGATCGGGAGTAGCTCCCTAGTGGCAGCCTGTTGTATCTGCGGTTGGAGAGCCCAATGCTTAAGTTGCATGTAGTGATATTCTTCTGAGGGCTGGAGGTGAAAGGCTTTGGCACACTCTACGAAGGATATCAATTTCCCCCGTTCAAACAGATGAGAAAGCATGAGACATCCCCCTTCCCGCCAGGCCTCAAATGATCCCTCCCGCAGCGCCGGAGGGAATTCGGGGTTCCAGTGAATGGGTGTGTATGGGGAAGGGAAGGTGGTAATGGGTGTGGATCTAGCCAGCTCATCTTAGACTCTTAAAGTGGTAGCTGTAGGGGTGCTAATATAGGCATTGAGCGTCGATTATGTTTCTGCTTCCACAGGAGGTCCCAGATCGTCCTACCCACTATCTGATGTTCCATGTGTAGCCACAGTTTATCTGATTCTCGGAGGGACCATTCCGTAATCACCCTAAGTTGGGCTGCTCTATAATACCCCATGAAGTCCGGAAGAGCCAACCCCCCCTCCTCTCTCGACCTAGTTAGCACTCGATTAGAGAGTCGCGCTCTTTGCCCTTGCCAGATAAACTTGATAATCATTGTCTTCAGCTCAGAAAAAAGCGCTCGGTCTACTGGAATGGGGAGGCCCTGAAAGAGATACAGCAGACGTGGGAGGACATTCATTTTGATAGCATTGACTCGCCCTATCCAAGAGAGATAGGCAGTCCTCCATCTAGTCAAGTCCGCATTAAGCTGGCGCAACAGGGGTGGATAGTTAGCCCCGTAGAGATGTTCTAGCTTGGGGGTGAGTTTGATGCCCAGATATGTGATGTCTTTGTGCGCAGTTTGAAAAGGGGTTGCTCTTTCAATAAGCCGCATGGACTCCCTAGGCACGGTTAGGTTGAGAAGGAAAGATTTCGAGAGGTTCACCTTGAACCCCGATGCCTGTTCGTAAGCGGCCAGCTCAGACTGGATCGCTGGGAGAGAGGACTGCGGCTTTGTGACTGGGAGTATCACGTCGTCTGCAAAGAGAGAGATCTTGTGCTCATCCGTGCCAAACGGGACCCCCCCCCTATGTCTGGGTTGGACCGGATACGCTCCGCCAGAGGTTCAATGCTGAGCGCAAATAGTAGGGGAGACAGCGGTCACCCCTGCCTAGTTCCCCGGGAGAGGATAAAGGGATACAATGCGACCCCGTTCGCTAAGACCCTGGATCGCGGAGCGCAGTAGTTCGCCTGTATCATTCCAATGAAGGTCTCGTTAAAGCAAAACCGTCTTAGTGTACGGTACAGAAAGGCCCAGTCAACGCAGTCAAAGGCCTTCTCCGCATCTAGTGAGAGAAGTACCGTAGGTATGGCCTTTCTCTGTGCTTTCTCAATAATGTGAACCACCCTCCGAAGATTGTCATGAGTTTGCCTCCCTTTGATGAAGCCCGCCTGGTCTGGCTGCACCAGAACCGGCATAATGTTTTCCAGGTGCGAAGCCAATATTTTAGAGTATAACTTGGCATCCAAGTTCAGGAGCGCTATAGGCCTATAAGAGGCGCAACTAGTGGGGTCTTTCCCCGGTTTGGGGATAACGGAGATCAGAGCCTCACCCATAGAAGGGGTCACCTCTTGCCTGTCAGCTATATTATTATTTATTATTAGGATTTGTAATGCGCAACTAATCATCCCCAAAGGGATCTCTCGGCGCCCTTGGCTGCACACTACCGGTAGCTTATGACAATATGGCGATTAGAACAACCAAGTTTTAAGCTACTTCTTAAACTGCACCAGAGTTGTGCAGGCTCGTATCTCATCTGGTAGTCTGTTCCAATGGAAGGGGGCAAGATGAGAGAATGCACGCCCACCTATTTTGATTTTACTAATTTTACAGGGACAGAGCAGTTTCCGATTGCTCGATCTAAGTTGGCGTACAGGGACATAAGGGATTAACTTCTTCCTTAGGTACACCGGGCCAGTCCCCTGCAGTGCTTTAAACACTATAGTCAAGAGCTTGAACACTGCTCTCTTCCTAATGGGCAGCCAGTGCAGTTGTTGCAAGAGAGGTAGTGACGGGGTGCGAACTGGTTTGTTGAGAGCCAGCTGCGCTGCTGTGTTTTGAACAACTTGTAGCCTCGATGCAAGATCCTCCCTAATTCCTACTAGTAGTAAATTACCGTAATCAAGTCTACTAACTAGTAGTGCCTGTATTAAGGTCTTTCTGGCCTCCAGGGGGATCCACGGAAAAATCTTCCTCAACATCCGCATTATACCAAAGCATGTACCCGAGACCGATTTCACATGATCCTCCAGAGAAAGTTTATTATCGATCATGATTCCCAGGTTCCTTGCCTGCTTTTTTGGACTGGGTGCCTCACCAAGTTCCACAGGCCACCAGTCCGCCGACCATAAATACACAGCCTTCCCAAACAAGAGAATCTCCGTTTTGTTGGAGTTTAGCTGAAGGAAATTCTTGCTCATCCACGTGGCTATTTTCAACATACAGGACTTAAACTTTGCTCTGGTTGCCGCGGGATCCAACTCGATGGGGATTATCACCTGAGTGTCGTCCGCATACGAGATCGTCTCAAAACCGCAAGATCTAATAATGGCAGCCAGCGGAGCCACATAGATGTTGAACAAGGTAGGGCTTAAAATGGATCCCTGGGGGACCCCCTTGTCCAGTACCGTGGTCTGAGATACAAATGTGTCCAATTGGACACATTGTGTTCTGTTGTTCAAAAAGCTTTGTAGCCAGGCCCAGGCCATACCTCCGACACCAATCTCTCGCAGCCTATCCAACAGGATGCTGTGAGAGATGGTGTCGAAGGCTGCCGACAGGTCCAGGAGCACTAACATAGTGGGGATACCCCTGTCCAATGACGTCCTTATAGTATCTGTGACTTCCGCCAAAGCGGCTTCGGTGCTATGCCCTGCTCGGAAGCCCGATTGGGAGGGGTCCAATAAACTATACTGCTCCAGATAACCCGCTAGTTGTTGATTGATCAGTGTCTCCATGACCTTAGAACAGCATGGAAAGAGGGAGATCGGCCTATAGTTTTGCATGTCTGTCGGATCTGCCAGCGCCTGCTTCAGCAGAGGTTTTATGTGTGCCTTCTTCCATTTCCTAGGAAATGTGGCCGTGGTCAGAGAAATGTTGCAAACCTCAGAGAGCGAGGAGGATAAGACCGGCGCTAATTCTGACATGATAAACGGCACCGCCGGGTCTATTGGCGAGCCTGATTTCGTCCGCGCAAGTACAGATTCCACTTGCTCTGTAGTAATAGTTATAAAGGAGTCGAGCCTAGGTAGTGATGTATCCCTCCGGGGGGAAACCATCCCCTTCAATACCTCTCCTACCGCCAGATAACTATAAATTTTATCAATCTTTTCCTTAAAATAATTTGCTAAGTCATCACAAAGCATTTGCGTAGGGGGAATAGAGGGACTGTTTACTTTAGGGTTTGTGAACTCCTTGAGTATCTTAAAGAGCTCCTTAGAGGAGTTTTTTGCCTCCCGTATTCGCGTACCTAAATGATCTCTTCTTGCTGTATTACAGCTTTTTAAATAGGCTTTATGAGACAGTTTATAAGCCTGCTTATCCTCCGGCAACTTAGTTTTCCTCCATTTTCTCTCTCTACTTCTACACAGGGCCTTTTCCTTTTTAAGGCATTCTGAGTACCAGGGGGCTGAAACAGCTCTTTCCTGAGTACTCACTACTCTAAGGGGAGCAATGCTGTTTAAGGTGTCACTAATGGAGGCCTCCCATCTATCTAAGGCTTTGTCACTTACCTCCCCTTTTTCGAATGAGGGGGTTCTAAATGCCCGACTAAACGCTGCAGGAGTGACTTTCCTCCAAGCTCTACAAAGATTATCTCTACGTTGGAGCTGGCTTCTTATTTCTGGCCTGCTAAAGGAGAATTTGAGTGCCAAGTGATCGGTCCAAGTTAATGCCAAAGGAGGATCTACTGATAAATGTATATTTGAGAAAATGGTGTCCAGGGTATGTCCTGCTACATGTGTAGGTTCATGAATTCTCGAAGAGAGACCTAGCGACTCCATGGCCGACAGTAAACACACCAAATCTGTATTGGAAAGGTCATTTAAGTGATGGTTAAAATCCCTGACCAGAAAAAAATATTCGGATTGCAGGATGTACGGGGCAAGGGTCTCCAATAATGAAGTACAAAACAATTTTTTGCTTTCTCCTGGGGGGTGATAGACTACTGCCCCCATCCACCTAGCCCCCTTAAAGGACTCCAACCGAAACACCATTAGTTCCATACCAGTAGTCGACACTGTGTCCACTGTGAAAAGCTGCACCAAGCGGGGCACCAGTTCCGGCGCAAAGGTACGATAGAAGTGGGCATTGAGGCCATCAGGGCCGGGCGCTTTTTGGAGCTTGAGAGAGTCGATCGCTTTTTGGACCTCTTCCGCGGAGATGGGACTACTTAAATCTTCATTCGTAGAGGCCGGGACCTGAGGTAGGTCCAGAGCCTCAAGATTGGGGTCCTGAGCCTGTGCGTCTAACAAGTCTGCAGTATACAAGGAGCAATGGAATTCCCCAAAGGCCTTCGCTTTCCCTATTTCACTTTGGTGAGAGATCCCCTTCCCATCGGTTATGAGTTTAATGTATTCCTTTTCCTGTCTCGCTCGCAGCTGGCGTGCTAATAGGGAACCAACCTTGTTTCCCCCATCGTAGTTGCGCGCTTGCAAGCGTAACAGGGTCCTTTCCATCCCATTAGTATAAATAGCCTGGAGCTTCCCCTTGACCTGTGTAGTCTTACGGAGGGTTTCGGTCGAGGGACTAGATTTGTGGGCAGATTCAGCCTTACGGAGCTCCCCTTCAAGGAGAAGACGCTCCCCCTTACGTTGTGATTTGAGAGTGGCGTCTAGTTCGATACACTTCCCCCGTATAACCGCCTTGAAGGCGTCCCAGTTGTTGGCCAGGGAGGTTTGTGCCGGGTCGTTAAGGTCAAAGAACTCTGTGATTGCCTTCCTTAACTCGTCCCTTAGAAGCCGATCCCTACAGAGGTAATTAGGAAAATATCACCTAGCTAGCTTGGAGCGCGGGGCGGGCCAATCAAGCACTAACTCTAGGGGCGCATGGTCCGACAGACAAATCGGATGGAACTGGGAACCCGTTATTGTGTGGAGAAGAGACTGACTGATGAATGCATGATCGATCCTGGAGTATGTCCTATGCGAGTGCGAGAAGAAGGAATAGTCCGGGGTCGTGGGATGGGCATTCCTCCAAACATCCACCAGACCCAACCCTTGTAATGTTGTTTTAAGTAGGTTGCTAAATACTCCCCCTGCTGCACTATGGGAGTGTGTGGTGTCCAGGGATGGGTCCCATATCAAATTGAAGTCTCCAAGCAGTAAGATGTCGCCTCTTGCGAACCACTCTAGTGTGGTTAAGAAAGAGCTGAGGAAATCATGTTGCCCCGCGTTTGGTGGGTAAATCGTGGCAATAGTGCACAGTCTACCCCGTATTTCCCCCTTCACCATCACAAGCCTCCCCTCTTTGTCCGTTTTAGTGTTGTGGTGGAGAAAGGGGGTTGAAGTGTGAAAACGTAGAGCCACCCCATTGTGCTTGGTGTGTGCCGAAGAACAAAAGATCTGTGGGTAGGCCCTATGTTTCAATCGTTGTTCCTCTTTACGTAGGAGGTGTGTCTCCTGCAGGGCAGCTATTTTAATCTGGTGGTCATTTAAGAATTTCCAGATCCGTTGCCTCTTGTTAGGGGAGTTAAGACCCTTTATGTTCCATGTCAAACAGTTAACCCCCATCAGTCGTCAGAAAAACTTGCCAGCTAGCCCCCTCCCCCTCTCTTGCACATTGCCCATCGTGTTCCTCCCCCTTCCCCCCACCCCAGCAACCTAATAGAAAAGTGCACAAAATACCGTGACACCAAAACAAAATGATCCTTAACAAAAATAGACCATAACTTTGAGCTCGGGGGTCCTCAATCACAGAGGAGAACCTCATTTCGAGCATTATCTGGGGCGGACCAAATTCCGCCGCCAAGGCCCAAAAACAGTTCCGTAGGCACAAATAAGCTAGTAGCTAACAGTCTCCTTGAATTTTATTTATTTAAAAAGTTTTGTATAGCGCGAACAAGACCCCGAAGGGTATCAGAGCGCTTCACAGTAGTGGAAAGGGGAACAAAGTAGGGGAACATAGAGGTAAGAGAGGCTAACATGTTGAGCTAATAAAATTGTACATAAATGCGAGCAAGATATAACTTAATAAGGTAAGGCACAACGCTACTTAATAGGTAAGGCAAAGAATCATAGACAATTAACAGTTGATAAAAAAAACAAAAAAAACAAACAAACAAAAAAACCGGACATTTCGAAAACAGACGATTCATGGTCCAATTAAGGCAGGAACTTGGTCATTAGGATTGTTTTTACTTCCTGTTTGAACGCCGCCGTGTAGGGGATTCTGCGAATTTCCGGTGGGAGAGAGTTCCAGATCTTGGGTGCCGTGCCCGAGAAGGCTCTGAGTCTCGTTTTCTTTTTGCGAAAAGTCTGTGGTTTGAGTAGGAATGAGTTAGCACTTCTGGAAGGTCTGCTACCACCTGATAATTCCAGTTTTTGAGCCAGATATCCAGGTGTTTTGAAGTGGAGGGCTTTGTGCGTCATACAAGCAATCTTTAATTGTATTCTTGCTTCGTAGGGTAACCACTTTAGAGATCTTAAGGCTGGGGAAATGTGCTCATTTCTTTTAGTGTCAGTGATCAGTCTAGCAGCGGCATGCAGTGAAGCTCTAAGCGGGGCTAAGGTATATTTGGAGAGGCCACAGAGCGTTGCACTTCCATAATCTAGCCTAGGTAGGACAAGTGCTTGTACCACTTGCTTAAAGTCCTCTTGCGGGAGGAAAGGTTTTAGGTTTCTAAGAGTCCTTATTTGGTGATTCGCACCCTTGCACATCTTACTAATATTTTTCTTCATGTTCAGGTGTGAGTCCAGGGTGATTCCAAGAGATTTTGCTGAGTCGATGATAACCGGGGAGCAGTTGAAGGTAGTGAGGTGTTTCATACAGAGGTCAATCTTGAGGGTGTGCTTAGGAGGGGAAATGAGAAGGAATTCTGTTTTGGCGGTGTTCAGCAGGAGATGGTTTTCAGTTAGCCAGTTTTGGATAATCGTCAAGGATGAGTTGAGCGAGATGAAGTCTTCAGAAGAATTGATTTTCAGGTAAAGTTGCGTGTCATCCGCATACATATCGAAACGAATGTTCATAGAAGATAGAACATTCGCTAGTGGTTCCAGGAAAAGATTAAAGAGTATAGGAGAAAGGACAGAGCTTTGCGGGACCCCCATGGAAACTGCAGATGGATGGGATAAGGTATGGTTCACCTTAACTCTTTGGGATCTATTGTGAAGGAAGGAAGAGAACCATTGTAGTACAAAGCCGGAGAGGCCCATCCTGTGTTCCAGAATAGCTAAAGGTTGTCGTGGTTAACCGTGTTGAATGCTGAAGAGAGATCAAGGAGGATTAGGAGGCAGGATTCGTTATGGTCTAGCATGTTTAAGATATCATCAATGATGTGGAGGAGTGCCGATTCAGTACTGTGACCACTCCTAAAGCCAGATTGGTATTGATCCAGGAGATTGAAAGTCTCGATGTGCGAACACAATTGCGATTGGATGCATTTTTCTAATAGTTTAGCCAGAGTAGGGATGTTGGAGATGGGGCGGAAGTTGTTGAGATCAGATCTGTCCGCATCTGTTTTTTTTAGAATAGGTGAGACCTGGGCTGCTTTTAGACATTCGGGGATCTTGCCTTGAGATAAAGAGGCGTTAACAATTTTAGTCCAGAGGGGGATGAGGGCCTCCTTGATTTCTTTGAAGAGAGCTGGTGGCAGTGGGTCGCTAAAGTGATTGGAGGGGTTAATGCTAAGCAGGGTTTTGTAGATGTCATCTTCACTGATGGGCGACATGATAAGTTCGAGCTTTTCCCCCCACCACCTCATCGCAAGAGTCAGAGTGTCTGAGACCAGCCTGGAACGATCCCAGTGACCCCGCCGGGGCCCGTGAACCACCGGATACCCTGGTTGACTCAGGCGGAACAGAAACCTCTAATCGCCAAAGATTCAGGAGCCCGTCAGCCCGTGGTATTTTTGCCTGGTCTCCGCTGCTGAAGCCAAGGGCCCCCCCCCCTGCTTCTTTGGGCCCATCGTCGCCTCCACTCCCCTCACCTCCGCCGCTTGCGTCGGGGCTGGCAACTCGATACCCAGGATAGTTGCTGTCTCCTCAAATTCCGTGCAGTGATAGTTCTTGTTGTCCAGTGTGAAGGCTAGACCAAAGGGGTAAGTCCAGTGGTATCTCACCTTACGTTCTCTTAAGGCTGCAGTGACGGGTCGGAATTGTTGGCGCCGAGCGAGTGTGGCTTGTGCCACATCTTGGTAGAGCGAACACTCTGCGTTCTGAAAGGACACCCTGTCAAGGGCTCGCGCCTTCTGGAGGACCAACTCCTTGGTTTTGAAGGAGCTGAATTTCGCCAGCACATCTCTGGGTTTTCTGGCATCTCCTGGGACTCGAGGCCCCACCCTGTGCACTCTCTCTAGTCGGACCTCCGGTTCAGAATCTCTGAGTACTGTTGAGAATAGCCCCACCATAAAGGCCTCCAGATCCGGGCCCTCGCATCCTTCTTCCAGGCCTCTCACACGTATGTTCTCCCGACGGGAGCGGTTTTCAAGATCCTCGCATCGGAGCACAGTGGCTTTCAACTGTGCACGCAGGTCGTCGGATTGGGTCTCCAAGGGTCTCACGCGGTCCTCCAGCTCCTGGTGTTTTACCTCAAGGTCGAGAGCGCGGGCCCCAATTGAGTCAACGTCAGATTGCAGGGCCACCAGCCGGCCTCCCATTTCGGCCTTGAACGCATTGAAAGAGGCCCCTATGTCAGCCCTAAGTTCTTGCTTGAATTCTCGGAGCGAGGCCATCAAGTCCTCTCGTGTGAGCGCCATACTGTCATCGGACCGCGTTGTCTCGGCACTAACTGCCCCCTTGGCAGTGGGGGAGAAGAAGCTGGAGACCTTTGTGGGCTGTGCCTTTTTGGGTGGCATAGGGACCCTCGCCCACCGCTTGTGCGGGGTATCCCCGCAGTAGAAAATAGCGTGGGGAACTGGGCACTGCTTCGGCCCACCAACTCTGCCCACCTGAGTTGACTAGGAGGACCTTCCGTACCGGGTAAGAGAAGCTCAGTGGCGGGAGGCAAGATGTCGTGGGGACCAGGGCTCGCCGTATAGGAGAAGCGTGCGTGGGTTGGGTGTCTCGCCACTCCTCGGGGCTAGGACGGTTGAACCAAGACCAGGAAGTTCCTGCGGCCCAGGGACCCCCGCTTTGCCCCTGGTACCTTCTGGTAGTGCTTAGGCAGCCACTCGTGACAACCTCACCAAGGGTGCAGCACCCCCCTGGACCACGTTGGACTCCACTGATTGGCACCGCAGCTCCTCTCTGTCACGGTGCTAAGGAGTCTCTTACATCTGGGGTCACGCATGCAGAGCCACTGTGGGGTGGGTTGTTGCTTGTATCAGGGCCCCCCCAGGGGTGATGACAGGCCGCCGTGACAGGGATAAGCAGCAGGGGTGAGAGACCTCCAGCCCGGGCCTCCTCACGAGGTTCTGTACAGGTGCCTGGCCGCCGCCATCTTAAGGTCAGGCACCGTGTATTTCGGCTTATTCTTGGCGGGCCGCTTTGGCGCAAGGGGAGCCCTCCCCCCCGCTCCTCACCGCAGCTGCCATTTGCAACCGGAGGGGTCCGCAGGCATCTCCGCTCTCCCGGGGGCCTCCGCTCCGCAAACCGGAGTCGCCGTTGGCAGGGCGCGTCGTCCCTCATGGGCTCCGATAGAACCGGGCGCTGTCGGTCCGCTGGTGGCGTCAACCCCCGGGGGTTAGGCGGGCAAAATCCCCGGAGTCCTCAATCCGCCCACTGCTCGCGTGGTCTTCTGCTGGTCCCGCTGCTCGGGCGAGTGTCTCTGCGGCCGAGCGCAGTAGAAGACGCCATCTTGTTGCGCGCCATGGGCTCCGGTGGTAGAGATATCTGTCCCCTCACATCGCTCCAGGGGGTCCGTTCTCACACCCTGTCAGCCTCCACAGCTCCCGGGTGCCTCAGGTGAGCAGGCGACCCGAATTTAAGGTAATTGGTGCCTCCCAAACTTCAAGTTTGTTAGGGCCTGGCGCGGAGCCGATCGGAGTTACGTCCGGTCAGCCATGATGGTTGGCCACGCCCCCCAAAAGGCTTTTCTTATTCTGGGTACTTGTACTTTGTTGGCAGTACTAGACCATAAGGTACGGGAGGTAGAATACCAGTTAAAGATTTCCTGCAAGAAAAATGGACTGTCTTGATGTAGTCCCTTATAAACCCAACAGAGCACTTTGAACTGAATACGCACTCCAATGGGAAGCTAGTGAAGTTCCCTAATGGAGTAGGAAACTGAGCAGAATTTTGGTAGATTTAACAAAACTCTTGCTGCTGCGTTTTGAAGAGTCTGAAGTTTATTGAAAAGATGTACTTGGCAGCCTACAAATAGTGTTTTGCAATAATCAATTTTTGAAATTACCAAGGCTATGATTACTGCTTTCCTATGCTCTGATGGTAGAAATGGTAACATCTTTTTCAAGGTTTTCAACATAAAGAAGCAGGGAGAGGTCAACTGATTTGAATGTTCTATGAAGGTTAATCTGTTGTCAAAAATGACACCCAGATTTCTTGCCTTCTGTACTGGAGTTGGTAGCGAACCAAGATTCGATGGCCACCAGGTGGGGTTCCAGTAGGTATTGTTGTTAACAAACAATAGCACGTCCATTTTATGAGAGTTAAGCTGTTCAT
Source organism: Calotriton arnoldi (assembly GCA_963921515.1). NCBI lineage: Eukaryota > Metazoa > Chordata > Amphibia > Caudata > Salamandridae > Calotriton > Calotriton arnoldi. Next base: position 1,997,459 of record CAWUFW010000149.1, on the reverse strand, counting down.
GCATGTGCTGAACTGCAGGGCTACTCTTTCTGGATTAGATTAAACTGCCACCACTAACTGTGTATCATCGGCATATGAACAAACCAAAAAACCAAATGCTCCGGTCAACTGAATAAGAGGGGTAATGTATGCATTAAAAAGAGTTGGACTTAAAGAGGACCCTTGCGGGACCCCACAGGGAAGTTTAAAAGGAGTGGAGGTATATCCTTCCAATGTCACTACTTGCTTGAATGAAGTGAGAGATTGATTAAGATTGATAAAGAATGGAAATTGTACGCATCCTACACCAACGGATGATGTGGACCTAGCATCCAGGGATGGCTTGTTCAATGCTGTTATGGATACCCTATTGGGTGATTAGCCACGCTTTATAAATCCTGATTGATTGATTGAAGTGTTTCTATTAATACTGACTGAACAAACATTTTGAATTTTAAGAAGATCAAAGGAGAATCCCTAGCTGATTACTTCAATAGACTGAAAGAAATGTTCGAAAGTTAGAACGGGATTGCCCACTCTGTGGTGCAAGACGAGGAAGATGTGGGGGCTGCCTTTGTGCAGATTGTTGCTGAAGATTCGGGAGCAATTACGAACTATCTTCTTTGGGTGGCAAATGAAAGGTCTAGCTGAGTAAGGTACAGTTGCTAATCCCTACGTGGCAGTGCAAGAAAAAAAGGAATCAAATGAATCCAAAATTATATCTTAACAAAAACAATCATTTCAACAGTCTGTAAAAGGTAGAGGAAAAGAAGCGGAGAACAGAGGGGGAGAAAATGGTGGGAAGGAATTGGGGCGAGGGGGACAGTGACAAGATAAAGAAAGAGAGGATGGAGACCCTCAGGAAGGTTTCTTTTTTAACCGTGGTCAAATTGGACATTAGAACTGTGATTGTCCAAATGTTTTGTCTAATGTTGCTTAACCTGGAGTTCCTGCATTAACTCAAATAATGCACGTCATCTATCCTGTTTCTAACATCTTATGACCTTTTATCGATCAACATGACTTCCTGTTGAGCCTACCCTTATCTGTAAACATTTTAGTTTGAAATGTGTTGCGTAAATTAAATTAAATGATTTATTGCACAGGGATTGGGGTCTATTTGAATGTCCCTAAAACTAATGAAAATGAAGCATTGGTTGTGATATGCGAATCATAGGGAGGGGAGAGTAAAAAATGTATGATGCAAAAGAATTTGAGGAATTCCTTAATCGAGTGGTTTCTTCCCTTTGATCGAAAGAAGCAAATGGTGTAGGGTGTAATGCTCACTGCGCAGTCAGTACAAATAAAGGTTAATCCAATGAAGAAACTTCTTTGCATTCCACAGTACCCTCTGCATCTGCATTTGGTAGTCAAAGCTGGAATTTGTCTTAGCAAATCAAGCAAAGACTGTTAGTGCCTACTGTGAGCCTTTGTGACATGCCCATTCTCTTGATAAAGAAGACGAATAAGAAAGTTTACTACAGATTTCTACAGGATCTGAGGGCAGTCAACAGTATTGTGCTGCCCAGTTTTCCCACACTGCCCAACCCCACCATCATTTTACCCTACCTTCTAAATAATTCACTATAGTAGACTTCTGTTCGGCAATCGTCCCCATTCCCATTCATGAAGTGAGCCAGTATTGCTTCTCGCTCCAATTCTGTGGGGTGCAGGTAACATTATGAAGGCTTCCACAGGATTTTACAGAAAAGCCCTGCCATCTTTTCCTTTTCCAACGCTCTGAAGAAGGATCTTGACACCGTGGTCTTCCCCAACAGCTCTGCAGTTGTTCAATACTTTGATGATTTATTACTCGTTTCCGACACTCAGAACTCATGCAAGACCGATTTACTATTTATTTTCTTACTGAATTGGCTAAGAAAGAGCATAAGGTTTGGAAGGAAAAATTACAACTCGGTCTACCCTTTGTTCGATATTTAGGTCATAATATCTCTGCTGGGGAGTGCAACGTGCCTGCAGACCATATTGAAGCCATCTGTGAGTTAGTACCCCAGTCACCGTCTATCGGATACACACTTTTCTCTGGATGGCGGGATGTTGCACACAGCAGATTTCAAATATTATATGAGGAAGGTCACAACGAACTCCTGAGTATCTCCAGCACTTGGAGTGTGACAATAATCCTGTTCGTTGCAATTTCAAAGGTGACCAGTACCAATCATGTAAAGTTTTAAAAGACAGAATTTCAAACGTGCTTCCCTTGTATCCTTGTCTAGGGCTTCCAATATGTCCACCCAGACATCTTCTTCAATAGTGATGTGTAGGCGCTCCTGCCATTTCTCGCGGAGAGATTTGAGTAGCGGTTGTGAATATAAATGATTAGTTAATACACCATACAATCCCGACATCACTCCCTTGTGCCGTCCCCAAATAAGGAGATAATCCAATATCGGAGAAGATTCTAACGTCCAGGGAGAAGGACCAAAGAATCGCCTCAAGCAATGCTGTAATTGTAAATGTCACGAAACCTGATGCAATGGGAGATCAAATTCTTCACGGAGTAGGTCAAAGGATTTCAACTCTCCATTTAGTATGACTTGGTCTAATGTTTGAATTCCTCTCGATTTCCAACTGAGCCAGTTAAGAGCACGACCCTTAATTCGGATGCTCTCATTATCCCAAAGTGGGGCTTTGGAGTGCAAGCGATAAGAAACCCCTAGAAGATGGTGTGCTCGGTGCCATGCTTGATTTGTAGCTTGCATCACTGGGTGTGGAGGGGATGTTCGTGGGTTACGGGTTCCATATAGGAATTCAAGTCCGTCATCACGATTAAGTAGTGAGTGTTCCGTCGTGACCCATTGTGGAGGATCAGTCGTGCCTGGAAGTAAATAGGCTAATTGTGAGAGGTGCAAAGCTAAAGAATAATGTTCCAGAGATGGTAAACTCAAACCTCTGTGAGAGCGACGAGCCATTAATTTGTCAGCAGCTAGACGAGGACGCATAGATTCCCAGACAAAAGCTTGTATACGGGTGTCCACACGACGGAGTGCAGACAGGGGGACTACAATCGGAAGCATTCCAAGAGCATAGGTAAAGCGAGGTAAAGTTACCATTCTAACGGCTTGGACTCTTCCCCACATGGAAAAACCCAAAAGAGGACATTTGGCAAAGTCAGTTTCCATTTGTGCTATGAAGGGTGATAGATTGTCTGAGACCATTCCTTCCAAGCCTCTATTAATCCGAATACCTAGGTATTTTAGTTGCGACATCTTCCAACAAAAGGGCTATCCATCAATTGATGCTTTTGTGGTGCTTAAGGATAGCGGAAGAGCCTCACTTTTGTCCCAGTTTACCTTATAACCGGAAAGGGTTGCAAATCTGTCGATAATCTCAAGCAAGGTTGGCAAAGAGTGAGGGAGATCTTTTAAAGTAAAGAGGGTGTTATCTGCATATAGGTATATCTTAGATATGCCTCCTGCTATAGGTATACCCTTTATTTGCAGTGAGTGGCGGATAAGGGAAGCTAGGGATTCCATCGCCAGCAGGAATATAAGGGGAGAGAGGGGGCAGCCTTGACGGGTACCCCTTCGGATTGGAAAAGGGTCTGAGATAAATCCTCCACAATTTACCTGGGCTACAGGATTATCATATAGCAGGCGGACCTTTGAAATAAATTCATGGTGCGCTTCATGGTGGCAAAGAGGTAAACCCAATCAATGCGGTCAAACGCCTTTTCTGCGTCCAAAGAAAGAGCCACCGCATCTTCCGTCATCTCTTTTGCAGTCCATAAAGTGTGGGCTAATGTACAAAGGTGATTCCTAGAGGAACGACCTGGGACAAAACCAACCTGTGTGTGGTGAATAAGAGATGGAATGACTTTGCGAAGTCGTGTCGCCAGAATGCTTGCAAAACTTTTTACATCACTATTGATGAGAGATATGGGGTGATAACTGCCACAAGCAAGTGGATCTCTACTCGGCTTGGGAATGACTGCAATCAATGCTTTCTTAGAAATAGGGCCTAGTGAGGCTGTCTGAACAGCCTCATGAAAGGCGGAATGTAGAGTATCAATTGCCTCTTCCCCAGACCATTTATAATATTCCACAGGAAAACCATCTTCTCCTGGGGATTTGTGGTAAGGTAATTTGGCAATGGCTGCAGCAATTTCTTCCTTGCTAATATCACCATTAAGTAAATCTCTACCTTCGTCTGTGAGGTGTGGAAGGTCAATATCTGCAAGATAGGCAGTTAATTGATCTTCAGTTACAGGAGTTTAAGGAGTGTAAAGTTTTTCATAAAATGATGCAAACGTGTTTACTATGTCTTGTGGTTTAGTAAGATTCACACCCGTTTCCGACTGAATGGCAGGGATAGCAATGGCTGCCTCACGCTGTTTCAACTGTGCTGCAAGTAATCAACCTGCTTTCTCCCCCTGTTCATAATGCCTACCTTTTAGACGTTGAAGGCATACTCAGCTTTGGAGGTATACAAATTATTGAGTGCCATTTTGGCTAGCTCTAGGCATTGGCGATTGGGCACTATGGGATGAGAGGAATATAGGTGCCTGAGGGAAATAATTCGGTCCTAAAGTTCAATACGACGAAGAGATGCTTTCTTATTGGCTTCAGATGCGTCTCTCATTAATTGCCCATGAATAGTTGCTTTTGCAGCCGCCCAAATGATCCTACAGGAAGTAACTGATGATTTATTATTGATTAAGTAGTCAGAAAGATGAGAGCGCAGTTGGGCCTTACCCTGGGATGAGCGATATCTCTGAATGTTTATACGCCATGGTTACCGGCCTGGAGAGACTAAACCTATGTCAAGGGCTAGAAGAACCGGAGAGTGTTCAGAGAGAGCAGCTTTCAATATATGGGATTCACTAGTAATTTCAACCACCGAGTGAGATATAAGAAAATTATCTATCCTGGATTGTGTGCCGTGGGCAGATGATAGGAAGGTATACTCCAGGTCTGTAGGGTGACAAAGGCGCCAATGATCCACCAGTCCATGATCAGATGCTATATCTCTCAATAAGGCCCTGCCTGTCTCGTTACACCTGTCTAAAGGACCTGTTCTGTCTAAAACTGCATCGTGAGCCAGATTCCAGTCCCCGCCAATGACATAAGTGGATGCTCCAATTTCCACTAACAAGTGATTCAGACTTAGAAGATATGATTGTTTAGTTCCCGTTGGAGCATATACTGAACCAACCCAGATAGTTTTATCTCCTATTTTGAGCTTAGCAAAGGCATATCTACCGTCTGGATCAACCCAAGTCTTGACGGTAGTGGCGGGTAAGGATTTGCGCAAGATAATAGCCACTCAACATTTCCGTGGCTGATTCTCTTTAGAAGGTGACTTGGTCGTCAGCCCGCAATGAATGACTTTTCCCACCCAATCTTGTCGTAGCTTGGAAGATTCTAAAGCATCTAAGTGCGTCTCTTGTAAAAGGGCAATATCAGCTCTTTTCGTTTGTAAATTAGAGAGTATTTTCTTTTGTTTAATATAATGCGTGAGACCGTTAACATTCCACGAGATAATTCGGAGTGGGTGAGAGGAAGAAATGGAAGAAGAGACATTCGCTGCCATGAGTGCGTTGAAAAACAAGAGAGGTTTTAAAAAAAAAGAAAATAGTTGACAGAAGGAAAGAGAGATGGTAGATTATTGAGGAAAAGGCAAGGAAGTAAGTAGGCTACAGAGGAAAAGCTGCGGAGGTAAGGAGAGGGTATGAGGGACAAATGTGGGTAGGAACAAGAGAAGAATGTATGTAAGGGAAGGAGGGTGGAGGAAAGGATAAGAGAAGGAGGAAAGCTCCGGACAAGGAAAAAAGACCAAGAACGAGGGCAATATCCCTCACAAATAGTTCCTGGGAGGTTGGAGAATTATGAGGTAAAAGTAAGAGAGTAATTTGTATATAGGTATTCGTATATGTATATTTATACAGATGTCCAAGATGGCCGCCTGGTAGGAGCTCAGGACCGGAGCTCCCGGGTTTGGGGATCAACCAAATTGGTGAATATCCCCCGTTAACCCAGCCATCCACCCCGCATCAACAATCAATTACACTACTTGGCTACCTACGATTTCGATTTTCTATGCTGAGCCGCTTACCTACAGCGAGGACTGCTGGAAGGCCTGCTATATCGGAGTGCAACGCGCTCGCCCGTGTTTCCTCCTTGACGACTACGGAGGGCTGCAACTTCGAAGGGGCTACTGGCCACCTTCTGAGAGGAATCGACCGCATCTACTTCAACGAAAAAGATGGATTTCGCCGCTGCTGACGGGACACTCTAGCCCCAGCCGAGACCCAGGAGGGCTGAAGCTGCGGTGTGTCTGCGGGACTGGGATGAAACGACCGCATCTGCATCGTCTACAAAGACGGATGTCGCCGCTGCTAACGGGTCACTCTAGCCCCCACTGAGTCCTAGGAGGGCTGAAGCTGTGTTGTGGCCGCATCTGCATCGTCTACAAAGACGGATCTCGCCGATGCTGACGGGACACTCTACCCCCCACTGAGTCCTAAGAGGGCTGAAGCTGTGTTGTGGCTACGGGGCTGGGAGGAATCGACCGCTTTTACATCATGGATAAAGAGGGATCTCCCCGCTTCTGACGTGGCACTCAAACCCCAGCTGAGACCTAGGAGGGCTGAAGCTGCGTAGTGGCTGTGGGAGGAACAGATGTGGAGCCATCCTCTGCGGACTCGGCGAGCTCGCCATTGTTGGTCTGGAGCTTTCGCATCCTTGGGGGGCCGAGTCAGAAAGAGAGGGAATTTGGATGACTCAGTGAACTTATGATTCCGGCATCGACGACCTAGACTCGACGGGCTCGCCTCTGCTGCCGAGGTGAGATGGGTGCTGCCGCCCGAATCTGCTGAACCCCTTGATATGGCTGGCCCAAATTTCTGTGGTTTGAGACTGTTTGAACACAATTTTCTGGTGGTAAGGCGCTACAGGAGAGATATATCAGTGGCATCTCATTCTAAGCTGAGACATGTACCATTATTTTAGTGACATCTCTTTCTAAGGGGTGGCCTTCCTAGGAGCTAAGTGAACCCTTTTATGTGGAATATGACTGGGTACCAATAATTTGTCATGTTTTCATCATCGCAATCACTTCTTATTATCTTACCTCACCCTAACCAGGAGACCCTGATCTCTTGAGTGAGCCTAGAGCTCCATCCTGTGGCCACAAGTAGAACTGCATGATTCCTTGTTTCTTGATGGCTTCTGCTACAGGTCCTTGGATCTACACTGCCTGTTTGTCTGGTTAGGCTGAGTGCGCCATCATGGAACCTAAATAGGATTCGAAAGCGTACTTTCTTAGCGGACCATTGATACTGGTCTGTGGAATGACATTGCCTTTTGATACCAACAGCAATACTAGAAAATATCCTAATCCAGTTTTTGGCATGTCCCTCACTACTTAGTTCAGCTATACATCACATCAAGACGCAAATGCACAACTAACTTCTCCTCCAACTGATTCTTTAGAGCCAGAATCTCTCAATTCCGCCTTATAACACCAGGAACTCTAAACTCGCTCGCCACGGACCAAACTCATGGTCCATAAATTACCCAGAAAACCTGACCAGTAATGCTAAAAAGAACTTAAAGCACAGAACCTTAAAACAACACCCAGAAACACTTATTGTTGATAACTACCACACCGTTACTAATGGCGAGACGAAAACTAACTTCATCTTTTACACAAAACGCCCAACTAAGTGGAAAAACACCTTCCTTCTTCATTTTCGAGTCACCAAGTCGGTTAATATTCCCTATGGCGAAAAAATCTCCACAACTGTCTCCCCTACCTTTAAAGGAGAACTGACAATTTCCATTTTCAAAACAGGAAACATTCTCATTCAGGCCTCGGACCCTCACCTCACCACTTTTGATCGACACTTCCCAACGCTACTCTCCTCTATAACTCATCAGTGCCTTCAAACCCAATTTCCCTTACTGCCTCTCTCCCTGACAAAAAATCTTGAACCGTCCAAATATCCCAGACGACCAGACGACCCACGATACAACTCATGGACATCCACCATCACAAACTATAATCTTACTACCCCTATCATCACACTCCGCCGGCAAACACCCACTACAATGACTGCTGACACTGACCCCCCTCAATCCGCGGCACACGCAACCCCCCCTGACCCACCACCTCTGGCACAAACCACCCCCACTTCCAATCCTACTGCCTATCCCTTGGACACGGACTTCCCCCTAAACATAGCACACTCCCCTCCCTTGGACCCAAAACCCACTACACCTAGACCCAACCCCTTGACTAGAAACAACAACGACCCCTCCCCTCACGTCCAATCTATCCCTACTCCTAATCCTAATGCTACCTTAGGGACTCCATTTCCTTTGCTTTCCTCCTCTAATTCTTTTCTCATTGCTCAGGACGCTACCTTAGGGCCACCCTCTCCTCTGAACTCCCCTAAACCTACTGCTTCCTCTTGCTCTACGCCCAGGCCACAGGATACTACCTGTGGACCCCCCCCTTTTACATACTCAAAGGTATACCCCTCAACCGCCGCTTTTGAGCCCTGACGCCATCCTTACTATTCACACTACTCCTTTGAAGCCCATAACTGAGCTAAAGCGGGGGTCCAGCTCCCCTTGCAAAAGTGGTATGGAGAAGGGGCATCTCTCTGCACCCTATCCTGGACGGTCACCTGATGGTGACTGTCTTCGGCGGATTGAGGAACAACTGGCCGAACTGAAGCGGGACCTCCTTACTGTAAATGACAACCTCCAGATCCTCCTACAATGCTCAATAAAGAATGAAAAGCTCCTCACACCATACCCGCCCGCGAGATCGGATCTGCCCTAGCTCCCGGCAACTATTTTAAATGGTGGAATGGAAAGGGCTTCTGTTACCTCCCTGAGTTACCCTCGCGGGCCCGCTCCCCCTCCTCCCTACCTCCACTCCAATCCCTGTAGTTTACAGCCGCAGTGGTCTGAGGTTGATGCGCACGCACGTGCACTATCTTATAAGGACTACGCAGTCTCGCCTAGCTCCATACCTACTATCTCCTCCGATCCTGATAGAGAACCGAGTGCTAACTTGAGATCCTTGAATAAGGATAACTTACTTCAGGTAGTCACTTCGCACCTAGTGGAAGCAACTACAGATTCTCATATCAAATCGATGCTTCTCAACTGCAGATCAGCAGTGAAGCACGCAGCAGATATCTCCGAACTCATATTATCACAAGAATTAGACCTCCTGATTCTTACGGAAACGTGGCTCAATGACTCTTCCTCCCCAATACTTGACATTTTAATTCCTCCTGGCTATGACATTGTCAGATGTGATAGGACTATTAAAGCGGGGGGGAGGGGGATTGCCTGCATCCATCGGTCCAGCCTCGTTTTGAAGCAGACTCATAAGGACTTGATGTCCTCCTGTGAGCTACTTATCGCTGAAATTTGGAACAAGGGCAAGATTGTCTGTGTGCTTCACTCGATCTACCATCCTCCTGGGGACAACAACTTACTCTTCGTAGAACAATTAATGGAATCCATCTCTGCCAGCTCAGCCCTCCATCCTAATCACATCTTCCTCGGTGACTTCAACCTTCACTGGAATGACTCTAATGATCCAGTAGTCTGCTCTCTTAAGACTTTCCTCTCCGACCTCAACTATATACAGGCTTGCAACGGTCCTACCCACTACATGGGCGCTACCCTTGACCTCATCATAGCTAGAGAGCACATTATCCAGCTAGATGACATAGTACCATGTGATTGGTCGGATCATCTCCAAATCTCCTTTCGCATTCAGGAGAAGGTATTGCTTAGACAAGGGCAACCACTCAAAAACAAGCAATTGTCTCGTAATCTGAGAGATATCAACATCTCTAACCTTTCCAGCTTGAGCAAGAATCTGCTTGACCCTCCAACTACCATGAATAATTTGGAAGAGCTGACGGATCATTACTTCAACACAATGTCTAATATTCTCGACTCTGCAGCCCCGATGCTACTTAAAAGGATTCCCTGCAAACAATCCAAACCTTGGTTCAGTGGTACCCTTAATGCCCAACGTCGCAATCTGAGGCTCTCTGAGAGACGTTGGAGAAATGCCCCCTCCACTTCTAGCCTCGAACAGTTAAGAAAGATGAGAAGCTCTTACAACAAACACATTCGCAGCGCTAAATCAGAACATTTCAGAGAGCAGCTTGACAGCGCTAAAAACCGTCCCAGGAAACTGTTTGATATCATCAAACAACAGGCTAATCCTATCCCAGCAATCAAAAACGCTGGTCCCAGTGAGGAGGACTTCTCAGCGCACTTCGCTGAAAAGTCTAGAAGTATTGAGCGGGAACTTCAACGGGCCGCTGAGAATTTGCTGTCTATGAGTTCCGAGGGTTTGCCTGCTCACACGGCAGTATGTGCCCCGCTTTATCTCACAGACTACACACCCAAAAACAATGCCTGCTGGAATACCTTCCGTACTCCTGACTTGGAAGAGCTGTCACTTTCCCTGGCTTCACTGAAACCTTCCAACCATTACAAGGACCCACTCCCCGCCAAACTGCTCAAAGACCTCAACTTAGCAGTTCTGCCTCTCTGGTCCAGGATCATCCAACAATCTCTCTTACAGGGGAGGATTCCAGACTGCCTTAAAATGGGGCAAGTCACACCCATCCCCAAGAAGCCCAATGCAGACCTAACAGATCCCAGTAACTTCCGGCCGATCACCAACATCATGTCTTTAGCGAAATTGCTCGAGAAATCTGTTCACACACAGCTCTGCGACCACATTGAGAAATTTCAGCTCCTAGACCAACATCAATCAGGCTTTAGATCAGGTCATAGCACAGAAACAGCGCTAACTCACATTGTTGATGATGCATTGAGAGCTCTGGACCAAGATACACCCTGTCTGCTAATCCTGCTGGACTTGTCCTCTGCTTTTGACACTATCAAACATGATAACCTGATTAATCTTCTTCAACACAGGATGGGGCTATCGGGCCCTGTCCTAAATTGGTTCTCCTCTTTCCTGCATAACCGAACACAAAGAATCAAAGTCAACCAATCTTTGGCGGCCAGCACTTCAGTCTCTATTGGGGTGCCTCAAGGTTCTGCACTTTCGCCCACGCTCTTCAACCTATGCATGGAACCTCTAACTGCCATTCTAAATGACTCAAACATTCAGTACCACATGTACGCGGATGACACTCAACTGTACTTGAAGATCTCCTCTCCAGATGACATTAAAACTCTTAATGTAGCGCTTCAAAAAACTCAACAATGGCTAACACATAACCACCTATTGCTTAATTCTCTCAAAACGGAATTTCTCCTGATTTCCCCACGCAACCACGAGGCTCCCACGCAAAACTGGATCAAAAAAATCTCAGCACTCAACTGCACACCGCATTTGGTGGACTCCGCCTGCTCTTTAGGGGTCACCCTAGACAAATTTCTAAACATGCAAGGTCACATCAGTGCAACCATTAAGAGTGCCAACCATCAGCTCAACACTCTTAGGAAAATCAAACAATTCCTACCTCCCGAAGACATGCAATCAGCAGTCCAATCCTTAGTTATCTCACGAGTAGAATATGGATTGGTAACCCTAGCTGGTCTTCCTAAATCTAGGTTAATGCCGCTAAGAGCTACTCTGAACGCCTCTGCTAGACTAATCACTGGCTCAAGAAAGCATGATCATATCACACCTGACTTAATCCAGCTGAACTGGCTCCCCATTGAAGCTAGGATCCGTTTCAAGATAGCCTGCCTGACACATAAAGCTATACATTTCAATAGCCCCGTTTACCTGGCAAAAAAACTTGAGCTTTCCGGAGCCAGAAGAAATTTAAGAAGCTCCAATACCCTACTACTGAAACCAGCGAAATTCAATAAAAAAAAGAACTTACAATCGCACCTTCTCAGGGCTGGCTCCAAGAATTTGGAATGCCCTACCGACGGAGATCAGAGCCAACCCTTCGACTGCCTCATTCAAAAAACAGGTCAAATGGCTCCTATTGGAAGAACTGCATCAGCAATAGCCTCCATGTCATTTGCTACTCAATTACCATACATCTTTTTTTTTTACTTTGTGTTGAAATATATGACAATTTACTTTCACTTTATGTTTGTAACTCATGCTTGACAATCATGTTTACTTGGAGTTTAAAATGTATCTCATCTGTCTTTGAAGTAAGGCGATGATGAAACTGTCTCGGCCTCATCTGGGTGGGCTGTTTACTGTCTGTTCATCTTCTACCTACTCTTCCCCTAGTGCCCTCATTTATTTTATGCCTCAGGTTCCTCTCATGTTGCCTTATTGGGTGTGCTTGGGTGTTTTATTATATGCTTAACAATTTACTTTCACTGTATGCTTGAAACTAGTGCTTGACAATTCATGTCTACTGGAGGTTTAAAACGTATCTCGTTTGTCTTTGAAGTAAGTCGATGATGAAACTGCTCGACCTCATCTAGGTGGGCTGTTACCTGTTTGTTCACTTGCTTTTTTGTAAATGTATTTATATTGTCTCTGTACGTATACTTCAGCTTTCTTTGTACAGCGCTCTGATACCCGGTTGGGTCTTGTTCGCACTTTATAAAACTTTTCAAATAAAATAAATATATGTAGGAGGACAAATGAGACAACAGAAACAAGTTTTTAGAGACTGGAGGGAAAGTGAGGAAGATAGAGAGATAGAAAGAAAAAGAGAGAGAGAAATAGCAAAAGTGCTTGTGCAGGAAAGGCACAGCACTGGGGGATAGGACTTCTCTCTGCGGGTCTAGACTTTCATGCTATGCGCGTCGGAGGAGCACCATCCGGCCACAAGATCAAAAGAATAATAGGAAAACACATCTATGCTATAATAATAACATTATCTAGGTTGGGAGTATGAGAGTACTCGGGTATGCAAGTATTCAACTCATAATGTAAAGGATGGGCTAAGACGTCGAAGAGAGAGGGGGAAGAGATAAACATCAGAAAAGCGCAGCGTTAAAAGGAGAAGAAGGGATCAGGGAAAAAAGGGATAGGAAAGGAGATAAAGGAAGATAAAGTCAAATAAAGGGAGATAAAAAGAGATAAAGAAGAAGATGTATGTCATTTAAAATGTATCATATATGGAGAACAATCAAACAGGTTTTGTATAACATTAATGACAATTAAATATTAATATAGTTAAATATTATCATAGTTAAATATTATGACAGTTAAATATTATAATAGTCAAATATTATCATAAATACTTATTAAAAGGAGAGAGAGGAGAGAGAGAGTATGCAAGAAGAAATCAAAAGGAAGAGAACATTATGAATATATAATGTATAACATTTAAGCAGGAATTCAAGTATATAGTCAACAATCTTAATTCATGTCATATAAAATTTTACAATACGAAGAGTATAACCAAATAGAATTTTGCATAACAATATGAGGATAGTTAAACTTTATCATATGTACATGTTAGGAAAGGGAAGGGGAAGGGGAGGGTTTGGGAAAGGTAATAGAGTAACATAGGGACATTATAAAGCAAATAATGCATAACAGAGTAAGTTTGTATTCAGGTACTCATCCAATCGTCGTTTCGGCAGACAATAAGGTAGTTTTCTTCCATCAGTCAAATAGTGAATCAAAGTTCAGGACATACCCTCCTCAGATGATGAAGGGGACTTTAGATGAGAGCGTGATTTGTCCCTGTCTCTATCCTGCTTTAGAGCAGCTACTGCCTGAAGGACCTGTGCTCGATCTCCCAGGGAGCGTACATGTCGATCTGGGTCTCTTCCCCTACTTTGGGACCGACCTGGGTTACGTAGAGTTCCACCAGAAGACGTCTTAGAGTTCAGTAATGAAAGTTGAGATTCAAGCTCAGGTATAGACACAGCACAGTCCATATTTTGAGGAGTAAGATTGTCTAAGAATTGTCGAAGGTCTTCTGGATTAAAGAATTCTTTGGAGATTCCGTCCTTAGTGATCCGCAAACATGCAGGTTCAAAGAGGCCATACTTGATGTCTAGTTGACGCAGGCGAGGTCGAAAAGAGAGAAAGGCTTTGCGGCGTTCATTCATTTCTCTTGAAAAGTCCGCTGCCACTCGAATCTCATGACCCTCAAGTGTTTATGGACCATGGGCACGAGCCGCAGTGATTAATTGGTGAGCCTGCTCGTGTCGCAGAAAGCAAACAATGAGTGTGCGTGGCCGTACGTTTTTCCCACCTTTGAACGGACCAATGCGATGTGCTCTCTGCATCTCTAATGGTGGATGGAAAGTAAGACCTGTGATCTTTGGAAGAGTTGTTCTGAGAAAGGATTTGGCATGAGATCCTTCTATTCTTTCCGGAAAACCAAAGAACCGACTTCTGTCTTCCAAGTCGATCACTTTGCTCCTAAGAAAGAGAAGTTCTTGATCCCGGTCCGGTATACTATTAAGGCGGTTCTCAACTGCAACAACCTGCTCAGTAAAACCATCAAACCGGCTCTGGAATCCAGCGATGTCTGCGGGTATGGATTTAGTCTCAGCAGTAAGAGCAGATATGGACGTCTCCATTCCCTCCAAACGTCATCCTACAGCAGAGATTTCCTGGAGTATCCGCTCCATAGTAGAGTCTGGTGCAGTTGAAATCATAGGGTTAGACGACTTTTGAGTCGAGGGAGTGATATTCCAAACTTCTGAGGCGGAGCAGCCCTGGTTTAGAGCTTCAGAATAGAGGGGCTGGTTTACCAGTCGCTTTGCCAGAAGGCATCCCCAACCGTTCCTGCTTTATATCCTCTAACAGGTAAGTGATTCTCTTATCTGGGGCCTTCAATGCTGTAGACAATAAATGTGGATATTCGTGGTGCAAACAAAGGAGAGAATGTTAGTCGCTATGCCAAAAAAGGTTAAGAGCGTATCCAATAAGTACAAAACACACAAGAAGAGACCACCTTCTCAAGGAATCAAAACAGCCTATACTTCCTCCGGAGTGTGTATGATTGATTTCAGCCTTATCTAGGCTAAAGAATAAAGAATAAAGGTGGGACCTACAGTAGGAGGGACTGTTGAAAGGTAGCGAAGAATAGTCTCTGGTGAGAATCAAGCCATATCTTTGTGCTCTTCTTATGTTTTCGTAACTCCAGTAGAGCTGTCTTTTCTGTCAAATATTTATGCCATTGATGGAACAGATCGTCTGTAGAAGTAGCTCTTGATGTAGCTGTCAAGGGTCTGCAATACTTTATGGCATCGGACCCGGTCTGTTCTGTCTGAAGTAAAAGATATACCAAGGACAATGCACGTTGTTTTCTATTATCAATGTAGTGGAACACTCCTATCATCTGATATTGAGGAGAATTCAAACCAGGGTCACCCGTAAGAAAGAAAATTGCCTAAAGAGGCAAGTGCTGCTCTGGAGTCGTCAGAATAGAGGAGTCCTTATCCAGCAGTTGCGGCTCAGTGAGGGCTCAAAACCATCTCAGACGCTCTTGTCACTTAATAGCACTGTGTTATATTCGCCTAAAGGCGGCGCGCGTTCAGTCCGCACCGCTTGAGGAGGAACACGGAAGAAAGCATCGCAATTCACCAAGCTGTCAAGTTACTTCCTCATCATTGAAGCAGCGCACTCCCCATACCTGATATCGAGGGGAACTGCCCAAAAGAGAAGTGTCCAAAAAGGCGGGTGCCGCTCCGGAGTCGTCCGTCGTCGTCTGATCAGGAGTATGAAACAGCAGCCACGGTTCAGCAAGGATCCCAAAACCGCCTCCGGCGTTCCTGTCACACGACAACAGCGCGCTTCGTCCACTTGATAGTAGCGCGAGCCCAGTCAGCTCTGCTTGAGGAGAAACACGAACCAGAGTGTCACAAGTCGTCAAGCTAACTGAGTAGGTTTGCAGAAGTCTAAAGTTCCGGAGTCGTCTATCACCTCTCAGCAGTAAAAACCGAGTCCGGTAAGTACATCACGGAGTCACCTCATTGACGCCACAGTATTTCGCCTGACTCTAGGCATCTCTCTGTTCTTTATGTATTGGGACCTTTAGGGCCACCGCGTCAACATCCCCAGCTTCTCTGTTGCCTTTTACCAGGGATAGGTTGTCATTTGTATTCCAGGAAGCTCTTTGTCGCCGTCCGGGGCTCCTCACAGTGCAGAACTCCGGGATTAAGCTGCGATCTTGCTCCATGGCCAGACCACGCCCCCATGCTGGAAATCTTGTTGCAGGATGTGTTGTATTTACCCTATATGAAGTTGTACAGAGGAGATACCTGCCTCGTTTCTGTTCTGCCCAAATCACCAAGCGTATCTCCCTTACCAGAGCTTGTATTCTAGCATCACTCAAGATTGCTACTGTGCTCCCTAACTCTAAATATGCATTAGGAGTGGCCCCTGGCTTTAGGTTGCTTTTGATGCAGAGGGGGTATTCTCACTTCTAACGGGACACCTATATAAAACAAGCTCAATGCCATGGGTCTGTTAGATGCTCTAATGTTGCCTCACAAAGTTGCCACTATCAAATGTGCTGCCCACCAATGTACACCAATGAGGCGTCCCAGGGAAATGCAGTAGTCAACAGAACTGCTGCATTGACTCCAAACGATGAAATTCCTATGTATGTGAAGAATTTTCTGTACCAACATTACAGGAGACGGCATCTGAAAATGAGAAATATACCTGCATGAAACAAAATGGTAAAAGTGACCATGATGCGGTGTGTAGGGATGGGACAGGCGAATTGGTGGCCCTAATACCTGCTCCCTAAACTTGCCTGTCAGTACCATGGATATACTCCCTATGTTGGAAGGAATGTCCTGATTTGTGCCGCAGCAACCCACTGGTTTGCGCCCTTCTTTCCCTCTGCCTCCCAACAAGTATGCCATTACTGTGACATATCTTTGGCCCATATCATTGGAAAAAAGATTACCACCAGTCCTACTGCCACCGGCTCCTTGGGACCCCTTGTCCATCTGCAGATTAACTTTGCTCATGTACTCATGATGGTATGTTTTCTGGCTAAATTGAAGAATATTTGACTAAAGAGTTACTTTGGGATTTCATACCCCTTTCCAGAGTCACGCTAAGGCTTTCCATTGACGCAGAACTCACTTTACTTTTTCGTAGAGGAGGCTACTTGTAAGCCTTAAGGAATTTCCACTCTACTTGGCACTCAGAAATATCAGGAAAGGTTGAAAAATATAATGGCATTCTCAAAAACAAATTTCCAAAATCTACAGCAAGTGGTCTAATTCACAACCAATGGCGCTGTGGTCAGTTAAGGCCAGTGCCTCCAAGAAAAAAGTTGACCAAGTATTAAATTATTATGGCCCTGCACAGGCAGCTACCTTCAAACCCTGCAGTCTGTCCTGCTGCTGTGAGTTGCCTCTGAATGTTGACATGGTTCTCCAGTACTGCAAGCAACCGATTTGCTATCTCTGCAGTTTCTATTCTCAGGTCCATAAAGCCCGCATGAAGTGCCTGACTGGAGCTTGCCATGACCTTTGACCTGGCAAGTGGGTGTAACTGAAGGTACATCATCGAAAATCTGACTTGCAGCCCTGGTGTGAAGCACCTCATCAAATTCTCCAGACCACAAACACTGCTGAGAAGTGCTGCAAAGTTTCTGCAGGCATTCATTACCTCCTCGTCAGCCCTCCCCGTCACAGTCCAAACCACATGGGCATAGCTCCTCCCACCAGAACTTCCAAGCAAACTCAAAGCCCATCCCTTCCCTCCAGGCCACTCCCACATCCTGTGGCATATAACCCATGACCCCCCTATCCACATCCTGTTGTTTTTTTCTGCTGGATGCAAGATGTTCCGGGAGAGACTTGTCATGGGGGGTGCCTGCAACACCTCCGACCAGTAAGTGTGCGGCGGTCTGCGTTGGCGGCTGTTGGTTTCCCTAGGTACCTGCCTGAGTGCGTTTAAAGTCCCTGCTTTAGCGGGACTGGGGTTTGGGGGCCCGGACTGCCTGGTGTGTGGTAGTGGCGGCCCCTGCTGCGTCTTCCCCTCTTCCGGGTTCATTCCCTGCTCTAGCGGGAACACCCGGGGAGGCAGGGGAGGTGTGTTGGGCGCTGCTTTGCCTTTCTCGTCGTGCCGGGGGCGTGGCGGATCGGCTCCTCCTCGGAGGTCTTCTGCATGGGGGCTCGGTTCTCGTTTTCGAGTCTGAGTACCCCTCTGTTGCCGGCGATAACTCCTGTAGGTGTTTTTTTAATGACGATTTCCGCCTCGTGGTACCGGCGGGGTGCAGATGGCGATTTGGAGTAATTTGGTGTAGGCGAAGTGCGGACAACTGGTGTCCCCGCTAGTTTTTGTGGCTGCCTGTTGTTGGGGCCGCTGGGGGCTTCCGCTTCTCCCCGCTTGCCTTGCGGTCTCTGTCTCTCTCTACGTTTGTCCAGGGGGCGGAGGTAGGTGTGTGGGAGTCGATGTGGCTTAGGGGATTTTGGTCACAGTTTTTGTCCCACATAGTTTTGTGTTACGAACTTGTGATTCCCTGGTTGTGGGTTCTCAGTCATTAATTAAGGCAGTGTTAGCAGTCGTGGCTGGGAGCCTTACCTGGGTGTTCCTGTGGCTGTGGGGCTTCTGGGCTCGTTCGGGTTTCCTTACAGCTGGGGCCTGATTCAGTCGTTCATTTTATGGGAATGGAGAGGTCTCTGATTGGCCAGTTTGGGGGCCGGCCTAAGGTCCTGTTGGGGATTGGCTGTGGGTCCGGGTGGCGTTCCCTGATTGGCCCTTGGGGGTCTTGATTTGATTGGTCATGGGTATTTATTGGAGGCTGGTTTCTCTGCTCTTCCGATCCATCATGGAGGGTAGAAGTTCGGACGTGAGTGAGCCCAGATGTCAGGAGGAGGTGGTGGTCGCTGGGTCTTCCACTGCTCCTTCCCTGGCTGATATGCAGAAGATGATTGAGGCGGCAGTAGCTGCGGCCTTTATGGCTCGTGAGCCCAAGGGGCCTAAGAGGCAGAAGTTGGATGCCTCAGCAGATGTGGATCCGGATGAAGATTCGGATGAGGAGGTGAAGGGTCGTTTTGTCCAGGAGGCAGACCTTCACAGTGTTCTGCAACATGTTCGGGAAAATTTAGGGTTCCCTAGTCCCTTGGAGGGTGGAGAGTCGGAAGACTTTTTCGCCAATTACTAGAAGAAGGAGCCTGAAAGCCTCCCTGTTCATAAATCTGTGAGAAATGTGCTAGAAGGAGAGTGGAAGAATGTTGACAAACATGCCTTTCCTCGGTTTCTGGCAAAGAGGTATCCTTTACAGGGGTTCGCTGAGGAATTCCCGGCTGTGGTGAAGGTGGATTCCCTGCTGGCTGGTATTGCATCTCAGAGCCTGGTGGTGTCCGAGGATGCGGTTCCTTCGAATCCTGGGGACAAGCAGGTTGAGGGGGCTTTGAAGCGGTCCTTTGCTGCCTCTAATCTTGCACTTCGGTCTGCGTCTTACACCAGCTATCTGGTTCAGTCGCTTCTAAAAGACTGTCAGGGTATTTCTGAGCAGCTCTTGCAGGATGAGGTTCCCTCAGAATCTTTGTCCATGTTGGAGCAACAGTTCCGTTTCCTGGCGGATTTGTCCTTCGATTCACTTAGTGCGCCGGCGGCAGCGGCTGGGGCCTCGGTGGCTGCTCGGAGGCAGTTGTGGCTTAAGCCTTGGAAGGCGGAGGCTGCTCAGAAGGCTGCCGTGATGAAGCTTCCCTTCACGGGCTCTAAACTGTTTGGGGAGCCGTTGGAGGCATTGATTAAGAAAACGGCTGAAGACAAGAAATTGTTGGCTCCGGTCCGCTCTTCTTAGAAGGGAAAGTTTGGGGGTTATAAGCGGGCTTTTGGGCAGGCGTTTCAATCTAAAATGGCAGCCCAGCCCTTTCGTGGTAGGGGACGTGGACGGCGTGTCCCTTCCTTCCACAAGTCCCGGGGTCAACAGGGTGCTTCCTCTTCTTCCCGTCCCTCCAATTCGTGACTATGTGGGGAGTTCGTTGGGGGTGCCAGTTGGGGGTCGCCCCCCGTCTTTTTTTCCTGTTTGGGAGGAATTCGTTTGAGATCAGTGGGTCCTGCAGGTGGTCCGGCTGGGCTACAGGATCGAATTTGGTGTTCCTCCGTTGGATGTGTTCAGAGCTACCCCTATTCCCTGATCCCCGATAAAGTGTCGGGCTCTGTTGGACGGTGTTCAGGACTTGGTTTCGAAAGGGGCTGTGGTGTGGGTGCCTGTGAGTCAGCAGGGTCGGGGGGTTTACTCGATCCTGTTTCTGATCCAGAAGCCAAACGGGGACTACCGCCCTGTCCTGGATCTGAAGGCTGTAAACTTGTGTATCCCTCATCGGTCCTTCAAAATGGTGTCTCTGCAGTTGATTCTTCCCTTCCTGTCGGTGGGGGATTTCCTGGCTTCTCTAAGATCTCCGGGACGCCTACTTTCATGTGCCGGTTCACGCGGCTTCGCAGAGGTTCCTGCGTTTCTGTGTGGGAGTGGATCATTACCAGTTCAAGGTATTGCCATTTGGACTGTCAGCCTCTCCTAGGGTTTTTACTAAAGTGTTGGCACCCTTGGTGGGGTTGGTGCATGCTCAGGGGATCCAGGTGTTCCCTTACTTGGATGATTGGTTGATTTCTTCCTCTTCTTTCCTTCAGGCTCAAGCCCATACCCAGGAAGTTTGCAGGCTCCTTCGCCAGTTCGGGTGGATTCTGAACTTGGAGAAATCCCATCTTTGCCCCACTTAGGAACTGCTGTTCATTGGGGGGATTTTCAACACCAAGTTGGGAAAGGTCTTCCTGTCGGAACCCCGCAGACTGACTCTGATGCACGAACTAAGGAGGGTGTTGGGGGCTCAGTCTTCCACAGCTCGCCAGTGGTTGCGTGTTCAGGGGCTGATGTCTGCTACTGTGATGATTGTACCTTGGGCCTGTTTGCACTTGTACCCCCTGGTGAATCATGTTCTGGGGCATTGGGATCCTGCGTCTCTGGATTACGAGCTGTTGATTCCGGGGGGTGTGGCCATAGCCCAGGAGTTGTCCTGGTGGCTGGTGGATCAGAACCTCTTGCAGGGCTCGACCTTTGTGTCCCAGGAGAGGTTGGTCCTGACGACCGATGCCAGCGAACTGGGATGGGGGGCGGTGTTGGCTCAGGAGTCGGTGCAGGGGCTTTGGTCTGTGCTGGAGGCGGGAATGTTTTCGAATTGGAGGGAGTTGAAGGCGGTTCAGTTGACCTTGACTCATTTTCTGCATTGGGTCCTCCAGAGGGATGTGATGGTGCGGTCAGACAACACGATGGTGGTGTGTTATGTCAACTGCCAAGGGAGTGCGAAGGTGGCTTCCCTCTCAACTTGTTGGCTCAGCACATCTGCCAGTGGGCGGAGTCAAACTTGTTGTCTCTGAGGGCTTTACATCTGCCGGGGGTTTTGAACTCAGAGGCGGATCGCCTGAGCAGGGTGTTTCCCTCCCTCTGACATGTGCCTGTCGCAGGAGGTGTCTGGTTGCCTGATGGCCCGGTTCGGGGTCCCAGAGGTGGACCTGTTTGCAGCTCCGAGAACGCCTTGAGGGAGAGGTTTTGTTCTTTGGTTCAGTCAGACGCGGTTTGGAGGGTGGATGCCCTGTCCTTCCGGTGGGAGGGGGGCCTGATGTATGCTTTTCCCCCGATTGCTCTAATTCCACGGGTCAATCAATCAATCAATCAATCAATCAAGCATTTGTAAAGCTCGCTACTCACCCGTGAGTGTCTCAAGGCGCTGGGGGGGGGGGGGGAGCAGCTACTGATCAAACAGCCAGGTCTTGAGGAGTCTCCTGAAGGTCAGCAGGTCCTGGATATGTCGTAGGTGGATGGGGAGGGTGTTCTATGTCTTGGCGGCGAGGTGGGAGAAGGATCTGCCGCCGGTGGTTGTTCGCTGGATGCGTGGAATGGTGGCGAGGGCGAGGACAGCGGAGCGGAGCTGGCAGTTGGGGGTGTAGAAGGTGAGTCGCTTGTTGAGGTATGCCGGTCCTGCGTTGTGGAGTGCTTTGTGAGCGTGGGTGAGGAGTTTGAAGGTGATCCTCTTGTTGACGGGAAGCCAGTGCAGGTCCTTCAGGTGGGCGGTGATGTGGCTGTGGCGGGGGATGTCGAGGATGAGGCGTGCAGAGGCGTTTTGTATGCGTTGGAGTCTCTTCTGGAGTTTGGCCGTGGTTCCCACGTAGAGGGCGTTGCCGTAGTCCAGCCTGCTGGTGACGAGGGCTTGGGTGACCGTCCTTCTGGTTTCGGTGGGGATCCATCTGTAGATCTTGCGAAGCATACGGAGGGTGTTGAAGCAGGAGGAGGAGACGGCGTTGACTTGTTGGGTCATTGAGAGTGTTGAGTCCAGGATGAACCCCAGGTTGCGTGCGTGGTCGGTAGGTGTCGGCGCAGTTCCCAGCGAGGCTGGCCACCAGGAATCGTCCCAGGCGGAAGGGGTGGAGCCGAGGATGAGGACCTCCGTTTTGTCCTGCTGAAAGTCAAGCTGGATCGGGCCTCGGTTGTCCTGGTGGCTCCGGATTGGTCCAGGAGGCCTTGGTTCCCTCTGTTGTTGAGGTTGGCGGTGGGGCCTTGCTGGAGGTTACCGGTGCTCCCTTGTCCCCTGTCGTTTCCCCCTCTGTCTCGGGGGTGTATGGTCCACCTGCGACTGGCGGGTTGGCTGTTGAAAGGCTGAACCTCGTGGCTTTAGGGTGTTCTCCTTCTGTGGCTGAGTTTATTCAGTGGTCCAGGCGCCCTTCTACTCTCAAGTCCTATGCCAGACATTGGGTGTCCTTTCTGGATTGGTGTACGGCACGGGGTTGGTCTGCGTTGGAGGTGGATCCGGTGCGTATCTTGGGTCTGGCTGTGTCCTCCCTGAGGGCTCAGTGGGCGGCAGTGCAGGCCTTTAGGGGTTCGGACTGTGAGCCGGTGGTCCCCTTGGTGTCCCGGTTGTTGAGGAGTTGTTTCCTCCAGAAACCTGTCATTAAGTCCTTTGCTCCTAGTTGGGATCTTCCTTTGGTTTTGAGGGCCTTGCAGGGGGCTCCTTTTGAACCTCTGCATGCGGTGTCTTTGAGGTTTTTGACGATCAAGGTGCTTTTCCTGGTCGCTATTACCTCGGCTCGGAGGATTGGCGAGTTGGGCTCCTTGCTTTGTTCTGAGCCCTTTTTGCGTTTTTTTCCTGATCGGGCTGTTCTGCGGCCTGATCCTTCCTTTGTTCCCAAAGTCCCTTCCTCGTTTCACTGCTCGGAGGATCTGGTTTTGCCTGTTTTCTGTCCTGATCCTCTTTCTGAGGTTGAGGTGCGGCTGCACTATTTGGACGTTCGGCGGGCTCTGGAGGTGTACTTGCTGCGTACTAAACCTTTTCGTAAGGTGGATTCCCTTTTTGTGACCCTTGGGCTGGCTGGTCAAGGTCTGAAGCCTTCTGGGGCTACTCTCAGTCGGTGGCTGCGGTGGGCTGTGGGTCTGCGTATGAGGCTTGTGGTGTGTTGGCGCCTGGGTCGGTTCAGGGGAGATCGACTCGGGGGGTGGCTGCTTCCTGGGCTTGTTTTCAAGGGGCTTCCATGGCCGAGATCTACAGGGCTGCTACTTGGAGTTCTCCTCACACCTTTATGTCCCATTATCATTTGGTGGTGGGTGGGACTGAGTCTGCTGGGTTTGGGAACGCGGTGTTGCGTTCTGCTCAGGTGGTGTGACTTCCTGCTTGTGCTAATAAAGTCTGTTTTGCTACTGAGTGAAGCCGATTCTTGCTTTGGTATCTGCTCATGTGGTTTGGACTGTGACGGGGAGGGCTGACGAGGAGGTAATGTCTGGTTACTTACCGGTAATATTCATTACTCTGAGTTATAGCCCTCCCTGTCAAAGTCTTGGTTCCCATCCCTCCCTCCCTGTTCGGCTTCTTGTGCTTGGTGGTACAGGATGTGGATAGGGGGGTCATGGGTTATATGCCACAGGATGTGGGAGTGGCCTGGAGGGAAGGGATGGGCTTAGAGTTTGCTTGGAAGTTCTGGTGGGAGGAGCTATGCTCATGTGGTTTGGACTGTGACGGGGAGGGCTATGACTCGGAGTAATGAATATTACCGGTAAGTAACCAGACATTCCAGCCACTGTAAAAGGGCGACTGCACCTCCAGCCTCCAGCACCTACAGCGACACCTGCTGCTGCCCCGCCCACCACTCCGTGCCCATCTGCTCCATCGCACCAGCCTGTATGATGGGTGTTTGCATGCAACCTCCTGTGCAGTCTCTGTCGTCCCAAGATGCAGCTCTTCCTCCTCCCCACTACCAGCTCGAAGCGCGATAGCGGGCAGGCCTCCTGAGTCCTGCTACTGGTGCCGATGGTGGATCTGGTCTAGTCTGTTTCCATCAAGTCTTCTTGTTTGGGCACTGGGGCGTTATTTCATCGATGTAAAGCTGTGTGGGGGGGCCAGAATTGAACAGCACTCAAACCATTGCCCTTTTAAGAGACTCTCACTCTTTGTATCCTGAGGACATGTGCATGAACCTCGTGCCAGATTGTTCTTTGCCAAGGTTCTCAAACAAGTGATGGTTATTGGCTGGCTACGGCTAGGACAGCATCAGTGATTATTTTCCTCATGTAGACAAGATGGGGGCGCAGGGTCAGGCAGAAGGTCATGCATTTCTCATTCACACAGAAAAAGTATAGCACAGAAGTAACAGCACCAATATGTTGGGTTGTGATTTCACCTGTTATACACAGTGCTTAAAAAACGAAATTCCTTTATAACCCTGGGTTTGGTGTTTCAGGGGTGGGAGCATCAGGCAGGCAACACATTTGGGGGCATATTTGTGAAAAAGTCACATAGTGCAGGAAGTCACCTTGCTGTGCTGTGCTGTGCTGCGTGGCTGGGAAAGGGCAGGAATGCGCCGTATTTAAATGAGCTGTTTTGGCTGCCTAGCGCCAACGCAGGCACCCTTGCACCATGGTATAAGGGTGCCTGCATTGTAAGGTGGATTGTTTTTGAGCAAGAAGGGGCACCTTCTTGCACAAAAACAATCCCCTGAGGCATTTTCCTATGTGTGTTGCAGAATGCAGCACACATAGAAAGAGGAAAAAACAGGGATGTTAGACTTGGCATCTTTTGGTGTGTTTCCCCTGTTTTTTTGCTTTCTGACCTCCCGGTTTTGACTCTGTTTTTGCTGGTTTAGTGTCTCTGCGCACTTTCTCACTGCTGTTCAGTGTTAAAGTGCAAGTGCTCCTGTTGTTAATTGTTGTTATGGATTGGTGATTCTATGATTGGTTATTTGATTTACTAGTCAGTCCCTATTACAGTGCACTGTGTGCGCCCAGGGCCTGTAAATCAAATGCTGCTAGTGGGCTTGCAGCACTGGTTGTGCCACCCACACAAGCAGCCCTTCAAAGGTAACTCAGACCTGCCACTGCAGTGTCTGTGTGCAGTCTAGTAATGCCATGTCGACTTGGCAAGTGCACCCACTGCACCCACTTGCCAGGCCCTAACCTTCCCTTTTCTTACATGTGAGTCACCCCTAAGGTAGGCCCAAGGTACCCCCGTGGGCAGGGCGAAGTGTATGTAAAAGGTAGGACATGCCCTGATGTGTATGGCATGTCCTGATAGTGAAATACTGCCAATTTCGTTTTTCACTATTGAAAGGCTCTCTGGCCCATAGGAAAGCATGGGAGTTAATTTATAACATCTTATAAATATAACTTCCCATTGGGACCAGATAGGAAAATAAAGTTTAGTATGCCTGAACCCAGAATCTAAAGATGCATCTTTTAGTAAAGGTGATTTTTACATTCTGTGTTTAGAAAGTAGTTATTTTCTTGCTTAGCCATCCTGTGTGCCTCTGCTAGGATGTGTATTGACTGTCTGGCTTTGGAGTGACAGGGGCTGGGGATGTGCAGTGGCTTCAGAGAGTCTGGATGAGTCAGGGCTGGGCTGAATAGACCTGGGCTGCATTCAGAATAGTGGGAGGAGTTTTCACTAGCACCTGAATAGGCCCAGTCAGCATTTAGAGTAGTGGGAGGAGATTTCCTTGCACCTGAATGGGCCTGGTCTGCTGTAAACAATGCTGTCTGCGCCTCCTGATGGGAAGCTGGCCAGAGAGGACCAAACTGGTTTGGACTAAGCACAGACACTCTCTGCCTGAGAGGACAAAGGAATTTGGAGTATAAATATTGGGGCCCAGACCCCAGAACTTTAGAACTCTTTTGGAACCAAGAAGACTGCCAAGAAGAAGAGCTGGAGAGGCTGTGAGGAGGGACTACCACTTTGCTGTGTGCTTTGTTGTGTTGGCCTGCAGTGGCTGCTTCTGTTTTGGGCAGTGAAAGGACTAGACTGAACTTTCTGCAGTTTCTTTTTGTGAGTTTCTCCAAGGGCTTGATGTAGAGGTTGCCCCCTGCTCAAGAAGTCTCAGGAACAGCAAAGACTTCAAGTTCTTCTGCCATCAGCACTGGGGACTGTGGGTTTTGTGCTGCAACAGAAGAAAAAGCAACCCGACGCTGTCTACGACGCCGCTGCCGACTCCCTGTCCTGAAGGCACCGCAGAGGGCACCGCCGCATGCCGCACCGCAACCCTGGTCTCACCGACGCCGCCACCTGACGCCGCCACAGAGCCGCTGCTTGCACCGCGACCTGTGGGCACTGCACTTTTGCACCGCCTCGCTTCACGACGCCGCCTTAGTATCCCTGACGACGACGCTCCACGCTGACATCAACGCCTCTGCTTGCACCGTGGTTCGAGGGCACCTCTCATAAGTTACGCAACGCACCGTTCTCTCCCGCACTGCAGCCTTGGCCTATCGACACCTGCGCCATCGACTCCAGTTCGTCAGCAGACGACAGCGCTTCAGCAACGACGACACCGCTGCTTGCTCCGTGACCTGCCAGCACAACGAGCACCGCATCATTTCGCACCGCAGCCCTGGTCTCACCGCCGCCGCTGGACGACCGTCACTGAGCCGCTGCCTGCACCGCGACCTGAGGGCACCGCACACGCACCGCTGCACTTCGCAGCGCAGCCCCGACACTCCCGACTTCAACCGCGAGGAGTTCGATCTGCAACGTGTGTGACTTCAAGGGCCCAACGACTCCTGCACCAACCTCCGGAAACAACGCCTTCAGACGCCGGCTCTTCAGGGCTCATCGAGAGGTCGCCGACGCCCTGCATTTCTAAAGGTACTGTTTTGCGGGTCTTCCCGACACCGTAGCTGGCCTGCGACGCCGCGGTCAGCCAGAACTGTTTGGATTTGTTGTTCACAACGCCGTGATAGCACCAGACAGAGCTATCCACTTCAAGGAACTGTATTTCAAGTCTATTTTTGATTATTGAAGATTTCTGAGAACTGTATGGTGGATTTTTATCGTTTTTGGTCTTGTTTTGGATATATAAAAATATTGGATATTTTTCTAAACTGGTGTGGTGTCCTTTTGTAGTGCTTTCACTGTATTACTGTTGGTTATGTGCAAATGCTTTACACACTGCCTCTAAGATAAGCCTGACTGCTGGTGCAAGCTACCAAGGGGGTGAGCTGGGGTTATTTTAGAAGTGTAACTCCCTTATCCTGGCTAGAAGGAAGGGTCCCTACTTGGACAAAGGTGCAAACTCGTGCCAACTAGAGACCCCCATTTCTAACAGGGGAGAAATAAACATATTTCTCCTCATTACGCCTCACCTGTGAAGGAGTAGGTTTATGGCACATTCCCAGGTCTACCACTTCTGGTAAATCTGGAAATACATCAAAATCCATGGATGTTGCGTAGGAACACCCACAGAACACACATGGAATACCAAACAGGTGCACAGTAAGGTAATGCAGCGATTTGCGCTGCGTTGCTTTACTGGAGACTTACGAAGCCACTCAGGGCCACACAAGGTGGCCTTGTGTGGCTACATAAATCTCATTTTTGAGTTGCGTCACTTTTGTACCACTTTGCGTGGTGCATGAGCGACGCAGAGGGCTCGTAAATATGCCCCTTGGTTTAGTTCACTGCACTATCTGAGTAAATGCCGGCCCTGCTGCCCTCCTGGTTACTGCATACGGCGACCATCAAGGGATAACACCCAGAAAAAAGCAAAAGATTTGGTGCTTGAACAGCAAGTACCCTGTACATGTAGGGTGACCAGATGGCTCCATGTCACCGGAACACCACTTTTCCATTCCTGGACCTTGCTTTCACCTATCATTGTTATCAGGTGTGTTGGTCCAAATGCTGAATTAAAATGAACCAAGACTAATTCTCCCAGAATGCATTGATTTGTAAAAGCAAAGTCCAGGAATGGGAAAGTGGTGTTCTGGTGACTTGGGGCCATCTGATCACCCTTCATATGGCAGCTGCCCTATTTCCTCTAGTGTGCACTACCACAGTCCTGAAGCGAAGGCTTGGCGTGACATTGTGCACGCAAGGGGTGATTTCTAGCTCCCGTATGCAGGTAGGAGTGGATAAGGGTATGCTGGCACGAAAGTCCAAGTGGGTGTCAGGCGGTGGTGAGGTCATTTACCCCGTAAATACCGAAACTGGAGGGTGTGTATTTACCAGGTGAAGTAAAGGTCTCCAAATTAATGGTTTTCTCTGCAAAAACGAGGGATTGAGTACAGAATTGTGTGTTTTCCATGCTCAGTTACTCAATAACGAAATTTACTGAATGCTGCCATCCAGTAAATGTCTGCAGGTTAGACCTTTCAGCAGGACAAGGCTGTGGAGGGAGGTTATGGACGCAAATTTCTGAATTGCGACACCCTTGAACAAGTCAGAATTTAAACCTTGTCCTTAGAAGGAGGCCATGATAGAACTGTACCTATGTGCATCCCTATGTGTGGACGTGACCACTCAACCACCATTGTCTAGTTTTCTCATTCCTACCGGAAGTGTCGCAGGGACTTTTCTTGTTGTAACAGGAGAAGGCCTTTCAGTTTGAGACTGAGGCACTGGGGCTGTTTATCAAGCACTTGTCTCTGGCCCGTTCTCGCCCTGAATCCACTTATCTCCAAGTGTTCTGCAGGCACAACTTGTCCCAGCCTCGTGTGAACGAGTGACCTGTCGCCAACCACCTTATTTTTTTTATCTTTGTAGTAACCAGATTTCTGAGCGCCTCCCATTACTTTTGGTCTTCAGGGGAGACCAGCCATTCTTTCCAGATACTTTGGATCACAGGGATTTATGGGCAAGACTCGTGCGGAACATCTTTTCCCCTCCTCCTTGTCCTGACCAGAGTTTTTGTCCTTCTAGAATATCGCTTTGTTGCTTCCAGAATGTCTCGTATTGCCCTCGAGGTTGTTTTTGTTATTTCTAAAAGTTGCTTTTTCCACTCTTGCTGTATTTTCTTTTTATTCAATCCCTTTGCTGGCTCCTACACTCTTCAGGTGAATGCCACTGAGAAGTGTGGCGTGTGCTTGGCCGGACCTCTGTATGTATGCATTTAAAACATGTCAAGGTATTTTTATTTTATCTATTTCCCTTTGGGAAAATTATCTTTTCTTTCCTCCCATCCACCTCCTCTTTTCTGGACTTTTTGATATCCATTGTTCTTCTGCTCCACGCTCTTTTGACCTAATATTTCTTCCATCTTCACCCTCTCTTGAGCTAATGTTACTTTCGTCTTCACCTTCTCTTAACCAAATATTTTTTCTGTTTTACTCACTCTTGATCTGATGTTTCTTTGATCTCTGCCCTCTCTTGATCTAATACATATTTTTTCTGAGGTACTCCATGGCTGGTTCTTGTCTGAGGTGGCATGATGGGGGACAAAAAAAGATGGGTTTGGATGTGGCCCAACTAATTGCCAGTGGCCGAGATTGATTCAAGCATTCAAACCATGACTTATTTTTGCAACAGGTATGCCTAAGTGTTTGTCCCTTGCTCACTGTGCCACTGGAATCAAACCATTCCTCACTGAGGAGGCCTACCTAAGCCATGGGGTAGCTTGTATTCCTATTCACAGAAAGTCTGTCCTAGCAGTTCGGGCTGGACTGTTCCTATTGTAGCTCGACCAAGCCTGAATTTCAAACAGCTGGTTCCAGCCTGAGATGTCATGGTGGGCATGAAAATGCACTGGGATGCAGCCTGAATAAACACCAGCGGCTGAGAGTAATTTAGGCATTCTACCCATCATGTTTTTGTTGTCCTTGGCCTCAAGTCAAAAGGTATGCAGAGAGGAGGGCCTCTTGCTCATTGTCCCACAGGAATCAAGTTGTACCTCACTGAGGAGACCTAACTTGGCTGAAACCTGTCAGGAGGTTCCTTGTGTTCCTGTTCAGAGGGTACCTGGCCTGGCAGATTGGCCTGGACTATTCCAATTGGAGCAGGACCATGGCTTCTTTGCATATGGTTGGTGCTTGTCTGAGTTGGCCTGGTGAGCAAAAAAGTATGGACTGGGATGCAGGCCAATCAGCTCGCTGTGAATCTGGTACATGCTTTAGAGGTCTAGAGAAGGAAGAAAGTGGGGAGATAAATATTTATGTCAATAATCTGTTAAAGGTTAGAGCACCATTTTGTGTACCCATATTTTCTACATAAAATATGAGTGCATTGTGAAGTATTATTCTTCTTTATTCGCCCTTAGTGTACTGTGCTAATTCTGGAGGACTACTCATGTAGCGGTGCTCCGTATTTCATGCAGTGATATGTTTGCAATAGATTTTTACCTACAATTACCACCAGCAAATTGTAGTATATTGGCACCTCAAGTGACAGGGTTATTAAGGCCCCACACAACATCGCATTTTTATGCTGGGACACAGCATCGCCCTAGCAACCTGCACTCTTATGAGGCAATCTGGTGCAGCCTTTTTCTCTCTTGTGGCTATTTGTGATGTGGCATAAGGTAGCTACTTGCCTGCAGTTGACTTAATATAGCATAAGCCCTCAGCAATGGCTGACTAATTTTTTATTATTTCATGTTGTTTTCGTTTTGTCAATGCTTGTTTTGTATCGGAATGGTGTTTTATTACAAAGACCATTTCAAGATGACCGCCGGTGCTTGCACAAATACCATTGAAAAATGGCTGCCTACTCATGCCAGACCTGCAAATCTACACTAACTGTGGTTACCGGACATTTCTTTATTACATAGAATTAACATGGCTCTGTAAGTGTGGCTGATGTTATTGTTCTCCTAGTGGCCCCACAGCACTGCCCATTCCTTGTTGACAGTGCCTTGAAGCGATTCAGTTCAAAGTACACTGAACCTACGCGCCCATAACTTAGCATTATTCAGTGCACATGTACTTTATATCAAGCACAAAAAAACAGAGGTCTACGGAAACACTGTATTAGCATCAAATTTGGGGCCTCAAGTATGAAGAATGCATTAGGTAAAAGGGATCGCAATATGTGCACCAAATTTTATGAAATGCATTTTTATTTTGCAAACTGACCTATGTATTATTATTATTCACAAAATACTGCATTGCAGTGCGTCGCAATTCAACCTACTTTATAAATATTTATGAGACAGGAAGCAAATTACGACCCAACACGATTGGCTGTAATCACAGGCATGGTGGCCTGCTCTGGTCAACAGACCACCATGTCTGTGATTGCTTTTAAATAAAGCAATCTTTTTTTTATTAATGCAGCTTGTTTCCTAAAAGGAAAACAGGATGCGTTTAAAAACAGAAAATGAAAACATTTACAAACTTTTTAAAAGATTACGCAGTGGTCCCTTGGACTAACCTTAAAAAAAAAAAGAATTCACCATTCACAAGGGGTAGGGGGTCCTTTGAGGACCCATTCCAGTTTGCTAATGGGTTACCACCTCATTTGAGTAGGTGGTAAAATTTGAATGTTTTGCGACCCCATTTCTGTCACAAAATATTGTTTACATACTTTAAGGAATCGGTATGTAGAAGGGACGCCCCTTACAAATAGTGATTCCTTACTGTTTCCTAAGCCTCTTTATCTTTTCTGAAGGATTTCCAATCCCTCTGAATTACCTAAAGTGAGGTGCTGGCACATGAGGAGAAAGAGACTTAGCAAAGGTGGCAGAGTATCCCAGGCTCCCAAAGTGCTTCTCTCTCCCAGACACATTAGCCCAAGAGCTGAACTGCAGGGCCTTGCTCTGTGAATTCTGGTCATGAAATTCTGTGGAGAATCCAATAAAATCTACAGGAAAGTGGTGTTCTAGACACACGTGCAATGTATTCCAGTGCTTAATTTGAGCCTGTGGTTTCCAGTGCTCAGCACCGTCACTTAATCACCAACACCGGTGCTTTTCACGAGCACCAGTTAAGGATGCATTCACAATCATTTATGGTAGGCATGAAGATTAAGTAATTTACCCAGAATCACAGGATGTTGAGCCAAATTCTAGACTCACTCGAACCTGGTTCCCCAGCTCCAAAGTCGGCAGCTCTGGCTGTTAAACCACATCCTCTCCCCACTTTCATGGTTAGTAATTGGATTTGTTTTAGGTGGCGCTATCAGGGCTGGTGCGAGCTGCCTCCTGACGAGAGCCCTGGCACTTATTTTTTTACAAATTAATCACTGATCTATACGGGACTGAGACGATGTTCCCGATTACGAGTTCATGACTAAAGTCCGATCCCTGCACTGGCAGGAGTTTGCACACCATATTTCACTGAGACGCGTACTAGGATTCCAGGTAGGTTGTGCATCCACAAAACTGAGTCCAAGGTCACATTTAAAGCTTTTATTTTGAAAAATAAAATACAAAAGATTGTAAATGTACATGTACAACCCCACTTTCGTCCCGATATCTTCAGTAATAACACAGATGATATTCTTTAAATAATACAAAGAAAGATATTAACAGGTTTCCACGTGTTCTAAGAGCTCAAGACGTATGATTAAGACAATGATTAGACATACACAACTCATCCAATACCACCTTTAAAATTTCAGTTCGTCATACAGTTTCCATCCAGTAAAAATAAAATGTTTTTACGTAATATTTTCCAGACAATTAGGTCTGGAAATGAATTATAAAAAGGTGCTGACAGGATACATTTTCAACAAAGACCACATTTGCTTTTTTATTTATTTCACCTTCAAAAATAGTAATTTGCTACAGTGCCACAATACCATGGGCGAACATGTTGATTGTTTTCAACAAAGTGCTTTACTTGTTACAAGTTGAGGTTTGCCCACAGAAACAGGTAGGATGACAGCGGAATGGAGAAACGATGAAAGCAGCGTCAGAAGTTCAACTTTTGGGTTATCTGAATCAGGGTCCTGGAGAGAGTTTGTCTCTTTAAAGGCGAGGAGCAGTCTGAAAAAAACATAAATATTTATTAATAAAAAGACAAAAATAATTTAACAACTTATCAAAAAGGATTTGCAAGTTCATGCTGGATTTCTCACGATAAATTGGTTTTTAAGCAGAATGCACTTTATTCTGGAGCGATGGATAAGTTAGTTGAAAGCTTGCCGATGACATGCATGATCTGCGGTGCGGCTCCTAAATTTCCAGTCCAGGATATCGCCGGACACTAATATCGAGGTTCATAATATCGAAACGTCAAGGATGTATAAGATTTTCTATACCTAACTCCATGTATAATTATTGTATTTGTTCTTATCTGCTGTTATGGTTCTTTGAACCGAAATAAAGATGATGATGATGATATAGATCTATATATATCTTCAAGATGCACAGATGTGGAGTTAGGAATAGGATATTTATACTTCCTTCTTTGCACTTACCTTTCAATATTTTGTCCCCCGACATTTTGTCCACATTATTAGTATCTATGATATTCTTGCGCTCGATATTCAAGAGTACAATCGTGATCTGCAATTCACAAGTTTGAATACTAGCAAGGCGAACTCAGCTTTACATCCTTCTGAGGGTAGTAAAGAGAGTATTAATAAATTTGTTAATAGCACAGTATTTAAAGTGCTTAGCCTGCATAGCACTGAATGGCCCATACATCCAAGCGAGGAGATTGATCAATAAGCAATAGAGTTGGCTCCGGTTCTACTACCAGACACAGGCAATGAAGGAGAGATGTATCATTTGGTTGCGGCATGGCAGAGGATGGAAGGGTGCAGGGAGGCATGCTTCAATCTTGCTGAAAAGTTAGCAAATGACAAGAAGGCGTGGTTTCTTTTCGAAACACCTTAGACGTACTGTAGTAGATAATTGCATGAGCAATTGGAGTGCAAACTTCCAGAGATTTGGTGTGCTTACCAGATTACTTACAATTCTCCTGAAAATGGGATTTTCCTGAAAAGCATTGAGAATAATGGATTACGAACTGAGGCAATAATTGCACAATGAAGATATGTTGAAGTAAAACAATTTTTGTTAAGTGATGGAAATGTATTCTATCACCGAGTGCGATTACCCTTAAAATAGCATCTACATTACATCGTCGTCCCTTAGCCATGGTCTAAAGGGGAGGGAGCTCCCTTTCCAAAATAAAAATCTTGAAACCTAGCCTCCATTTGTGCCCTGATTCTCACCTTCCATAATAGTCTGAACCAACTATCAAATGGCCGCTCCAACAATATCGGCTCAGGTCAAGAAAATGGCCCCTCTAATGTTATGGCCTAAGTCAAAGGCGAAGACCAATGACAATGGAGTCTGTAATTTAATGGCCACTACAGCCTGCTGTGCTAAACTATAGGTCTATGAGAACATTTTACCCCATCATGGCAGAGTGTTTAAATTAAAACAACACTCCTGCGGCTCTCAGTGTCTTCCATACGGCCCCCACTTCTCATGTTGTCGATGAATGACAGTCATTGCAGGGGCCACAGACGTCAGTATGAATATCCCCTGCAGCAACTGTCATTCAAATCTGCAGGAGCGGCGGAGGAACGAAGGTGAAGCATCTGCAGATCTGCCCTTTACTTCTGCATTGACAAGCTGCTTTACTCCTGCAATATTAGAAGGCCGAGGGAGAATCGGGCAGAAGAGGTTTCACCCTTCCTCTGTAGCTGCTGTTGTCACTGAATGAAAGCAAGACCGGACAGTGGGAAAAAAGGAGGGGAGGCCTTGTCTCTTTTCCCAAGACCACAGCCCAACCCACCACTGCTCTACAAGAAGTCAACAGATCTCCAAAAGAGGGGGAGGAAAGCTATAGATTATGGCACGGAAAAGTAACTGGTAGATAGTCTTCATCAGTGGCAGTGGGCCTTGATGTGTGGCAGTGGGCCCTGAACTGTGGCAGTGGGCCCTGAACTGTGGCAGCGGGCCCTGAACTGTGGCAGCGGGCCTTAAACTGCGGCAGCGGGCCTTAAACTGCGTCAGTGGGCTTTGATGTGTGGCAGCGGGCCTTGATGTGTGGCAGTGGGCCCTGAACTGTGGCAGCGGGCCCTGAACTGTGGCAGCGGGCCCTGAACTGTGGCAGCGGGCCCTGAACTGTGGCAGCGGGCCCTGAACTGTGGCAGCGGGCCCTGAACTGTGGCAGCGGGCCCTGAACTGTGGCAGCGGGCCCTGAACTGTGGCAGCGGACCCTGAACTGTGGCAGCGGACCCTGAACTGTGGCAGCGGGCCTTGAACTGTGGCAGCGGGCCTTGAACTGTGGCAGCGGGCCTTGAACTGTGGCAGCGGGCCTTGAACTGTGGCAGCGGGCCTTGAACTGTGGCAGCGGGCCTTAAACTGTGGCAGGGGGCCTTGCTTGAACTGTGGCAGCGGGCCTTGAACTGTGGCAGCTGAGCTCAATGTGTGGCAGTGGGCCTTGTTCTGTTTTCAGTAAAAGTAATACTTTGGTAAACACCCTGTGGTGTATGTGTTTTTTCACTCAGCGGGTGTAAAGGCGCTTCGGATGCACATATTTCATGTCATGAGGTGTGCATCGAGTGGAATGGTGATCCAGAGAGTTCTGTGGGGGTATATTGGTAGGTGACTTGCCAATGGTTTTGAAGACTCGTCTTTTCCAAAGCCTTTTTTGGTCATCAGCACGTGTTAGCTTTCTAGAGCTGGGCGAGAGAACGGTGGACGAGGTAAAAACTGCACACCAGGAAAGAAGGCCAGGTATCCAAGAACAGGGCCTTGGGCTGCAAACTGGGTCAAGACTTAATCTCACCATTATCCCTTGGCTTCGGGCAAGATTACAGTGTCTTGTTACCAGAACTGGTGTGGACGAGTGTCACCTTTGATAAGGGATTAAAACTGTCCAAAATGGAACCGTACAAAAGACACTGCTGCAGCAGTTTGTGCTGCTAGGGAGGTCTTTGCATTCTGGCTGATTGTGTGATGCGAGCCTGTCATTAAGAGCTGTTCGAAAGACATTGTGTTGCCACAGGTTTGTCCTCAGCACCTGTTTCGAAGGACACTACGCTGTTGCACTCATTTGTTACTGCATTCTGCACTTTTCAGGTTGACTCCAGATTATTTTGCTGCCAGTTATTGACTGCTTTGGAATCAAGATGAAAATGCAAAACTGTCTTTCTGCATTTGTGCCCCTGTACTGGAATAATGGGGGTATCTGATGTCAGCCCGTCCATGCCTTCGTGTGTACTTAGGTCATCCCACCAGTGCTGCATGTGTGAAGTTCTGCAGCATCTTACGGTGGAACGCAAGTCTCTGAACTGGAACGCAAACAGCATTCTTGTGCTGCAAGGCTAGCAAGTGAAAGGAGCGGCATAAACTGAATCAGCAGGGAAGTGGGCAAATGTTTTACTTCTCTTGCCGAAAGGAGCCATGTTTTTTTTTTTTTTGGCAACAGTAAATACATTTTTATTTTCCAGATTAATAAAAATCGTTGCAAAGCCATACAAAAGAACTAAAAATAGTTACTAGGAGCATACTGAATTAAAAAACTCATGTTTTTTTTTTTATTTCTCACTGGTCTGTGCTCACCAGTGGTGTGCAGTGACTTATGTGCACCTGGAGTGTAATGTGGCTGTCCGCTGTTGGCCTACATACCTCCTGTCCCTTTCTGTTTCAGTGGGTCTGGGGTGAGAGATGAGGGAAGCTGCCCATTGAATTGACAAGGTTGTGGGACATCTTTGAACCCTAGCTCCAGGTACTCCATGAAGGAAAGCTATTTCCTGCAGAGGAAGCGTAAGCTGGTCAGATATAGTTGTGGGGGGCGGGGTGCGTTAAGGGGCTGAACTACTAGAGTTGGAGAATATGTAGGGAAGAATGAATGTGTAACATCTACATAATTCTGGAAAAATTAATGACTATGCGGCTGTTTTGAAACCTATGGTAGGATCTGATTTTGGGAACAGGACTTAGTCGGATCTTTAACTGATCTGATATTAATGAAGGATCAGTGAAGGAGGGTATACAAGAGAGCCTCTGGGCTAGCAAGGAGATCACTTAGCAAGCGTCTATAAAAGAACCCAAGATATTAGAGGGACGCATGAGTATGGAGTAAGAATGGTTGACAGACAGAGAGGTGTATGTAGAGACCAGAAGTGTGTAAGAGAGAAATGGCAAAAAAAGAATCACAAAGGCATAGCAGGGAAGTAAGTTTCTGATCTGGAGTGAAGCACATTTTGCAAATTCAAAGTTCTACCCTGCAATTGAGAAGAACTGAAGGTAGTGTGGGCATAAGGGAGGAAAGTTGGTGGTGAGCAGGGCATGAACAAAGTGAGTTATGTACGGGGGGCACACGAATGTGCGAGTCAGGCATGCCTGCTTTGCTTGAAGGGTGCATACAAACATGTTGTTCCTTCTTTTCCGCATTGTCTCTGCTCCCTAAAGATTTTTTGTTTTGAATCTGAGAGTTTTTCTGGTTTTTGCCCCCTTGCCATAACTGGGTTAGGTGGGGGTGTATGCTGGAATCCGGTTGAGCACCAACCTGGGCTAAATTATCTCCAGTATTCTGATTGATGGTTGCTTTAGTTCTGTTCTTACGCTAGCTCTTGGTGTGTTGGCTATTTGAGAGTTCTCATCCTGCTGTAGTGGATTCAGCTCTCAGCCTTGTCCTTGGAGTTCAGCTCTCCTGTGCACCAGGTTATGGGTCCTGCTTGGCTCAGCCTTACTGCCATGATGTCTACTGTTGTCCTTGGTTGCCAGGCTGTCTCAGCCTCCCTATTATTTGGTAGCTTCTGGTCTTGTCCTGCGTTTTACTGTGCCTTATTTGTATTGATGGTGTGCTTCTGGGACAAGGGCCTCTTTGTGTTTTCTCCTGACTGTCAGGTTTCTGTTTGCTGGTGGCTCTGTTTATCTGGTCCGTGCTTTTCTTGTTCAGTCCCTATGTTGCTCGTTGCTTCACTGCATGCTAAGGGGGATGGATATCTTTGTACTTGCATGTGCAACCCATCTGACCTCTTTTTGGGGGTCTTGGATTCTCCAGCCTCAGGTGTTGTGGGGCCACTGGTGCTCTTGCCTGTTTATCTTGGTCTCACTATCTCCCTTGTGGGCTGGGGTTTCAGGCCTTTTCTAGCCACACTTATGTGCTTTCTTACAGGTCTTTTCACTCTTGAGTTAGCCTTTCTATTACATTCATATTTGTGTCTTGTCTTTCCAGTGAGTGTTAACTGCTTTGAGCCTGAGGCTCCCTTAAAAATGTTGGTGGGGGTCTGCCGCTCATTGTTTGGTGGTTCTGTGGAATGTTGTATACTCTACTGGCCACTGGTTTCCCCTGTTGCTTATGGTTCTATGGTCTTTCGGGTGCTGGGAACCTCCCTTTGGGTTCTCTGGGCTTGCCTTTGTGTTAGCATATATTTCTGTCTAGAGTTGTACTCTTGTGAGTAGCATTGTGCTCCGCTAAGAGCTTTATTTCTGTGGTCTCATGTTGGTTTTGGAGTTTTTACTCTATAACCATGTGATCTGGTTGCTTGGTTCTTGGGACCCCTTCGTTGGTTTGCTGCTTCCTTTGTCCTTTTGGCAATGTTGGCTGTGGTATTGGTGTTGGGCTGTTTGATCTGACTATGTGCTCCATTCCAGAACAGAAGCTTGTTTCGTTTTCACCTACTTTCCTATTTTGGCTGCGGTGTGCCATCCATATCGTCTTTACAGTGGGATCTATTTAGCTGCCATCTAGGTTTAGCACTGGAATGGCTGCCTGTTCTTGCTGCCCTTCTTCTGGTCCTGCTTATTCTGTGATGGTTTGTTTTGGACCTGGGGTTGGTTTGTTGGCTGGTGCATGTTGGGATGCCTCCATCCACTCTGGTCCGGTGAGGTTGGCGCTCGGTAGGCTTTTTGGTGCTCGTCTTTGTGCTTTTGCCTCTGGTTTTCTGCGTCCTGTGAGAATGAATGGATTGCTCACTGCAGGCACTGCTGGGCTTGTCCTGTGATTGCTGGCCTTCTTGTCGCTGGAAGTCATGGTGGAGATAATGGTTTGATTATTTACCGGCAAACTTCGTGTTCAAGCTTCCCTCCTACAGTCCTGCGCCACGCCTGCCCTTGTCCCATGGCTGTCTTTCTTCAATGCTTTGTGTGGCTTAGGTATTGTACAGGAAGAGGAGTGCATGGTGTGTCTAGGGGACTGTAGTGCCAGAGGCACTCCCATGTATTGGGACCACGTGCTGACCTTTGACTACCATTGTTTTAATAGACTTTAGGTGTTTTCTTGAATGTACGACATCATTTTTCCTGCATGTGCCTGTTTCCCTTGAAGATTTATTTCATGTCTCCTTGTAGTTTCAGAGGGGGAGTGTTTGCTTTTTACAGCCTTGCCAGGAACAGCACGTGTGGGATGCGCATTTGAAAACATGAGAGAGAGAGGTGTGGAATGTACTTCTCGGTCTTGGAGTTTAGTGTTATAAGCAGTGGTGCTCAAATGTGCATTATGTTGTACATTGGGAGATGAAGTGTGTAGTGCTATAGGCAGTGGTGCACAAATGTGCATTGGGTTGTATATTGGGAGGTTTTATGAAGTTCTTACTATTGGCTTTGATATGCCCTCATGCCATCTTGAATTCTGACTCTGTCTAGCTTGAGCTTTGCGCACACAGGCGGATCCCCAGATCACTCAAGTTCTTTAGGCTATTCACGTTCAGGGTAGTTTTCTGTACTATTGGAGACTTTCGTAAGCTTCACTAAGATAATGTGTGGAATATATGATGTTACAACGCATACAATTTCAACACATGCTTTTACAACGCAGTCTTTACATCGCAACTACCATTACATTGCATGATTTTACAACACATGCCATTACAACGCACTTTTTAAAACTACCATTACAACGCATTCCGTTACAACGCATACCATTACAACGCATACCATTACAACGCATAATACTTTTAGGGCAACAGTAGGGTAAGTGTTGGATAGTGTAGGGGTAAAAATTACTATTCCCTCTCCAGTGAGTGCAACAGTAGGGTAAGTGTTGGATAGTGTAGGGGTAAAAATTACTAAGCGTTGGATAGTGTAGGGGTAAAAATTACTATTCCCACTCCAGTGAATGCAACAGTAGGGAAAGTGTTGGATAGTGTAGGGGTGAAGATTACTATTCCCATGTACCCCAAAACCCATACCCACTTTAATAATAAAAAAAATCTCTATTACTTACCTTAAAATGCGTTGCAATGGCATGCGTTGTAATGGTATGTGTTGTAATGGCATGCGTTGTAATAGCATGTGTTGTAGTGACATGCGTTGTAATGGCATGCATTGCAATGGCATGTGATGTAAAGGCAGTTGCGTTGTAACAGTTGCGTTGTAAAGGTAGGTTGTTGTAATGACTGCGTTGTAATAGATGTTTCCCAATGTGTGGGATGCACGCTTGGTACCTTTCAGGGCAGAGATTGTTGTTGCCAGAGAAATGTGTGGAATGTACAGCTCTGTCTCGGAGTCAAAATACAGTGGCCTGACCAGCTTCTATCTTGACCCTGACACAGACCAGTACGGTCAGCTTGTTTTTCATAACAAAAGAAAGGGGACGAGGTTTCTAGAAACTTCTGCTCAGGTTGAGTAAAAGGTATTAGAGTCGGGAAATCTCGGTACCCAGACAAGAGCTCGCTATGGAGCAGACATGTTGCCACAGGGAACTCGTTTTTAGGGTCCCGATCGAGGCTTCTGCCTGGCTGTCAAGGGCTCCTCCAGCCGAGTTGGCAAGAATGCAGAGAAAGAGAGATCGGTGATGTATTTTTGTTTGATTATTGGCATTGTGATGTGTGAGTGTGTCTGTGTGCACATTCAATTCTCCAGTGGTTATAATCATCTGATGTATTTAGTGTATATAGCTTTCTGATTACTTGCATTTAACAGTGCTTATTTCTTGCAGTGGACGTCCAGTATTATTATCTGCTTGTACTTTATTCCATTTATTTTATTCCATGCATTTAACAGTTGCATTTGCCTACTTATAAGTGTGTTATTATTGCTTGCACACATATATATAGATATTTGAATGTTGTTCATTTGACATCTGGGAAAGCCTTTTTGTTAGAGAGTGCTGCACAAATAAAACCCCATGCTTTATTCTGAAAACTCTCTTTTGATGTGTCTCATTATATGAGAGTGAAATCCCTTTCCAGGTGTTTTTATTGCTTCGCAGTGTGTGTGCCTCCGTGTGGGGGTGAGGTATTTTCTATTATTTGGGAGGGCAAAGCAATACAGGGACAGCGCCCAGTTCTTTCTGGGGTAGCAAAGTAATTGTCGGTCCCATGGGTAGGACCCACTTTCATTAGATAAGGAGTGGGGTGAGGAGTACTTGGAGTGATGAAGACTACTAGTACGTAATGAAGCCATTCCCCGGACCCTCTTTGAAAAGAAGTCAGGGGTTAAATACTTACTCAGAGGCAGGTTGCAAGAGAAAGCATGTAGAGTGTTTGAAGCTACAGACAGTAATCAAAGAGTGGCTGAGGAATGAACCTCAGATCACAATTAATTTCAAACAAACAAGAACTCTTTGTGTATCATCTGAAATATGCAACGTCTGGAAAGCAATTACATGATGAATACAACAGTGGAAGGACATTGGGGATATGATCAGCATACCGCACCTGACCTTCTGTTGACACTATTTATATCGAGGTGACATGGTCCTGAAGAGATACTGAGATATCACTAACCATATAAGGCATGAGCCTTAGGAGGTTGACTCTATAGGGGTGGAGGATAGTAGGATCTGCTTCTTATGGTTACCCCCACTTTTTGCTAAATGTGATACTGTTTTTGACTAGGCTGACTGGGATTCTGCTAATCAGGACCCCAGTCTATCTGCTTTCTCCCTAAACTGTTATGTTATGTACTTAGGTACACTCCAGATTGGATACTGGGATACCCTTGTCAGTCCCTAGAATAGGGTACCCAGGGCAAAGGTACCCCAGAGTTCTCCCATGGGCTGAAGCATGCATTATGCCACCCATGGGAGGCCATGCAAAATGGAACTACAGGCCTGCCATTGCAGCCTGTGTAAGTTGGTGCATGCACCACTTACTTAAGATATAGGTTTACTATATCTAAGGGTCACTGCACTTAAAACCTATAAGTCACCCCTATAGCAGGCCTTTGCAATCCTGAAGGCAGGGTGCTTGATTCTAAGTGAGAGGGTGCCACTGCATGAGCAGGACACCCCTGCAGCCTACGGAGTCCATTCTCCCGGGTTGTCAGTGAGACAGCCATTTACGACATACAGAGTGACATTATGCGACCACGTGATGACCAACTCTAAAACGGCTGAAAAAAACCCTATCGTGTTTGGTGTCAAACATGTTGGAATCATACCTCGTATGATTCCACCCCTCAGAAGCGAGCTTCGTTGGGTCCCTGGTGTTCCCAGTACCAGCCTTCTTGTCCCCGGCAGCACAAAATGGTTGCTGCCGACCAGAGACACATTTCTGCCCTCCTGCTGCTGAGCCAAGCTCGAGCAGGGGAAGGCAGAACAATAGGCATCCTGTCACAGGGAGGTGTGACCACCTACCAGACAGGATTTAGTGTATTAGGGCTGGGTGGGTGCGCTTGCCAGCAACCGAAAGTCTGCATGAGGGGCACATATGGTGTCCCTGTGCATAGTCCAGTTCAAACCAGTCCTGGGAGCCGTTGGCTCCTGCTCTGGCGCGAAACTGGACAAAGGACATGGGAGTAACCTCCCAACTGTCCAGACGCTCCCCTGGGAGGGTCCCCTGAATCTGTCCAACCCTCTCCCATAGGTACAAAAGGGCTTACCTGGCTGTAAGACCCTAGATTCGACGTTGACAAGATTCTGAACCAGAAACCACTGAACTTCGACCGTTTGAACACTCTGGACTTCGCTGGACTTTGTTTGGGACCGACTACGTCTCCCTCTCAGTCTGAAGCATTGTCTGTGCCCGGGCACCATACAGGATCCGTGCAGGACCTCTGGAGCATCAAGAACAACTGAAGATATCTCCCTTGTGGTGAAGGAATCACTCCCCTGCATTCGCAGGTACCGCAACACTGCTGTCCGGTCTGCTGACCCTGAGCTCTTACGGACTCCGACGGCTTCAGCAGCACAGGAGGTAGGTCCGAGCTGCCCTCTCACCAAGTTTGAGGTCAGAATCCCTCTTGGGGCTGCAATACCGGAACCCCTGTGCACCACGTACATTTGCAAGTGCATATGCTTGTTGGCGTTTCCCGAACAAGTGCATTGGGCTCCGAGTAGCCCCTACCTCTGGCACCATTTCCTACCAAGAACTCCAGCCTCCTCACACCGAGTACTCCGTGGGCTGTTGTTTGGTGAAATCGCTCTAGGTCCTCTCGCGACTCCTGTGCCTCCGGCCTGTGAGTCCACTTGAGGGTCAACTTTGCTTTTCTTGGGCTTCCCTGGTTGCTCCAGGCCTGCCGTGACTCCCCTTGCTTTGGTTAGTCTCCTGGACCTTGCTGGTCCGAACCGTAACCTTTCTTGACCTTCTGCATGGGATGCCGTTGCCAAGGCTTGTTGGTGCTCCCGCCGGACACCAACCCCTCAGCACTCAACATCCTTCGTGGGACAGCTCGTATGTGGCTCCTGGTTGTCCTCAACATCTCCTGGTCCCCGTAGCTGCAGAGTCAAGGACTCCATCAAGGCACCTGAAGCACCCGACATTGGTGGGCATTCGTCTACCAAGCCCCTGGTCACTCCTGACTGACCCAGACTCTGTCCCCTCTGCTTTCAGATACCCTTCGACAAGAATCCACCTTTAGATTCAAACGGACACTTTTCTTCCTTCCAGCAGCGGCTCTTCTTCGAAGTCCTCCATTGGGTTCGACAGCAGTTTCCAACGCCACTTCAGACCTATGCACCCGGCTTCCCTGGGATAGGTAACTTGGGTAACGGTGGCTCTCCAACCTCCTATCTTCCACCTCCTATCTTCCTATCTGTTTGGGGAACAGGAGCGTCTGTTCCCCAAACTATAAGGTTACATTCTGGTAAAACAAGCTGCTTAACATTACTTCAAGACTAAGCCTGAAGGCTGCTCTCCACAGCTACCACTCGGATAGCTTTCTAAGGTTATCT
Source organism: Calotriton arnoldi (assembly GCA_963921515.1). Taxonomy (NCBI): domain Eukaryota; kingdom Metazoa; phylum Chordata; class Amphibia; order Caudata; family Salamandridae; genus Calotriton; species Calotriton arnoldi. The sequence goes on along the minus strand of CAWUFW010000149.1, from coordinate 1,953,373 downwards.
TTGACCTCTTAAATCACCATAAGGGTTGTTTGGACTTGTGCAAGTTGCCCACTTTAATTAGTGAGTAATAGAGAAAACAAGGGTACCCCAATATGTGAACCTGGGGTGGTATGCTGTTTAGGGAAAACAGTGGTTCTGGTGTGGCCTAAAGGTCCATTCAGAAGTGACCCTGCGGGGGGCACTATGATTGAAATTTAGGAAGTTAATTCTTCCCTTTGAAGAATGAACTTCCTAAATTTCAATCATAGTGCCTCACACTTTAATTAGTGGGCAGCATATACCAGGCCAACTTCTCACAGAGGCCTTTGTTAGTATGAGACCAGTTAACACACCAATGTCCTGGAGATGCTCCTGCTTCACATGTTACCACTCACCGAGAAGGGCATCGGCAGACATTGGCAGGAAAATACCTGCTTGTGTTTGTCATCCTGCTTTTAAAAAAATCTGTTTTATAACATAACATAACAGTGTGCTTTTAGTTAGTACATAATCTATGTTGGCATTTTCAGTCGTAGTGTAGAACGCAAGAATTGGAAAACACGTACTAACTAGCTACTGTAGGCCACATTCGTAGCTTTGCTATATCCTTTAATTCATTCCTGAGGAGGGGAATCATCTAACCAATGCATTAGTGTCCAGTGTCCGTCCACGTCAGGTCATGTATTTTGTTGGACTCGCCTGTTTGTTCACGAGTGCTCAGTGAGTGTGTGTTGTGAGTGGGTGTTTCTAAGAGGGACAAAGCCTCCTGCATCTGAAAGGAATGAAGTTGCATGTGTAATACTTTATAGCCGGATGCTCGGATACTATAGGGTCAAGAAGGTCTATCATCATTCGGGCCAGTGCAGTCAGTAAGTCACCCCAGGTTGTTCTTCTAGGACCCGGTGTTTATCTTTTTTGTGTGGTTATGGCTGGATTCTCTGCTTCAGCCCATTTTAAAAATTCAATTTGAGTGACCATAGAGAATTGTCTTCCTATTCTTATCCATTACCTACTAAAATATCTCCTTGTCATTATAGGGACTCTTGTTCTTACTACTCAAAAGAAACACAACTTAGAAAAAGAATATGCTTGCGGAACGAGGGTACAGCCCAGTAACTTTTCTCTTTCCATTGCCTTTCACCCTAACTCCCCCCGATTTCTCTTGCAGTTGGTTATTACATGGAGCAGCATGAGATTTCGGTCTGCAAGAGGGAGTATTACCTATCTACACAGATTGCATGTAGAGCTACTACAGATCTGACATCTGCTTCCATCGCCCACAGATGTACAGAGTCCAGCAGATGGCGGCCATCTTATTTTCAGATCCGCATTCTGTTGTGCTTCTTCCCTGTACTTTCCACTTATGCGAAAATGTCAGATGTGGCATGCAGGTTTTTATGAACACCCTTGTGAGTGTGTAAATTGTGTTGTTGGTGTTGCTAGGACTCAGGTTTAGGAAGGATTATAAAGTGGGTGAGTAGATCAGGTCGGGAGCTCATTCGAGTGCGTCCGGCTCTATCAAAAGCCAGCCGTGCCACTGCCATTCTGGTACATGACAATGAAAGGTGTTCCTATGTAACTGAAAGAGGACTTTAAAAAAAATCTGAGAGTTCCACTCTTTGTTACCTTAGCTCCTTAAAACTAAGACAGAACAAGGAATCTGAGGAGAAAAAATATCCATAGAGGGCAGACTGCAGAACTGAGAGCAAAGCAAGTGTTTCCTCACTCATTCATAGGCTGTGGCATCTCAATATGGAAATGTGTACCATACTTGCTTTGAACACAGCCATCGCTGTAGCATTCAGAAAAGGCTCAAAACCCATCTCTTCCACCAACAACACGAGAAAGTTCAATCTAGTTTCTCTTTTGCTGTCTATTCTATTTGGCACTGTCCTTTCTCCCACCCATACCTGTGCTTGATAGGCCCATATGATACATCTTTTACACATTTCTTTGATTCAAGAGCGTTTCAATACAGATCCCTTGTCAGAACCACATGCTATTCTGGTATAAAGTGCTCTGATACCCAAAAACCCTGTCCGCGATATTTTAAGATGAACAAATAAGATATGAGTGGAGCCAATAGAGTAATACATTTTAAGTACATAGGATTGCAAGTGAGTAGCATGGAAAAGAAACAGCTAAAGAGTGGCTATAAATAGTAGTCAAAAGGTTGCCTTCACAGCAATGAGAGGAATGGGGTCAATATATGGCTCTGTGAAGGTGGAAAAAGTTGTAGAACAGTTGGCAACAACACAACTGACTGAGGTCGGGTAAAGAAGGCATCCATCTTAGTGAAAATGGGGACAGTAATGCAGTCCAAACAAGAAAGGGATGTTTGAATTCATAAACCCGCTGCAGGAAAATCTTGCCAGGAAATGACCTGGGTGACGGAAACTGTGCTTTTGGCAACCTTGGCAAGTTCCACAGCTGGAATTTGTAAGAGTGTTTTGAAGAAGCATAAAGGGGGCTGGAAAGCTTCATAATTTAAAGATGAGGTTAACCTCGGAAAATCCCCAATAGGCTCTTCTAGTAATTCCACTGCCACAAGAATGTGTCTGAGAGTACAGTGCATTATTCGAAGTTGATACTTTTTCAGCCTATTCTGTATTCATTGAAAATAATTGACAGGCATAGAGTAAAGGTTAAGAGTCTGACATTCGGAACAATTTCTTCAAGTAGAAAAGTACATCGTCTACTTAAGTTAGTGCAAACCTAGACTCAATCACGAGATAATCACAACCACATGTTGGCACAAGTCTCTTTAGAAACTTTTTTAACTTGAGATTGGAAAACTCTGTTGTTTGATATAAACATGCCAATAAAAAGAATGGCTAGAAAAAAGACAGACAAACTGATATGTTTGGTTTATATGGCATTCTTCATTACAATCACATGCACTGTAAAGCATGCTAGAGGACTGCAATACTGCACCTGTGCCGCATCTCGGAGAAAATCGGGCAGCTGAAATTCACCTTTAGAGACCTGGAAAGCAAAGTAAAACGTTCATAAACTATGATAAAAAAAGGCATATATAGCGATATTCAAATTAATGTTAAGATTGATGTTCACAGTTGCTAATAACCACTTTTACACTCCCTTTTTCTACAAAATATTTGCTGGAGACATCGGGACATGGCATTCTGCATTCACACATGTTAGCACCAAAGAGAGGCTACCGCAGAGAAAGCAGTCGTGGGCTGTGCGAGACTTGCTGCCTGACCTACAAGAACTGGTGTTCAGGCACTGCAAATCTTCACCCATGACCAGATAAAATGGGCTGAGACATGCTCCAAGGAAGTTGAGACTTGAGACTTTCTGCCCAATGTAAACCAGAAGCGAAAACAAGCAACTCAGTTATGTGGAGTAGTTAGTTCGGTTGTGTGATTAAAATACCTGCTTTTACTAAACAAGCACTGGGCTGGACATTAAGGGCCTTATTTAGGGATTTGTGGTTGGCATACTCCATCAAACATGGCAGATATCAAGTTCCCGTGACGTGATTTCTGGTCAGCCTGGACATAGAGAGTCTGTATACCAGTCTCCCCCAGGATGATACGCTACAAGTACTAGAACTATCACTGGACTCCACAAGTTGGGATTACAACACCCCAAAATCTTTTGTGCTTCAATGCGTGAAATTAGCACTCAAAGATAACTTTTTTGAGTTCGAAGGGGATCTCTTTCTACAGACGAACCGCACATCTATGGGTAGCACCTTTGCCCCAAGTATGCCAGGGCTCTATGTCTTTAATTTTGAAAAAACACATCTTTTCAACCTTAGTATGCCTTTTTCATCGAACATGAAATTCTACAAAAGGTATATTGACGATATTTTCCTCATTTGGGAAGGTTCGGAAGACTCCTTACAAGCATTTCTCACATGGATCAACGGATGTGATCCCTACCTCAAGTTTACCCACAGTGTGAATAAAAATAGCATCACTTTTCTTGACCTGGATATAATGGCTGAAAATGGCAAGCTCGAGACAAAAACTCATTTCAAGGCTAAAGCAAAAAACTCCCTTCTCCACTACAAAAGCTTCCACCCCAGAACATTAAGGGAGAACTTAACATTCGGGCAATACCTCCGTCTACGCAGAAACTGCAGTGATCTGCACGATTTCAAGGACCAAGCACAGTCCCTGACAACGAAGCTTAAAGAGCGGGGATACCCCGATAAGATCATCAATACAGCAAAAAAACGAACACGCAACCAAAACCGGGATGGTCTGCTGGAACAGAAACAACGTACATCATCTACAATCCCTTTAACATGTGTCACTACTTATAACTCAATCTCCAATAAAATTTCACGCATTATAAAAAAAAATTGGAGGACACTGAACACAGGAAAACTTAATTGGGAAAAGCCGCTATTTTCTTACAGAAGAGGAAGAAGCTTAAGAGACAGTTTAGTGTCAACACGCCCACAACAACATAACAGGCCAACCAACACTGTGTTAAATGCGTGGGGTCTCCCTAATGTGACAGGCCACTTCCCATGCGGGAATTGTAGCGTGTCTTACAAAACCCACAAAGAGCCTGAATTTGGAACCAGGGAAAATTCGGCAAATACGAATACATACAAATAGTAACTCCATGAACGCTATCTATCTGATCACCTGCCCGTGTGGTTTGAAATATATCGGCATGACTAGCCAAAAAATCAAAACACGCATCTGTGAACACCGGAGCAATATCCGATGTAAACGCAATACCACATGTATGATCAACCACTTCCTCGAAGCTGGACACACCACCAATGACATGAGCTGGGTGGTGATAGAACAACTGGAGTCCAACACTACCAACCTCCAGAGCCGCCTTCTAGAAAAAGAACAACGATGGATCTATTGTTTGTCCACACACATACATGGACTAAATGATAATATTCCATGGAATTCCCTGAACAAATTCCCCTGAAGTCCAAGTCCACACCAGTATATCGAATACATGGAACCTAGTAATTGCTCCATGTGACATTCCCATGACTTCATTTATTCCACGGCCATCAGGCCCCTGTGATTTTGGACAACTTTTTCAAATCATTAAGAATACAATCTTTTCGTTTTTCCTACATCTGTCAAGCCACTTACTGCACTCCAATCAACCTTTTCAATTACAAATTCCCCGTACCTTTAAATTAACGGTAAAAATACGCCGATTTATTTATTTCTTTTTTCCGATGCAGTATCACGGTGCAAACAGCCCAATGATGTGCTACGCCCATTCATGTGGTACTTCCGGGAGAACTGATTAACGAGCGCAACCAATTCGGGTCGCGCTCTAGTGTTCACCAGCCCTGACACTAGCGCTCCACGTCACACGCTTACGCGATGACGTGCGCACGCATTCCCCGCCCCAAGCCGCTCCTGCTGAACTCACTTTAAAAAAACGTCGGCTCCTGCTACGGGTATCGTCGCGATCCCGAGGAGACCGGAATAGGTGCTGACAGCGGGCGTCCAGCCTTGACGAAGTAAGGTTTTTCTTTTCTTTTCAGGGTGCGGTAAAAGACCTGGCGAGATACAAGAAATCGCATCAGTTTTCAGAGTCTAACACCTCTGACCCGACACTGAGCGCTCCTCGGCAGATACATAATGCATTTTCATTATCTCACCCACAGTGTGTGACTACAGGCGTTCGCTCCTCCAGGGATCTGTAAAAGCTACAAGAAATATGTAGCCAGTGTAATTATGCTTTATGTGACATCAAAACAGTTTCATTTGCACGTAACAATGGTATATGTGCACACACTACAACAATTGTTGTTATGCATCAACAGTTCACGCTAGCTGCCATGTTTTGTAAATAATGCATTCACAATTTACAATGGCCTAGCTACCTTCTTTCAGCATATAAATGAAACGTTTTGACATGTGAATGAACATGCCACAAAATCGCCAACTAGACTAGACATGCATGCCCGCACAAAACCACAATGCATGATCTAGCACACACCTGATGTGTGTGCATGTCTTTAGTATGAGTGTTGGCACATGTGATTGAACGACTCAGAGAGTGCTTATGGCAACTGCACCTATGAGCAAAAGGAGGCTGAACCAAAATAAGAGCAATTTGCATCCACCTCTCCCTTTTAATCGTTGTATGTCCTTTTTACCTCTCCTTCTTTTGTCTTACAGGTTTTAAATCAACCAGTGGGTCCGTCAGTACGGTCACACCACTGCATGCACAGCACACCTTAGCGCGTGTGCTGCAAAAAAAAAAATACACGTGACTTATTTTTGCCACCACCTCACTATTTTACACGATTTCACGCTGTTTGGTCCTGAAGAAAGCCTCCTCAATATTTTTACGAGGCTGAAACATGTCGACCAGTAGGATAATGAAGACCAATTACTAGTCTTCTTTTTATCCCTCTTCTTTTTAACCATATCCTGGGCTGCTGGGAATAAAAAATTGGTCAGCAAGGAATCCCAGAGATATTTTTAACTTCACCACTTTTTGAGCACCACACACATCAAAACAAAAAAAAACGCTCCGCTGTAACTCAGGCGTTGAAGCACAGCTGTGTAGCATTCCGCTACCCAGTTGGGAACCCAATGATGAAGCATGCCACCAACTAGGTTGGTGGGTGAGGGTTCTTCTTACAAACCCACGTGGTTCCTGGCAGTCCAACATTTATAGTAGAGTCGTCCTTAGTGGGTCCGTCCACGTTGTTTTTGAATAGTAATTACGGATAAGGACATTCCCCGAATACAGTCCTTGCTCTCTCCTTTGTTTCCTACAGATATCAAGTCTGTCATATTATCAGCCATATAGTAAGTACTGTAGGCTATAAAACAACAGATGGGACATCTAGCACATTTGTAACTGAGTATCCCATCCGGTAAACTCCAAATAAGGCGGTACGTTATTGTTTCTGTTAGTTGGTTGTTGAATTTTGAGCTCTCCCCGCCCCATACTACCTCCATGAGAAGCCTATGACATCTCACCCTCACTACCCTGAGAGTCAAGTGCAAGAAGGGTTATACTTGACCCAATTTAAAGAGGCATAGTAGGACGGACCCCAGGAGACCAGTGACAAATTACCACAACCGTCACGGTCGGGGTCCGGTAGCACCTGTCTGCCCTGTGGACCCAAGAATGGGTTTTTGCAAATGCAGCAAAGAGCTGCTTTGTCTTGCAAATAGATGTGTTCTGATCAATATAATGCATTAGAGCCCTTTTCAAATCTGTGTGCAATGCTGTTTCTGCCACCATGTCAGGGTTTGAAAAGAAAAATCGGCAACTCAGAGGTATGATTCATATGAAATGCAAAGACCACTTTTGGCAGGATGCAAGGATTTGTCCTCAGGAAAACTTTGTGTTCCACCGTTAAAGCCTGCAACTCAAAAGCCCTATGCAAGGAAGAGATCCCCAAGAATTTTTTCTGGCTCAAACGGAGGTCCTTGGGGTCCTTTGAGAATCACATTCAGGTCTCAAATTAGAATTGTTGATATTCTTGTGAGTATGACTCTCTTGACGCCCTTCATGAATGCTTTAATAACTGGAATTTTAAGTAAAGTTGCTAATTTCCTGTTCTGTAGGTTAATGGATGTTTATGTCAACCCTGCATTTGACAATGTAGCATGTAGTAGGTGATATCCTCAGCTAATTGCGTTAGAAGCTCTATTTACTTATTAATGCAATAATTGACATAAAGTATCCATTTTGCTGCATAGCAAAATGGTAATTCAGGTTAGGTAGCCAAACTCTAGGACCACAGCTAATAAACTGCATGTTCATTTGAGATTTGGATGCCTCAATTGACCCTGAGGCTGTGTTAAGAGGTCTGATCTGATGGGTAACTTCTCGTGTTGGTGAACAGACGTTTCCAGCAGTGCTGAGTACCAAGTTTGCCTTGTATACATTGGTGCAACGAGAATGACAACGTTGACGTCTCCCTTAGCTTCCTCACTGCATAAGGGAGCAGAGATAGTGGAGGAAGCGTGTAAGTAAATATCCCTGACCCATTCATCCACAGTGCATTGGCCATGGAGTGTGGGTGTGGGTATTGGAAACGAAGCTTGTGCATTTTTGCATTATCTACAATGGCAAACAGATCAACTGTGAGCACCCCCCCATTTTTGGAAGTACTGTTGAAGTACTTGAGGTTACATCTCCCACTCGATTACTTGTTGATGCATCCTAATTAATAAGTCCGCTTGATGCTGAATGGCCCAGTGCCATATTGTTTGTGCTAACACTGAGAGGCAGGATGACTGACAGCCCTTTTGCTTCTGGATTTATTACATGACAGTCATAGTGACTGTCCTCACCAATACTGTTTTGCTTTGAATAAGTGTGTAAAACACTCTGAGTGCCACATATATCTCTGTCAGCTCAAGACAGTTGTGATTCTTTTGTTGTTATTGTGCTCAGGTACCCAAATAGTCATGTTGTTCATGTATGCTCCCCACCTATGAGGGGTATATGGTAATGGTCATCTACAGCTGAGGGTGCACAAGTGGACTGCCCAGCAACACATGATTTTTCTACCTTTTAAAACTGTGCTGAACTCTGGGCACTACTGTCATGTGGTTACATTAGGCCTGAGTAGGAACACCACCATTTTACATGGTAATGTTTTTTAAGTTGCCTTCCTTTCTTAAACACAGTGATGTTTGACACACATTTCATTGTGTGCCTGTGCAGGATAATATTCTCTGAAACAGCAGTGCTTACATTTCCACTTGGTAGGCATATTATCACAATACCTTGAACATTCTGTACGAGGGGTAAGTTCACTACGCAAAATGTTGTTGTTGCCTCCGTTTGGCGGCAGAGCTATCACAATAGAATCAACAATAGCAGCCTAGGGGCGTGGCCAAGCACGGGCTGAAGATGGCCGTGCTGTGAGAGGGCTCCGCCGTCCGTCCTAGCCCACGTCTATCCTGTGTACAGATCCGCTGTATCCCTCGACAGTTTTCGTGACCGGAACACCAACGGAGCCCATCCCGCCGGTTTCGGTGTTTGGAGTGCGCCCAGCAGCGGAGAAATTTCCCCCGGAAGCTTCGTCCTGCGGTAGGGCCTGAAGCCGGGACACAGAGTGGTGAGCCAAGCCGGGTGAGGGGTTCCGACCGGCCCTTTGCTGCCCAGCAGTGGCGCCGCGGCTCGAGGAGCCGACGCGAAGATCCTTAGACTTTGAACCGTCTGGGCAGTGGATACGCCGACACCTGGCAGCAGCGGCGGCGGAGATTAAGGAGCCGTGATAGGGCTCCGGAGAGGCGGTGAGACATGCTGATCGGGGCGAGGCAGGGCGAGCCGGCCGCGAGGCGGAGGATGGCGGCGGCGCGTCCCTAACATTGGGTGCTTCCTGTTACCCCCGCCTTGTTGAAAACTCTGATTGCCCTCAGGAGTGCTGAGACCCGCATCGGGGCCCGAGACGCATACCCCCTACCAACTGTGGCCCCCGGTGAGACGCCCTTGGCCGGCTTCTCTTTTACGGCGGTGGCGCGATAGCCCAGCGTGCCGCCGGGATCTAAAGTCACAGTCCCATTGGCCGTGAGGGACCTGACCTGCGAGCCCAGCTTGAGTGCCATCGACCTGCTGGCGGTGTCCGCTCCCCCCTGCTCCGGCCTGTGAGATCCCGAGCCGGAGGAGCAGGGAGAATCAGAAGGTTAGTGCGGCCCGGTGCAGCCCGGAGCGCTCGGTCTCTAACTACCAGCAGAGACTGTAGTGCTGCCTGCGCTGGTAACTTTGATAGGAAGCCCATTCATTTGGAGGGGAGACCGGCGAGGGGTTTGGGGCTTGTGTGGGGCCCCCCTCATCCTGGAGGTGTGTGAAGGTGCCCGGGAAGAACCAGATAGGCAACTGAGTTTGCCTCTTTCCTGCCTTGGCCTACGACAATATTTAAGCCCGACGTTGTGACTGGGGCATAACTTCGCAACTCCTACCGCAGGTGTACTCAAGGAGCAATTGCCTAAAGCAACTGGGGAGGGTCTGTGGGGCCGGTGGCAGTGACAAAGACCGGGTCCTGCTGAGACGCGCCAGGGAGGTAGTGTGGCGCATGGTGGTGTGCATGGTGGACGCGCCGGCCGTGAGGTGGTTAATGGCGGTTGCACGTTCCTAATGGTGAAGAACATCCTCCGCATGCCTTGTCTCTGCCGACCTCGTCCATCCGTAGAAAGGACCTCGGCATCCTATTCAGTGACGCTTCGCCGCTTTTTGTGATCTACCAGCTAGAGTAGTTTGGAGCAGGTCAAGATGGAGCGTACCAAGACCACGGGGGCCCGTGGACCCAAGAATACGCAGTCAAACAAACTGGACCGATATACTGTCCCTAAGGATGCGCAACAGGCCCGAGCGCCCAGAGACTCCGGATCCGGGGCACTGGGCGAGGAGGAGCAGGAAATCTCGCTTAAAGACGTTATGGCCGCCATCACTGGAGTCAAGACTTCTCTGGACACTGTGGCTATCGAGGTCAACCTCATTAGGGCTGATATGGGCAAACTGAACGAAAAGGTCAAGCAAGCGGAACTCACGACAGCCAGCCTTGTAGATGATGTCTCACAGCTCCAGGGAGCGATTAGGGAACTCCAGGATTTCCGCAAATTTACCGACCTCAAGCTGGACGACTACGAAGGCCGCCTGCATCGCAATAACCTACGCATCCTTGGGGTTCCGGAGAAATCGGAGGGGCAAACACCAGACCTCTTTGTTGAGGACCTCATCCTTAAACACTTGCAACCTAAAGGCCTCAGTAAGTTCTCTGTCGTTGAGCGCGCCCACAGGATCCCGGGCGGCCGTCCCAAACCGGGCGCTCCCCCGCGGCCCATGTTGGCGCGGGTCCTGAATTTCCGTGACAGAGACGTTATCCTTCAAAACTCCAGAGCTGGCGCCCCCCTGCGCTATGAGAACTCAGACATATCCTTTTTTCCGGATTTTACTCAACGGGTACAGCGACAAAGGCAATCGTTTATGTCAATTAAGCGTGTCCTTAGAGACCAGGTTATGAAGTATTCCATGCTGTTCCCTGCCCGTCTCCAGATTGAGGCGGATGGGCGAGTGTGGTTTTTCGACCATCCTGAGGCAGCAGCAGACTGGATCGAGAGCAGGGGAGTGAGAAGCCCGGCCGACCGAGGTGGGGGTGGCACCGATAATAGTCAACCGGCCTGAGAGGACACCCGTCCAGTGGCTGGGCTCGTACTTTTTGCAGTGTGTGGTGGGTGAAGGGAATGGGTGGGGGGCTTCTAGTTTTATTGTCGTTCGGTAAGTGGACTTAAATGGACCTGTGTTATCTGTTTTGTATGGGTATAAAGTAGACCTGTTGGGCTGAGATTGGGCGGACTCTGTCTTCCCCCCCCCCTAGGTTTTTTCTTTTCTTTCTTGAACATTTTTCTGGGGCGACAGGCACTCTGCAAGTTTTTCATGGGCAGTTCTAAGCCCAGAGGGCAGGGCAGCGGGGTGGGGGGATGTTGGGTGGGATTGTTTAATTTTTTGTTTGAAGTTTTGATTGCATCAGCAACTGCTATGGACATATTGATTGGGGGAGTGGCATTGCACTCAGTGAATTTCAGTATACTTGGATATGGCACCAGTCGGAGACAGTGGGGTTAAACTGCTGAGTTGGAATGTCAATGGGCTGGGGGACAAGATTAAACGTAGTGTTGTTCTTCAGTGCATTAAGCACCAGGCCCCTGACATCGTCCTACTGCAAGAAACCCATCTCGTTGGAAGTACATGTAGAGCGCTGCATAGAGGGGGTTACGTCTTACTGGCCCATGCAGGTTTCACCACGGGCTCCCGGGGGGTTGGTATATTGATGAAAAAATCCTTTCCCCTTGTGGTGCAGGACACTTGGTCGGATGCTAGAGGACGGTATGTTGGAGTCTCGGGCACATGGGAGGGCCACCCTGTCACCTTCCTTTCGATTTATGTACCCCCGGGCCTTCAGGCAACTACGTTTAGGGACTTGGGTACGCTGCTGTTAGAGATCCCGGAGGGTCTCTTGGTGCTGGGAGGGGACTTAAATTCGGTGGTCTCTGAGGATCTGGATCGTTACCCTCCGCGCGATCTCCCTCGCAAAGCTGGCTGCCTGACTTCCTAGACTCCATGGGGCTGGTGGATGGGTGGAGGGTTTTTCACCCTGACACTTCCCAGTATACCTTTCATTCGGGGGCTCACGGGAGTCTATCCAGAATCGACTACTTTCTTTTACCTGCATCCCAAATTCCCCATGTCCGGGAGATAAAACACCTAGCTAGGGGCATCTCAGATCACTCGCCGGTATGGCTTCAGTTGATGCTCGGTTACCAACAGGTGGGACGTGTGGCCCCCATCAATCTGTGGTATCTACGTGATCCCCATATCCGACGAGAGCTCCTTATGGCCATTGATAATTATTTTAATGAGAATGAAGGCTCGGTGGAATCCCCTCAGGTGCTTTGGGAGGCATTTAAGACAGTGATACGGGGCCAGGCCCTTTCCTTAATTTCGGGGAAAAAGAAGGAACAGCGCAAAGAGTTAGTGGCACTGGAGGCAGAGGTGGGGAGACTGGAAGCAGATCTAGAAATGGACGTCACACCCGATAAGCTCCACCTTCTCAAACTCAAACAACAGGACTACAGGGCACTAGCGACAGACCAGGCAAAGGCCATAGGAAGAGCGGTTCAGGGACAGTTGTATGAGGTGGGCGACAAGGCCGGGAAACTCTTGGCCTGGTTGGATAAGAGAGAGTGGGCAAGCAGACTAGTACCTGAACTCCGAGGACAAGAGGGCAATTCCCTGTCGGACCCGCAAGCTATTGTGGACTCTTTCGCGGCCCACTTTAAGGTTGTCTATACATCGGTAGCCCCCTACCCTATAGAGGATTCCCGCCAGATGCTTACCAATATTGCTCTACCCAAACTGTCGGGGGTCGATCACGACTTCATGGACAGTGACATGTCTAACGATGAAATAGCGGCAGCAATACGGTCGCTCAAGCCGGGCAAAGCCACTGGCCCTAACGGACTACCGATTGAATTGTACAAGCTTAAACCAGACACATTGGCCCCGTACCTGAGGGCCATGTATGAGGACTCGAGGCAAGCGGGCATCTTGCCATTAGACCAGCGTACTGCCACTATAGTTACTATTCACAAGGAAGGGAAGCCCAAGACCGAATGTGGTTCTTACCGACCAATATCCCTGTTGAACGCGGAGCCCAAGATCCTGGCTAAGCTCCTTGCTACTCGCCTCTTGACGGTGATTGGGACCCTGGTCCACCCGGATCAATCAGGTTTCATACCGCACCGTAACACGGCACTGAACCTACGCAGAGTTCATGGGGTTTTGGGCAGGGCGGCTTCTATATTGGAACCGGCAGTTATAGTTTCCTTGGACGCAGCCATGGCCTTTGACACCATCGAATGGCCGTACCTGTGGGCGGTATTGGAGAAACTGGGGTTTGGTCCTAAATACATTCAATGGGTGAAGTTACTGTATTCCCAACCTATGGCCCAAGTGGTGGTTAACAACAAGAAGTCAGCCGCCTTCGGGCTGGGCAGAGGGACCCGCCAGGGCTGCCCCCTGTCCCCATTGTTGTTTGCCCTAGCGTTGGATCCACTGGCAGCTTGGATACGTCAAGATCTGAGGATCAGGGGTATGCGCTGGTCTTCAGATTGGGAAGACCGGATTTCCCTTTACGCGGACGATATCCTTCTGTATTTGTCCTCCCCTAGGAGATCCTTGATAGTGGTTTTGGATATCTTCACGATCTTTGGACGGTACTCCGGTTATTCCATAAACTGGAGCAAATCCCTCCTGTTCGTAGTGGCGGGCGAGCCTCCGATCCCGCCGCGTGGGTGCCCACTACAAACCTGTACTGAAGGGTTTACGTATTTGGGTATCTTCCTTTCTTTAGATCCCTCTCTTCGCTATTCCCGCAACCTCCAGCCCCTGCTGATTCAGCTGCGCAAAGATATCGCCAGGTGGAAGTCGCTTCCCCTCTCCCTGTTAGGTAAGGCCGCCCTTTTTAAGATGATGTCTCTACCCCGGTTCCTGTACGCCCTTCAGAATTCCATGGATCCGATACCTGCGTCATATTTCCGAGAGGTCGAGAGCCTCCAACGGGACCTACTGTGGAACGGTAAAAACCTCGCATCACTCTTAGCAAACTTTCCCAGAACTGGTATGACGGAGGCATCAGCCTCCCAGATATAAAATTGTATTAGTGGGCGTCTCATCTGTCCTCCATTAACCACTGCACCTTTGCCCAGCCTTGCGACCCGGGATATAACATGGATAGGTGGCTCCTCTCTGGAGGGACCTTCAGTAGAGCCCTTTACTCTAGGCCCCGGCGCTATCCACTTACGGGCCCCACCAAACATGCAGTACACGTTTGGCATGCAGCTACCACTCGCCTAGGCTGGAGACGAAAACTAACGCTCGCAACACCATTATGGGATTCCGAGCAACTGGGTGACCTGTGGAGGAGTAAGGGATTCGACAAATGGGATCTCATAGGTATTGCATGCATAAGGGATTTGTGGGACAAATCTGATATTAAGTCTTTTGCAGCACTGCAGCAACAATATAACATGGCCGAATCAGAGCGCTTCCGATACACACAGGTTCGACACGCACTTCGCACATACTTACAGCCCGGGACCACACTGCCGGAATCATCCCCACTGGAAGATAGAGTGCTAGATGGTCATCTCCCTGACAGCACCATTTCCCTGATATATAAAAAGCTGGTCAACAACATCTCAGACCTTCTCAAGGCCCTCCGAGAGAAGTGGACTAGGGATGGCATAGAAATGGATGACGAGGAATGGCAGGAGGCAGTCTCCTCTCCCAGAGTCGTAGCAATACCAGCTCGTCTCCGCCTTGTCCAACTAAAACTTCTCCACCGTATTTATGTAACGGGGCCCCCAACTGGTACGAATGGGAAGGGTAGGAGGAGGCGCCTGCAGGCGGGGATGTGGCCAGCTGGGAACCTTTTTCTATATAGTTTGGGAATGTACACAGATCCAACCCTACTGGCGTGACATTCATGACATCATCAATACTGTTCTGTCTGTGCAGCTCCGTGTGGAGGCCCGTAGGTGTCTCCTAAACATCTGGGAACCAACTGATTTTAATGTTTGCTTGACGCAGTGGGTAACACTGGGGCTAATGCTGGCCAAGAGGAATATCGCCCAGCGGTGGGGGGCGCGGGCCCCGCCCACGGCACAGGATTGGGAAAAAGACTTGGACTGGGCAATGTTTAGAGAGAAGACTGTATATGTATCACGTGGATGTCCCAAAAAATGGTCTCGTGTCTGGGGCCAGTGGAACTCCTATCGTGGAGAAATATGTCAGCCTCCCTTGGCCCCTGCAATGGATGACCCCCCGTCACCCTAGACCTTCCATCATGTATGATTGTATTTTGTAGTATTACCTACTGTACCAATGATGCCTATCGTACTGCTCCCTCTGTACTGTCATGCTATTGCTGATGTTTGTTTTTTCTTAATAAAAAATGTTTTACAAAAAAAACAACACAATAGCAGCCTAACTAAAACCTCGACATGGCAACATGGGTGATGTTTATTATACATACAGCATCACTTCCTTATTTAGTTAGAGGAGCATTTCGCTGACACCGAGAGGCCATACCATGCCGGAATCCCAGCCCAGCTGATACCTGTCTACATCTTGCGAGAGATTTTGCCCTGCTCTACACCAAGACGTGTAGCCTGATGACACTTACCCACAGGTAATGGGGAGTTTGATCACCTTACAGGGATTTGGCAGATTCACCCACCCTGGGCACACTAGGTTAGGTAGTGCTAGGTAGGAGTACAATATATTACAGTACTTATTTGCCAGCATATATTCCCTGTTATAGCACAATGGTTGAAAAGTTTATCTTCTTCACCATTGTCATCATGCTAATTACGTTATTCTGTTTCCTTCTATTGATTGTTGCAGCGCACATATTTTACTCAAGAATCACAATGCTTCAATAAATATTGAAACTGCATGTTGTGTATTTTGTGGGTACTTCTTTGGGTATGCAAACGAAAAGGTTCTAGATCTGTTAACACGATTTCCTTGGGGAGTCAGGTTGTCATGTTCTGAGGTTGTATAATCCATTTGTTACCTTGTCAGGTTAGGGATACAGATGATGCACTGTGAGCTGGCAGGTCTTAGGCCAACATATCCCAATGGTATGCGTGTAATCAGTCTTGCACAGTTCTGATGTTTATGTTGTCCAACAAACACACAGTTTTACTTGGGAAGTGTAAGTCGTACGACACTACCAATACTAGATCCTTCCCTTGACCTGTCACTTATGGCCACTGCCTGGACAAACACTCCTCTAGACGGCACATGTGCAGCTTAGCATGCGGCCCTACCGCAGTACATGAGGCCATTATCAGCATCAGTTTGATGACCATCCTTTACTGTTAGGGGACATAATGTCTGAAAATAAGGAAGAAGCATTTGATATGCCATCCCCTCTCTTGGCTGGGATAGGCTTTCCATATCACAAAGTTTACAACTGCCCTTAAGATGGGTTGTATCTGTTGAGAGCAGAGATATGACTTTGACATTGACAAAAGAACCTAACCTGTGCAGGAATGACAGGGTAGCTGAGTGTGTGCAGGGCATTGCCAGCGACTTCAGCTATTTATCAGCCAATTGTCAAGACAATGAAAGACATGAAAGATGCTGTTGCACTGTGATGTTACTAGACATTTGGTAGAGTCCCTCAGGGCTATTATGACTCCAGAGTGTAGGACTTCAAACTAGTAGAGTTGTCAATTTACCAAAAACCTAAGATAGCGATTATATGCTGGATGAATGAGAATGTGAAAGTATGTGTCCTTGAAATTGAGGTTCGTCATGTTATTTTTCTAGGCAGAGCAGAGGAATGAAAATCAGGGAAAGAGGTAACAAGTTGATAACCAAAACAAATATCCCACATTGTATTTGGATACCCTCCATCTCTTACAATTCGCAAAGTCTGTAATCTGCCTTAACCTGCTGTAAATGTAGCAGACTGTTTGCATGTATGGTTCAAACTGATGTTAGTAAAGCCATAACAGGGGGAGCAGAGGTTTGAGGAGAAAGTTGCAGGTGAAAACCAAAAGAACAATAGAATCTTGGTTAGCCAAGAGAACAGTATAAAGATTTGTTGTATGCCAACTTAGAAACGGGCCACCGAGTTACCCACTACTCTTGTTGATTCATATCATAGTAGCAGAGGTATTGTTCTAAGGATTGGTTCTAAGGATTCACTCGGTCTGCCAATCAATTTGGAGATGATGACTGGCTGATTAGTGAGTTCCAGAAATGTTCTAATGCTCAACAATTTTTCTCGATTGGGGTGTTTGGCTTTGTTGTCTGGTTGTGTTTCCCTTGCCCCCTTTCCCTACTGAGACATATCTCAATTCCTTGCCTGAGTATGGGGCTTACCGGTTTCATTTCCTTGTGGTTTAGGTTCATTTGACCCACCTTTTGGATGCTGTGGGTCACTCTATCTCCTGAGAATCTCGGTGAACATCAACACTGTTGCCAGAGATGTAACACCACAGAGAGCCATATCAAAGAAGAGCTGGGAGTGCTGCTTCTCTCTCGCCCCCTCTCTCTCATCCATTCCTCTACCCCTCCAGTGTTTGACCCTGTCTGGTTCATCTTCGTTGGTACGGACATGGAGACACAGAGCAGTGAGGCAAACGGTCGCCAGAACTCATTGGATAACACTTGCAAAACCTGATTGTAACCATCCTGGCATTAACCGGCTCATTGAAATTTTCTGTGGAGCACTAAATCATAATCTTGAACACTGGCCGAAATTGGACAGCCTTTCATTCTTTGATATTATTTACACAAGGAAATCCTCCTCAACTACATAAAACTTCACCTTGTGATGATCATCCACTCTTTGAAGAACAAGTTACTTACCTTCGGTAACAATATATCTGTAAGAAACATAGGTTTGTTATAGATTCCTTACCTTAGAATTACCCCCAGGCGTCAGACTGGATCCGGAAAGTTTTTCGTCAGCAGCACCCCTGCGCGTCGAAAGGTGGCGTCGGTCGACTCCGCGTTCGTCGTCGGCGTCGTGGTCGCCGGGATGACATTGCGGTAGCTACATAGACGCCGCCCTCGCGCGCTGACGTCAGTTCTGTACACGACTTTCCACGCCAGAAGCGCAGAGCCATGCAAGACACTGACCACTGGTGCACAAAACTAGGGTCCTGAAAGGAAGTCCTTAACCCTAGAAATCAGTTCGCAGAACGGGGAGGATGGGTGGGGCGGTAAGGAATCTATAACTAACCTATGTTTCTTACAGATATATCGTTACCGAAGGTAAGCAACTTGTTCATCTGAAAGAAACAGTTAGTTATAGATTCCTTACCTTAGAATAGATACCCCAGCAATACCAACCCCGGAGGTGGGTCTGCGAACTAAGTTCACACCAGAAAGTCCTGGAGAACAGAACGGCCAAAGAAGCCGTCTCTCCGGACTTGGCTGTCCAGGCAGTAGTGTTTGGTGAACGTGTGCAGCGATGCCCACATAGCTGCCTGACAGATGTCATTAAGGGGGACTCCTTGTCCCAAAGCAGTGGTAGCTGCCGTCGCCCTGGTGGAATGGGCACGCAGTCCCACTGGAGGCTCCTTCTTTGCCAAAGAATAGCAAGCTTTGATGGAGATGGTCCGTTTGTTCATGGCCCGACCTTTCTTAGCGCCCATGTAACCAACAAAGAGCTGGTCGTCCAACCGGAATGGTTTGGTGCGATTTATTTATTTATTTATATATTTATTTATAAAGCGCAACATTCATCCATATGGATATCACGGCGCTAAAGAAAGCACATCTCAAGTGAAAAGTTCTAAGAGGGTACCTAGATAACATGTCAGGCTTTAGGGAACAGATGCTTTTTTAGTTTTTTCCTGAAAACCAGGTAGTGGTCAGTGAGCCGAAGTTCCAGTGGGAGTTCGTTCCAGAGTGTAGCCGCGAGATGGAAGAAGGAGCGACCCCCCTACTCTGGACCTCCTTATACGTTTAGTTTTAGCTCGTGCCTAGTGGCACGACCTCAGGTTCCGTTTAGGTACATAAAATTCAACTCTATCCTGAAGAATTCTGGGTCCCAGGTGGTGTAAGACCCTGTGGGCATGACTCAGCAATTTGAATTTGGCTCTTTGTCTCACTGGGGGCCAGTGAAGTGTCTTCATGCATTCAGATGCAGAGCTGTACTTGCTCTTGTTGCATACCAGTTTGGCAGCCGCATTCTGGACTAGCTGCAGTCTAGTGAAGAGTTAGTCGGCCATGCCCACAAAAAGGGCATTACCATAGTCCAGCTTGCTTATAAGTAAGGTTTGGACAATGGTTCTCCTGCACTCAATGGGAATCCATTGAAAGAGTCTTTTTAGCATTTTTAGCATAGCAAAACTTTTCCCACAGAGTGCACGTACATGATCCTGCATGGTGAGTGCACTATCCACAAGAATACCCAGATTCTTTGCCACTGATTTGGGGGCAGGGGCATTACCCACTGACGGGGGCCACCAGGTTGCATTCCAGACTGAATGTGCTCCTCCGAAGAGTAGAATCTCCGACTTGTCTGCATTTAGTTTCAGACAGTGGTCGGACATCCAGGTTGCCATTTCCGTGAGACAACTAGTGAGTCTAATCCTTGTATCTTCGTGTCCATCAAGAGCAATCATCAGTTGCGTATCGTCTGCGTAAGAGCAGATGCTGATGCCCCACTTATCGCTGATTTTGGCTAATGAGGACACATAGGCATTAAAGAGGGTGGGACTCAAAGAGGCTCCCTGTGGCACTCCATACTTGATTGATTTTGGGGTTGAGGAAAAGGCGCCCAACTGTATGGTTTGTGTACGGTTGCTTAAGAAAGAGCAGCTCCACTGAAGGGCTTTGGAATGTATGCCTTTCACATATAAAGTTTCCAGCAAGAAGTAGTGTAAGATGGTATCGAAAGCCGCCGACAGGTCTAGTAGAATCAGGGCGGCGGCTTTGCCTTGATCAACCACAGACCGGATATTATCTAGCACTGCCAGGAGGGTGGTCTCGGTGCTATTGTTAGCTCTGAAACCGGTTTGGGTGATATCCAGGAGCTCATTGGTCTCGAGGTAATTGGTTAATTGCTTGTTCACCAGCTTCTCCATCACTTTGGATAAGTAAGGAAGCTGGGATATTGGTCTGTAATTTGCCGGATTTTGAACGTCGGTACCCACTTTTTTTAGTAGGGGGACTACCGTGGCTTTCTTCCAGATCTCTGTAAATACTGCAGAATGTAGGGATTGGTTCAATATCTGTGTGGCGTAAGGGCATATGATTGGCGCCATCCATGAAAAGATGAAGTGAGGGCAGGGGTCTAGTGGGGACCCTGATTTAACTTCCGCCATTGCTTTAGCCACCTCCTCCTCTGTAAAGGGGTCGAAGTTGCTGAGATGAGTTTGGGCATCCGGATGAGGACCTAAAGTTCCAAGTAGAAGAAAAGTGCACGTTATGGATACAGACGGTGGGCCTCTCTTCCTCTTTTGAAGGAGGCGGAAAGAAGGTGGGCAAAGTGATGGTTTGGCCAATGTGGAAAGAAGTAACCACCTTGGGAAGAAAGGAAGGTCTAGTTCTATGGACAGCCAGAAAGGGAGGCTTGGAAGAAAGAGCTTGTAGCTCACTCACCCTGCGTGCAGAGGTGATGGCCACCAGAAAGGCAGTTTTCAAAGTGAGAAGTCTGAGAGGACAGTTATGTAGCGGCTCAAAGGGAGTGCACATGAGGTAGGTAAGAACCAAGTTCAAGTCCCACTGAGGCATTACGAAGGCAACAGGAGGAAAAAGATGAGAAATGCCCTTAAGGAATCTATTTACAACAGGGGACTTGAAAAGAGAAGGCTGATCAGGAAGCCTAAGGAAGGCCGAAATGGCCGAGAGGTAGCCCTTTAGAGTGCCCAGAGCAGAACCCTGCTGGGCAAAAGAAAGAAGGAACAAGAGAACCTCAGAAAGAGGGGCGGAAAGGGGATCCACAGCCTTTGCTGTGCACCATGCCACAAATTTGTTCCATCTGCAGGCGTATACTGTCTTAGTGGAGGGACGCCTGGCTGCCAAGATAACATCACAGACTTCGGGAGGCAGGTCAAACGACGTCAACTGCCGCCGCTCAATCTCCACGCAAGGCGGTGGAGGCTGGACAGGTTCGGGTGGAGGACCGTCCCTTGCTGCTGCGACAGAAGATCCTCCCGAAGAGGCAGTCTGATCGGAGGATCGATGGCCATGTTGAGCAGCTCGGGATACCAGACTTCGTGCCCAATCTGGAGCCACAAGAATGCCTTGGGCCCGGCCGCGCTTGATCTTCTTCAGCACTCTGGGCAGAAGTGGTATAGGCGGAAAGGCGTATAGAAGACCGCAACTACACTCGCGACGAAAAGCGTCGCCTAGCGAGTGCCGCCTTGGAAATGCCAAAGCGCAGAACTGCTGACATTGCGCGTTCTCTTTGGTGGCGAATAGATCTAACCAAGGCTCTCCCCACTGCTGAAAGAGACCTTGCACCATCTCCGAGTGAAGACGCCATTCGTGATCCATCATGCACCTGCGGCTGAGTTCGTCCGCCCTGGCGTTCAGGGAACCTGCCAGGTGTTGAACCACCAGGGATATGCCCTGATGTTCCAGCCATGTCCAGAGGTGGAGAGCCTCCTAACATAGGGTCCACGACCCCACCCCGCCTTGTTTGTTGCACTACCACATGATGGTGGTGTTGTCTGTGAACACCTGCACCACTCTTCCAGGGAAGGAATGCTTTGAGTGCAAGACGAATCACCCGAACCTCCAGAAACTTGATGTGGAGCTCGGACTCTGCCTGAGACCAGAGGCCTCTGGTCTCCGCCTCCCCCATGTGGCTGCCCCATCCCAGAAGTGATGCATCGGTCACCACTGTGAACTCTGGTTGGGGAAGAGAGAGGGATCTTCCGCCGACCCAATCCTGGTTCGTGAGCCACCACTGCAATTGGTATGCAGTGCCCTCCGAGATCTGGACGCAATCGGACAGATTCCCCTGATGTTGTGCCCACTGGAACTTCAGGTCCCACTGCAGAGCTCGCATGTGCCATCTGGCATGGTCCACCAGCAGGATGCAGGAGGCCATCAGACCCAGCAGCCGGATGGTCATCCTGACCGAAATCCGGGATAGAGGCTGAAAGATCGGAATCATAGCCCGAATATCCTGGACTCGCTGTTCGGGAGGATAAACCCAAAACTGCGTCGTGTCCAGAACCGCTCCGATGAAGAGGAGCTTCTGAGAGGGGGTCAGGTGTGACTTCGGCACGTTGATGGAGAACCCCAGCGAATGCAGGAGGTCGGCCGTAGTCTGGAGGTGGGAGACAACAGCCTGGGGCGAGCCCGCCTTCAACAGCCAGTCGTCGAGATAGGGGAAGACTGGAACCCCTGATCTAAGCAGATGAGCTGCGACCACCGCCATCACTTTCGTGAACACCCGAGGGGCGCTGGTAAGGCCAAAGGGGAGCACAGTAAACTGAAAGTGCTCATGGCCTACCGTGAACCGCAGGTAATGCCGGTGGGCCGGCAGGAAGGGGATGTGAAAGTAAGCGTCCTGCAAGTCCAACGCTACCATCCAGAATCCAGGGTCGAGGGCAGACAAGACCTGAGCGAGAGTCAACATTTTGAACTTCTCCTTCCGGAGGAAGCGGTTGACGTTCCTGAGATCCAAGATAGGACGCAGGCCTTTGTCCTTCTTGGGCACCAGAAAGTAGTGGGAATAGCAACCACGACCTACTTCTGGGGCAGGAACGCACTCGATGGCTCCCTTGGCCAAGAGTGCCGAAACTTCCTGTTGGAGAAGGGCAAGATGATCCTCCGACATGCGATGGTACTGATGTGGCATGGATGGAGGGGTAGTCTCGAAGGGGAGGGAGTAGCCCCTTCGGACTATTTGCAAAACCCACCTGTCCGACGTGATGGTGCGTCAGTGGGGGAGGTGATGGCGAATCCTGCCGCCCACTGGCGTTTGGTGGCCCTGAAAGGTCGGACTAGGAGGGTTTGGAGGCTGCTGCAGAGGGGGCTGTGGTGGACTGGCCCGTCCACTGGCCCCCAGAACCACGGCGCTGGTTCCCACGTCTCCGGCCGCGCAGAGGCTGAACAGCTTGCACCAGCCTGTGGCTCTGGGCAGGACGTGGCGGGGCACCCCTTCCGTAGCCACGAAAGGGGCGAAAGGCAGACTGCGCAGGGCGGGTGGTGGAGAGGCCCAAGGACCTGGCCATAGCCCGAGAGTCCTTAAAGCGCTCCAGCGCGTTGTCTGCCTTGTCGCCGAAAAGGTGACGGCCATCAAAGGGCATGTCCATAAGAGTGGATTGGACATCCCCGGAAAAACCAGTCGACCGCAACCAGGTGTAGCGTCGAAGGGCTACTGACGTGGAAATCGACCTGCCTAGTGAGTCGGCGGTATCGAGCCCACAGCAGATGGTAAACTTCGCTGCGTCTCTCCCCTCGGAAACTGCACGGGAGAGCACGGCCCCGGCCTCCTCCGGGCACTGGGGCAGCACTTGCGCTACCGTATCCCACACAGAGTGGGTGTAATGGCCCAACAGACAAGCAGTGTTTACCGACCGCTTCTCAAGCTGGAGGAAGAAAACATTTTCTTCCCAAGGTGGTCCAGCTTTTTGGATTCCCTATCGGGTGGTGCGTTAGGGAATGCACCTTTGGAGGTGGAGGCTTGGACCACCAAGCTCTCAGGACTGGGGTGTTGGGAGAGGAAAGTGGGGTCGCCCGAGGCCAGGCAGTGGCGTCGGGCAATCATCCTGTCCACAGGAGCCCCTGTGTTGGGCCTGGACCAGGTGCCCAAAAGGATGTCCGTGAGGGCTTCATTAAACTGCAGCAGCGGCTCCGAAGAGCTCACTGCCGGTTGAAGCACCTCTCTCAGGAGATTAGTCCTGACTGCCACGGTCGGTAGCTCGACCACTGCGTATGACGCTCCCTCCTCCGTAGCCACGGTAGGAGGAGACAACATGCCAAGGTCTGGTGAGGTATCCAGACCACTGGCTTCCCCCAGGTCCTCTCTCCAGTCCTGTTCATAAACCAACTGGTCGGTTAAAGGGTCCCCAGAACCCTCCCAGTCCTCCTCACCCTCCTCTGGCTGCCAATCTGGTCTCAAAGAGCCAGGGTAGAACAGGGGCACAAAAGTACCCGTCGGCGCCGGATCCGGCGTCGGTCGACGCCGGACCGACTCCGTGTCTACCTCGAGGTGGAGGCCGGGGTCGACGTCGGCTGGGAACACAGCCGACACCAGTTGCGGACATGGTGCCAGTGGAATCGGCGCCGGGGGAGGCGTAACAAGGTCGACCGGTGGCGATCCGGATCCAGGCCTGGATCCAAGGGGACCCTGCGGCACCGAGGCCGAAGCCACCGGCGCCGAAGGCCCAGGGTCCCCAGCCGAGTCTGTGGGGCCCAAAGGCGCGCCGGCGGAGTCGGGCTGCCCAAAGATGGCGTGCATTGCTTCGTAAAACTGACGAAGCTGGACAGGGGGCGCTCCCGGGCAAGGGAAGGGGGGAAACCCGGAGCCGACCCTACGGGCTCCGCACGCAGAGCCGCGGGAGGGGCACCACCCACATCCCTCGTCGCGTCGGCCGACGGACGGGGAGAAGTCAAAGAGCGACGATGCTTCTTCGACTTCTTCTTGTGCTTCGACTTACCTGACCCTGAGTGCGAAGACTTAGATGAAGAATGGTGCTGGCTCCGCGACTGGTCCCTCGACCTCCTACGCGACCGGGACCTCGAGCGACGCGGAGCCGACTGCCGGGCCTCGAGTAGCTTTCAGGACCGCTCCCGCAAAGACTTCGGGGACATGGTTCGGCAGTCGGAGCACGACTTGGGGTCGTGGTCGCGCTCCAGGCAGTAGAGGCACATGCAGTGTGGATCCGTCACCGACATCAGTCGGCTACAGAAACCGCAAGCCTTGAAGCCGGGCATCCCTCGTGCACCAGGAGTCGATGGACTCAAAAAACGAAGTCGACAAAAGTCAAGAAAAAGTCTGTCAAAAATTGACTGGGGGTACTGCTCTCTCCGGATCTGCGCTTGATGGCACGGAAAAAGAAAGAACTGACGTCAGCGCGCGAGGGCGGCGTCTATGTAGCTACCGCGACGTCATCCCGGCGACCACGACGCCGACAACCAACGCGGAGTCGACCGACGCCACCTTTCGACGCGCAGGTGTACTGCTGACTAAATACTTTCCTGATCCAGTCTGACGCCTGGGGGTAATTCTAACATAAGGGATCTATAACTAACTGTTTCTTTCAGATTGACAGAGCGGTAGGCGGTCATATCGTTGGGTGGTAAAGCCTTCACTGGGGAGGGCTCAGGGTTAGTGACGTCCTGAGGGTGAAGATTATAATCATGCCCAGGGTTCTCCACATCATCTGGTACAACTGCCTCAAAATAGGGGTCCTGTGGCTCAAAGTGACTATCAAGGTCAGAGTCAGTGTGGACTGGCTTCTTTTTTTTCTTTTTTTTTTTAATACTGCTTTATTAGCATTTTCCAGTCAAATGAAACATGCATGACAACATGGCAATCCTGCAGCTATGATTTTCGAACATCCAAGCTTTATATATATATATATGTATAAATATATATATATATGTATGTATGTATGTATGTGTATTGAACTGCTTAAAGTTATCGTTGTGCCGGCGGATTGTATACCATAAAGGCTCTTCATGAGCATGTTGCCGTTCGAGTGCTCCTTATACGTTGGGTACTTTGGAGCTTGGATAAACACGCGGCACACTCTGCCGCGAAGGAGCACCACCCCAGGATGTGGGGGCCATGCGGTCTGTTATCGAGCAGGCCGACTTTGTGGGGCAGCAACGGATTTAGCATTTCCACCGGCACACCGAGGCCCATCTGGGGGCTATGAATGTTACAGCAGCAACATTGCGCGCTCCATCGGGAGACAAAGGACACTACAAGGCCCATAATGCTCTGCTAGTCGCGGCAGAGCGTCCCATCCAGGGCATGCATTGGAGCATTTAAATGATGAGGGCGGTGTCCTATGCGCCTTCAATTGCCAAAGCCTCTGAAGAGAAGTGGGGACACTTCGAAACGCGTCAGGCATCCATGGCAAATTGAACTGCTTAAAGTTATCGTTGTGCCGGCGGATTGTATACCATAAAGGGTCTTCATGAGCATGTTGCCGTTCGAGTGCTCCTTATACGTTGGGTACTTTGGAGCTTGGATATATATATATATATTCCTCCGGTTTAGTAGTCTTCCTCAGTTTAACAGTCTTGGTTTGCGGGGTTCTACTCAGGTCTGTGCTTCAGCTAACGGCGTCAGCTCTGCATCTGCTGCAGACATCTGAAGTGGGTAAGGCTAGCCGGAGGGGGTGGGGGAGAAACACTTAAGATGGCTGCCAGCAACCCTCCTCCGCCCATTCAACCACACCTTCATTCATTCCATTTCCTCAGCCCTGGGTGGCCCCTTTCAGATCTGCCAGTGAGGCCGGATCCCGCATCCCCTCCCCCATCCACCCCACCATCTTCTCCACATCTCCAGGTCATGCTACACATGCTCATCAGTTTGCACTCTTTTCAAATGGCACTCTTCAGCCACTGCCCATTCCTGTACGTCTGCCCTCCATCTGCGTAGTGGTGGAGGAGCGGGACTGATCCAATGAATGGCTATGCGCTATTTGAGCAAATCTAGAGATAGGACACGTAAAAAAAGTTGCATCCACCAGATCGGGAGACGTTTGGCATATGGCGCCCATTTCAAAAAACGAGTTACCACCTGTTCCCAGACCTATGCCACCAGCCGCACTATGAACAGTTAATCCCCTGGGACGTTACGTTCGCACATTAGTATCTTGGGCAGGTCGGCTTCCCTCAATAGTCCGGCCTGGAGCTTCTTCTCCCAGTTGGGTCCGTCTGCACACCTGCCACAGAGAATAGATGTAGGTCTGGAAGTCCCTGCCCACCCTCCGCCTGGCCTAGCTTTAGGACTGCCAACCTGACTCTGCTCCTCTTGCCAGTCCATAACAATGACACCAGTAGTCCATTAGGTTTCCTTAACAGGGAGCCTGTCATATGCACAGCGAGTTTTGCATAGCGTATAGGCACCGGGGTAGTACAACTATTTTACTTAGGGCTACCCTTCCCATGACGAATAGTGGGAGAGTGGTCCAGAACTGTACAGAGACAGTCAGGCCCTCCACCACTTGTCCCATATTGAGATTGTATTGCTGTTTCGGGTTGTGGGCAAGCTGTATCCCCAGGTATCGGAATTTAACCATCTCTCATGGAAGGCCTGTGTCAGGAAGATCAGTTCTCTATCGGGACGCAAGGGCCGCCAATGAGAAAAGTATGGTCTTGTGCCTATTGACGTGGAGGTCATACGCTTGTACGAAATTCTCTATAATCCTTAGAAGGATCTCTAACAAGCTTTCCGGCCTATATTTGTACACAAGTGTGTCATCCGCGTACATAGAGACAACATAGACAGCATCCTCAAATCGCACCCCTCAGTTACGTTATGTTACAGCATATTTATAAAGCACCCATACACCAGAAATGTTTCATGGCGCTAAATGCATAGCTGCAAGAGAACTCAGATCTGAACCATATGCCTGTCTGAAAAGCCAGGTTTTTAGCAGAGACCTAAAACATGTATAGTAAGTCGTGGCTCTTATTTTAGGGGGCAAGGAATTCCAAATTCTGGGGGCAAGCACGGAATACCTGGAACCACCCAGTCTCTTCCTATTAAACTTATGGACCTCTAATAGATTTTGGAGCATAGACCTCAGATTGTGCTTGGGGATATAATTCCGGATTCTGGAGGTCACGAAAGATAGGCTTTTGCTATATCGAGATTTGAGTCCTCGAGTTCCCGCCTCAGACACAGCACCAGTGGTTTCATGGCCAGGGCCAACAGGAGCAGGTACAGAGGGCATCCCTATCTTGTACCCTACCCTAGCAAGTTGACATCTGTCACTACCTGTCCAGTCTGCACTCTCGCCAGTGGTTCTGTATATAACCATCATACCCATTCTAAGAATCCAGGTCCCATCCCTGTCCAATGACGCACCTCCCACAGGTAGCTTCACCCCAAGGTATCAAAAGCCTTTTCCATAGCTAGTGCTACCAGGTCTGCTTCAATGTCTGTGCCCTGGACCTCATGTAGTACATGCGAGAGGCGTCTGAGATTCATGTGGGTATATCAACCCGGCATAAAGCCGCATTGGTCTTCCCCCACTAACGTTGTTATAACATGACCCAGTCTCTTTGCGAGCAACTTAGCGAGGAGATTGGTGTCCATGTTTAGCAAGGATAACGGCCTGTGGGACCCTGGATCTCTTGGGTCCCTTCCCGGTTTGGGGAGCATTATGATAAGTGCCTCCTGCATGGATATCAGTAGTACGCTGTTTTGTCCTGCCTCTTGGAGGGTCTCCAAGAGCTTGGGGAGAAGCACCGCGGAGTACGTTTGGTAATACTCCACCGGGAGCCCATCAGGTCCTGGGCATTTCCTCCTATGGGCCATGTCTTGGAGGGCTTCCGGCAGCTCCTCTACCCGTATTTCCTCCTCTAGCCTTTGCCTTTGTGATCCTGGGCAACTGCACTCTGTCTAGAAAAGCTATCCCTCCATTCCCTATCTCCTCTGCGGGGGCTCCATATACCCGTGCCAGGTGGTCCCGTGGCAGCTTGTTTATTGCCTGTTGACCCATCACAGCCACTCCATCTGACCACACCAGGGAGAGAATTGTCGGATGGGGCCTCTCCCATTTAAGCAGCTAGGCCAGCAGTCTGCCTGACTTGTCTCCCTCCCTGTGAAGGGGCTGTCTATCTCCAGTTTCTGCTTTGTGCCATAGGTTTTACTGAGGCTTTCCCCTCTCACCACCACTTTCAGCGTCCCCATTCCGTTCCCTTCTTCTCCTTTGTATTCCAGTTAGAGTCAAAGTACCCCTGCAGTACCATCTTTACGTCGTCCTTCTATATGGGTTCCCCTAGGACTTCAGGTCTGTGACGCAAAAGAGGGGCACCCAGGCTATGCCTCCCCATACTGCACTCTAATAGCAGGGGCACGTGTTCCAACAGAAAGCGCATCATATATTTCGCCCCTTGTATATTCAGAACACCCTCATCTGATATCAAGAATATCACCAATATCCCCTACCCACGGTGCTGTGCTACGTGTGGGTGGAGTCCCCTCCATGTGTCTAGGCAGTGTAATCGGGTCATCGTCTCCCTCAATGCAGCTGTCATGTTCGGTTTTGTCCCCATTCTAGGTGAATGCCTATCCAGTCTTCTATCAAGTACACAATTAAAGTCACCAGCCCATATAATAGGCATGCCCATGTAATGTAATAATTCTGCCTCCAGTAATGTAATAATTCTGCCTCCAGCAAACCGAAAGTCCCCCCCATCATCCACATTGGTGCTTAGACACTAAGGAGGCACACTTCTGTGCTATCCAATACTCCATGTACCAGCATATATCTAACTTCTATGTCCGCCACACAGCCACACATCTGAAAGGGGCCCCCAGGTGCTATCCAGATGGAGACCTCTCTGGCACAGTTTGAGAATGTGGAGGAGTAGAGCTGTCCTCTCCATTTCTTGTGCAGCCTCTGTGCCTCCCCCTCCATCAATTGAGTGTCCTGCAGCAGTGCTATTTGTATCTTCATCCTGTATGAGTAGGTGTGTACTCTATAGAGTTTAACAAAGGAGTTCAGGCCTCACACATTCCATGTAAGCATGCGTATAGTTCCCATCGCCATATCCTGCAGTCTATTGTGTCCCTGTCGGTCCCCCGTGACCTTTTGTCTATGTCTGCCATAGTCGTCCCCCGTCCCACCCTGTTGGAGGCACTGGAAGCCTGTGCGCTGCATAATTCGTAACTTGTCCAACTTCCTCCCTCCCTCCCTCCACCCCGGGTAAACACTAATAAACTCAACCTGTGTCTCCCCACCTCTATCTGCCACCAACCCCCAACCAAACGTATCTACTATGCAGCGTGACTATACTGGCATGCGGCAGCATCTCCCAACCCCGCAACCAACTAACGTTCAATTGGGGGAGAAGTATGCTCAGGAAACAGCTATGACCTAGCGGCCGGACACACACTCCAATCTCGGACCGTCCCTAAGGTTCTGCACGCAACTCACACCAGACTCTCCAACCAAGCATCAATCACTCTCCTCGCTCCCGTCAGCTGACGTCGCGGAAGTAACTGTCTCCACCAGGGCCCTGGACTTCTCCCATTGCAGTCTGAGTCTTTCCTTGTCCAGAGTTCCATCACGTTGCACAACCACCCAGGTGTCCTATGCCGACCTCCTCCTGCATCTGCCCCTTTTCTGTCCTGCAGAACTGTTCAGGCACCCTCTCTGCGACCAGGCCGGGGCACCCTGGGATCCAGGACCTGAGTACGACCCTCTTCCCCGGACTTCCAACCAGTCCCACACGTCTTCTGGCCTTGTGAAGAAATATGCACACCCTTCATGCACCACCTTTAGTTTAGCCGGGTAGAGTAACATATATGTAAGTCCCAAAGCTTTCAATTTCTGCTTGAATCCCCCAAACGATTGTCTCTGTTGCTGGACTCGCTGTTGTCGGGAAATATTCGAATCACATGGTTGTCAAAAGCTGGGTCCCCCTGCCTGTGAACCGTCTGGAGAATGGAGTCCTGTCCCTATAGTTGAGGATCTTTGCTATTATGGTCCGTGGGAGGTGAAGAGGGGGGACTAGGGGCCTATGTTCCCTTTCCACCACAAGACCGGTCACAGGACAGCCTCCAGGATCTTTTCTCTAAGCCATCCTTCGAGGAATAGTTCTGGTGCAGTACCCTCCACGTTTTTAGGGAACACCACAAAGCGTAGATTACATCTCCTGGATCGGCCTTCCGTATCATCAGTGCGCATTTCCAGCCTCTGTGTCAGTGTAGTGAGGCTGGCCACCATGGTTTTAAGTGCCGACATTTCCTCCTGCAACTGGCTGACCTGTTGCTCCGTCGCTGTGGATCTTTCTGCGACTTTACTTAGTTCCACCCTCAGCAGGTTTACATCGAGGGAAACCGAGTCAATCTTTGCCTGTACGTTTGCAATGGAGGTCTCTATTGCTGCCAGGATCTGTGCCCTTCGTGGGGCCCTCTGGCTTCACGCGGCGGGACACAGCCCAGCCTGGTGGCTGTGAACTGGTCCATCTTTGTTTGTTGGGCCCCACAAAGCATTGTAGTTTGACGACTGAGGGACAGCAGCATTGTGCACCCCAGACGGGGTCAGTGAGAATGTCCGTGTGCTGCCTTCTCCCTCCTTCTACCAGACAGTCACCTCCTGGTGCTTGTTCAGGGGAATCCTTTGGGGTTTGCGTGGCCAAGGCCTCTCTCCCCAGGGGTTAGAGTGGCTCACCGTCAGTCTTTGCAGTTCAGTATCATGGCACCTTAACCCCTGTTCTTCTGCCTCTCCACTCACCAGGGGGCGCGCAGCCCTAAGCAGATGCTGCCTCCTACCGGTCTCCGTTATTCAGTTTCTAGGCTGGGGGGATGGAGGGAGGGAGGAAGGGATGAAGGGCCCACACATTTCAGGTGCAGCCTGCTCCTCGAGTGCCTGCTCGAGTACCATCTGAGGTACCATGGGGGAGGGGAGATGGGGTAGACGGGAGGGCCGGAACATCCCAGGTACAGTCTACAATCCAACCCCCCCACCCCACCCCTGAGGATGCTGCCCAGTGTGCTCTCTTCTAGGCCGTACTCACTGTGTCTTCCCAACCTCCGTGCATGTCAATTCATGGGCTTTGTTTTGTGTTTTTGTTGTTAGGACTTTCGTCTAGTCCATTCTGTCCTGCAGAGTCGTGCCGGTCTGCAGGCGACCCTTCGACCAGTTCCTCAGGGGGGTGGGGCCACAGACTACAGGGTCCCACAAACTGAACATCTTAAAAGTACACTGAATAATTCTGAATCATCACACATCAAATTATTTGTATTATAGATACCTTGTACACATAAAGCAACCGTAGGCTTTTTAAAAATATTTTAGTCAGGACTCAAAAAGCAAGCCAGACTCATTGTTTTTGCCAATGTTTGTTTGAATTCAGCATCATGCCCCGGTTACTTAGCAGTAATCTTCATTACTCTGAGCATTGTCTTCCTCCCCACATGAGTTACGAAGTGAGCTTCAGCTCCACACCAGAAACCTCCAAAGCAATTTTCACTCTATGCCTTCCATCCCTCCGCAACATGCCCGACCACGTCACCCCTGACACAGTACAAGGGGAGGGTCGACCCACCCCACTTCCTGTAGAACTACCAATCCCCAAAAGCAACCACATGAAGCCGATAGCAAAACAGGGAGGGAGAGATGGGAACTCATGTGGTGAGGAAGAGAATACTAGGAGTAATAAAGATTACCGGTAAGTAACCGGGGCATTACCTCCTCATAAGTCTTCCTTGCCACCAGAGGTATGAAGTGAGCACATACCCAAGCCCAGCGCCTTCATGAAAAACTCACAAGAAACCACAGACAGCGGGATAATGCAAACAGCAGGTTTTAATCCAAAAAGCAACACAGATGGAAAACAAACCAGGGAGACGCCCACAGAAGGCGTGATCATCAAGAGCCAGAAGAACCAGCCTGTAGAAGAGCTTCAGCAAAACCCCCTGCAGAAGGACCACCCAACAGCAACCGGTAGTGATTCATGAACATGTGCGGAGAGGACCAAGTAGCGGCCCTACAGATGTCCTCAGTAGGGACCCCCTTGAAAGATGCCCAAGTGACAGACAGACCCCGGGTAGACCGACCCTGAATCCGGGCAGACACATCCGAACCCTGGGAACCATAAGCCAGCAAGATCGTCTGCTTAATCCACCTACTCAGGGTGGAGAGAGAAGGCTTATGACCAGAACGAACAGGCCCAAAAGTGACAAACAGGCTATCACAGTTGCAAAAGGACGAAGTCCGCTCCAAATACACCAGCACCGCCCGCCGGACATCCAACAGAGAGAGAGACCAGTATCCATCCCAGACTCAACGACCGGAGAGAAAGTAAGCAAAATAAACTCCCGGGAACGGTTGACAACCGAAGGGACTTTGGACAGAAACTTCGGATCTGGATACAATACAATATGGTCCAGTAAGACACTCAAAAAAGGAGGAGAGCGCAGAAAAGATCCCAGCTCCCCAATCCGACCAGCAGACACGATGTAAAGTAATGTTGGTTCTGTCGGTGCAAAATTGCTTAAGCACTTAATAAATAATTAACATTAGGGAGAGAAATTCAATTACTCCAAAACTTAATCAATGAAGAATTCAGTAAAGAAGAGAAGGACACACCAATTATGAATAAATAAAAAAAAATATAATGTATTGAGAGTTTAATCACTTTTTTCTTTTTTTTACATTTTTTTGTGATGTAGAAATGACATAGTGAGGCTGTCACAAGCAATCAACAAAACTTTTTGAAAAAACGGCGCAAGGGTGATTAAGTGATAAAGTGCAAAGAGAGTGCAAGGCGTGAGTGAAATATATATAGTGCTGTACAAATTGTTTATAAAAAAAGCTCATTCAGAAAATATCCGTCCCTAAGTACATGAATCTCCAGTCCAACTGGGACTTCGTTTGCCTTTCACGTGGAGTGGAGAGAATAGGTTATGGATTTGGACAAGCACGTCGATGTTTCGACCCAGAAGAGTGCGTGATTGAAAATGTCGTCACGGCGGGTCTTCCTCAGGACAAGCGGGACACGAGGACAGCCAAAAGGATGGTAATGGATACCAATGGAGGTCTTCAAGGATTGTTCCACCGTAGGTTGGATTCCAGTTGGTGATCGGAATAAATCACATTAGGGGATGGCAAAGGCACTGTTTGGTTGCTCTCTCTGTGCGGCTTACAAAATGAAAGTCTTTCATTTCTCTTCCTAATGTTCATTATTTATTAAGTGCTAAAGCAATTTTGCACCCGACAGAACCAACATTACTTTACATTCTAGACACCCAGGTTCTGAGGGGCACTGGGTTACCCCATTATACTGATGTACAGCAGACACGATGGCCACCAAAAACACCACCTTCATAGTGAGGAACTTGACGTCCACAGACCCTAAGGGCTCAAACGGAACCCCCTGAAGGGCCTGTTACACCAACAGAAGATCGCATGACGGTGCAAGAAAAATCGTCCTAGGACGTTGTAGAAAGCAACTTCAAAGTAACCGGGCCACTAAAGGATCCAGATCGTCCAACTGAGGACTGCGGAACTCCCGCAATGCCGCCCACTGAGCCCGAAGCGTAGAAGGGGCTAGGCCCAAGGCAAAGCAATCCGAGAGGAAATACAGCACGCTCATTAGATACACAGAAACGAAGTCCAGGCCCTTAGAAACACACCACCGAGAGAAGGACCCCCAATGGCGGGAATAAGACTGAAGAGTCGCCGGGCAACGGGAGCCTTGCAGCAAACCAACCACCTCCATGGAGCAACCCCGAGACAAAAGGCTCACCCTCTCAGGAGCCAGGCCTGAAGATGAAGACGACGCAGAACCCCCACAGGAAGAAGAGGACCCCGCAATGGATATGGAAGATCCGGGATCGCCCAGCATTCCCGGATGGCCATTTCCTTCAGCAGAGGAAACCACGGGCGTGAACCCAGCCGGGCACAACCAACAGAACAAATGCCCTGTCCAGGCGAATCTTGCACAGAACTCGAGCAATCAAAGGGGTCAGAGGAAATGCGTAAAGCAGGGAGCCCGGCCAACGGAACGACATTGCATCCACCCGCCACGATCGAGCAGAAGCGGGGAGGTGAGCGTTGGTCGCGTCCGCAAACAATCCACCACCGGGCATCCAAACCGTAACTGCAACAGTTGGAATACCGCCCCCGTCAGGAAGATGGAAGCCATGGAGGGAAACACCCTGCTCAGGCGATCCGCCACGCAGTTCTCTCTCCCCGGGAGATAGACCGCCCTAATCGACAACACAGTCTCCTCCGCCCAGGTCAGAATCTCCTGTGCTAGGAGCCATAGAGAGCGAACCCTTCAGCCCCCATGGTGATTGAGGTAGCCCATCACCACCTGATTGTCCGTCCGGACCAGAACATGGTCCCCCCGAAGAGCCAAAGGAAACTCCAGGCATGCCAAATGAACGGCCTTCAGTTCCCAGAAGTTGGACGAGCAACCGGCCTGCAGGCGATCCCAAGGACCCTGCACCGACCGGGAATCCAACGTCACCCCCCAGCCCAACAGGCTGGCATCGGTCGTCACCACCCGGGAAGGGGACACCTGAAAAGGGAGACCCCTGGAAAGATTGGAGTCCACCATCCACCAACCCAGATGGGACTGAATCTGAGAAAACACCACCACCGGCAGATCGTAATCTGCGGAACAAGGGGCCCAATGGGACAATAGATGGTTCACCAATGGGTACAGATGTAGACGAGCCCAAGGCAGCACATTTATCGCCGCAGACATCAAACCCTGCACCCTCAACCATTGATGTACTGGGGCAGAACCCTCAGGAAGGTAGGAGAGGCAGGGAGAACAGAGGTTACAAAACGCTTTGATCACCCAACCGCAGCGCCGGCATAAAAGACGCTCGGGTGAGCGTCTCGTGATTGACACACATCAGGAAGGAAGATCGCTCAGCATTACCGTTGCGTCCGCCCCAGGGGCAGCGCCGAAGCCTGCCAGAGCTCCAGGACGCCGGAAGGGGACGGGCGGAGCCATTCCCATTCAAGGTGAGCCTGCTTGTGCAGGGCCACCGAGACAAAGTGAGCCTGCTAAGCAGAAGCCACATAATAAAATGAGGAGGATGGGGGGAAGGTGGGACTGTACACAGTGAGCCCGTTAGAGCATGGCCTCCGCGCCGGGCATAGGGACCTGCTAGTGCAGGACCTCGCCCCAACTTACCTGGAGAGTCTGCAGCGCAGAACCAAAAAACAGGAAGTGGTTGGCCATGTTTTTATTTCTTTTTGCAGATGTATATAGCGCAAACTCGACCCAAGGTATTGGAGCGCTTTACATGAGCACCAGTTATGTTACACAAGGACACATTCATTTTTTGGTAGGCGCGGGGAGATTAAGTGATTTGCCCAGAATCACAGAATGCTGAGCCGATGCCGAGGCTCGAACCTGGTTCCCCAGCTCCAAAGTCGGCAGCTCTAACCATAAAGCTACATCCTCTCCCCATGTTGGGGAGGGATGGGAGGCATAGAATGTAAATTGCTTTGGAGGGTTCTGGGGTGGAGCTGAAGCTCACTTCGTAACTCTGGTGGCGAGGAAGACTTACGAGGAGGTAATGTGACTTTAGCCAACGCCATCAGCAAGCTGATTCGACAAACGCCCGCTATGGTAAGATTCCCTTACATCATGCAGCGGCTGACTTCAGTCATTGGCCCCTTCGCAGTGTAACATGGCAGGTTCTCGTGACTGAACAGTGTGATGTCTGCTTTAAAATACACTTTCTGTCACCAGTACTGGTGATCTAAACTCCCTAATTTATCAGACACGTTGTACCAACTCCGACTAATGTGAGAAGGTGTCAACTTCTGTGTGACTGTAGTGTCGCAGCTGTGACGTTAACAGCGGTGGCACGGAGGGCGGCCCCATGTATGTATGTCCCCAACGAAGGGTAACATCCCGAGAAGCCCCTGTAGTGACCGGGCCAGATGGTATGGTCCCGGTCACGTGATGCAAGAGTAATAAAAGTGCCTACCGCGCGTGCGACGTCAGAGGAGACGCGCACACGCGATAGCAGCAACACATAATTACCGGCTCCGAGTGCTTTCTTTCCAAGTACCCAAAAGTGCACAATATCGTGTTACCAGGTGGCCTGGTAATACACAACATTGGCGACGAGGGTGGGCGTGCTCCCGCCGTACTTCTGGACCGGGGCGGCTGCGGGCGCTTGCCGGAAGAACCGCGGTGCTCGTGCCCCGAGGCCCGGAGCGGATTCCCCGGTGCAGCTCAGACGACGCAAAAGGCTTTGCCGAGGCGAGCGCTCATCTCCGCACGCTACCGCTGCCATACGCAGTGGTGGTCTTCGGCAGGCACCGCCGCGACGCGCCTATGTAAATCAGTAGGTCGCGCGCATGTGCAGAAGCTGGTTCCCAACGCACCGCGCTGCCCCCAGGGAGATTCCAGCGCCGGGGTGTGCCGCGAGTCAACGACCAGTGGGTTCCTGGCCTGCCACACCTGCTCCTAGCCCAACAGCCATATCCTACGGGCCTGAGAGGCTGCACATGCTGCAGGAAGGAATAGCACAGCTGCTCGCCTAACAGAGTGATTGCACTGGCGGCAGGGATAGTCCCCAGGTTCAAGGGGCAGAGAAAGGGACCAGCAGACAGCACACAGTGCCAATTATAAGGTGCCTGGTGGACGCTCAGAATGTCTACAATTCCCCCATTGAACCTTTTGTGGTGGAAGGGTCTCCATCCGCCCAGGCCTCAAGATGGAAGGAGTGGATGGAACGCCTTATTGTATTCTTCGAAGCCACGAAGGTCCACAAGGACCAGAAGAGGGCAATGGTGCTTCACTTAGGAGGGAAAGATATTCACCGAATCGCAAAGACACTTGTGGAGGCGGCGCCCAAGACTCACATCACCCTGATTAATGCGCTCACAGGCTACTTCGAACCTATGGCCAACCAAGATTACGAACGTTTCATCTTTCGTCAAGCCCGACAATTGCCCGAGGAATCGCTCGATACCTTCCATGCCAGGCTTAAGCTTCTGGCATCTACGTGTGGATTCCGAGATGAGACAGAAGAAATCAGAGGGCAAATCATCCAAGGGTGCGCATCGGTGAAACTTCGCGAACGAATTTTGGAAGAATCAGGCAAGCCGCTAGCGGATATTCTAACATTGGGACGCACGAAGGAACTGTCCAAAGCCAGGGCCGCGCATATGGAGGCGGCACTGCAGTCATCTGTCAAAGTGGAACCGGTAAATGCAGTCATGATGAAGCCCGCAGACCGTCGCAAGAAGAAGACGTTCGCCAGCAGCCTGCAAGGAGCTCAGCGATACTGCGGGTACTGTGGTCGTCCACCTCACAAAGTAGCTGACTGTCCGGCCAAGGGCAAGAGGTGCACTGGCTGCGGCCGGTTCAACCATTTTGAAAAAGTGTGCCGCTCCAAACAGTATAGGAAGCCCAGGCAATTAGTCAATGCAGTGCCAGAGGAAGGCGGTGGATCCAGCGACATGGACGATGACGAAGAAGAAGAAAAGGTGGTGCACAAGGTGCACATGATAGGAGCCGCGTCGAACAGCAGCAGGCGCCTGCCCCAATGCCGCATTCAGGTGGAAGAGCAGGATGTCACCGCTGTGGTGGACACCGGAGCCACCATCAATATCATGGCTGAGGCTCTCTACAAGTCGATGCACCCGGCACCCGGTCTACAGTCCACCAAAATCACAGTCTTCGCATACGGACAGGACAAGCCGCTGGAGATGAAAGGGAGGTTTAAGACCATGGTGACCCACGACAACAAGTCAGTCACCACCTTGGTGTACGTCACCAAAGAAGGACAAGGCATGCTGCTGGGATGTCGGGCAGCGGAAGATCTGGGCATTGTATCGTTTGCCTTCGGAATTCACCAGGAGTCAATCCAGCACATACTCACAGAGTTCGAGTCGGTCTTCGAAGGCATTGGGAAGTACAGAGGCAAGGAAATTCACCTTCACATTGACAACACAGTGCAACCCGTGGCCCTGCGACACCGGCGTGTGGCTTTTCATCTACGCCCGTTGGTGGAGCAGGAGCTGCTCAAACTGGAGCAGGCAGGCATAATTGAAAAGGTGTCTGGCCCCACACCCTGGGTTTCTCCAATTGTCGTTGCCCGGAAACCAAAGCAACCTGGACCCGTCAGAATATGTGTCGACATGAGGTTGCCGAATGCGGCCATAAAGGGGAGCGACACATCACGCCAACGATTGATGACCTGATAGGGGAAATGGCAGGGGCGTGTTGGTTTTCAAAACTCGACCTACGGTCAGGATACCACCAACTCGTCCTTGATCAGGCGTCCAGGAACATTACGACATTTTCCACTCATGTGGGACTTCGCAGGTATACTCGTTTGAGCTTTGGGATATCCAGTGCCGCCGAGGTGTTCCAGAATGTCATCCACGAACTAATCATGGACATCCCGGGAGTCATCAACGTTAGTGACGACATTATGGTACATGCTAAGTCCATCCCAGAGCACCACTCCCGCCTGAGGCAGGTCCTCCAGAGGCTAAAGGATGCCGGATTGACACTGCACCGAGAAAAGTGCGAGTTTCTCAAGACCAAATTGCAGTTCTTTGGGTACATCTTCTCGGCCGATGGGGTGAATCCGGACCCCGATAAAGTCAAAGACATTAAGAATGCACCTGCCCCCGTCAACATCACGGAGGTCCGCAGTTTTCTGGGCATGGTAAATTATTGCGGGCGCTTCATCAGAGACCTCACGACCCTCACCCAGCCCCTGAGGGAGCTCACCAAGGATGCCGTCCCGTGGGTGTGGGAAGAACCACAAGCCAAGGCTTTCCAAGACATTAAAGATGCTCTGTCAGACGCCACCACCCTAGCGTTTTTTGACCCGAAAAAGATCACGATGGTTGCAGTGGATGCCGGCCCAAAAGGTCTGGGTGCAGTATTGATGCAACGCCGCCAGACAGAGGAAGACTGGGCCCCGGTGGCATTCGCCAGCCGTTCGCTCACAGACACCGAACAGCGGTACTCCCAGATTGAGAAGGAGGCCATCGCGATCCACTGGGGATGTCGCCACTTCCATCTTTACGTTTATGGTAAGCCATTCGTGGTGGCCACGGACCACAAGCCTCTCCTGCCCCTGTTCTCGGGCACATCCTCAAAGCCCCCGCCAAGGATTGAAAAATGGATGTTGCAGTTGCAAGATTACAACTGTCGCATTGAATATCAGCCAGGAAGCCGTAATCCTGCGGACTATCTCTCCAGACACCCCAGAAGTGCTACCACGCAAGAGGAGGACGATGCGGCAGACACGGAGGAGTACGTCAGATGCGTCACGGAACGATCGTGCCCCATTCCACTATCCATGGGTGATCTGAAAAGTGAAACGGACGGGGATGAATGTCTGCAAAGAATCAAGAAGGTGATGAAGCATGGCAATTGGCACAAAGCCAGAGACGAATGGAAAATACTAACCGTGGAGGCCCGTAGAATACTGGAGAGTTTACATCATGTTCGGGAGGAGCTAGTAGAGGACACCACAGGCTGTCTTATGCGAGGACATCGGCTGGTAATTCCGTCTGCATTGACTGACAGGGTCATTCAACTGGCACACAGTGGACATCAAGGAATGGTCAAAACCAAGTCGAGACTACGAACGAAAGTGTGGTTTCCCCTAATGGACGAGCTTGTGGAGGCCGCCGTTCGTCAGTGCCAATGGTGCCAGGTAACCGGGGCAAGCCCCAAGCCTGCTCCGGTGATCACCGAACCTAGACCGACTGGTCCGTGGTTGAGCGTCAGTCTTGATTTTGGAAGTCTGCCCGACGGAAGACACACCTTCGTGGCCATTGATGATTACTCCAAATATCCAGAAATAGAGATTGTAAATACCCTAAGTGCTGCAGAGATAATCCCGAAGTTGGAGAAAGTGATGGCAACACATGGCATTGTTAAGGAACTCAAAACTGACAATGGCCTGCCTTTTCAAAGTCAAGAAGTGGCCAACTACCTAGCCTCGCTGGGTATCAAGCATCGGAGGATCACCCCGCGCTGGCCGCAAGCCAACGGAGAGGTGGAAAGGTTTATGCGTACCTTAAACAAGGTCATTCGCATAGCACATGAACGACACCAGCCTCTAGAACTGGCTCTGTTTACGTTTCTAAGGAATTACAGACAAACTCCTCACACCACGACAGGACTGGCTCCCGGACATCTGTTGATGGGCCGAGTGATCACAGATTCAATTCCGCATCATCCCACCTGGTGCCCAGAAGACCCTGATGAGTGCCGGATAGACAACCAGAGGCGTAGGGTGCATGAGCAAGTCAGTCAGCGCCGTGGGGCTCCAACCAGTACAGTTACAAAGAGGTGACCGAGTGCTGATCAAAAACCGCATGACTAAAGGAAAGTTTCATCTCCCCTACGAAAGGCGCCCCTGGAGTGTCATCAGAGTCCGGGGCACGAGAATAGTCGCCCGGAGGGGTGGGGAAGTTGTTACGAGGGAACATCTCAAACTTCAAGAAGTGTCAGTTTGCGGAAGCCACGGCGCCAACCCATGGTGCAGAGAACCAAATACAGGTCACTGTGAACACTCCGGTCCTGCAGGAAGCTGTGGGAGAAACGGATGGTGTGTCCTCACCAACACCAGGAAGAGATCCACGTCAGTCAATGGGCACTGACACAGTGGTAGCAGGTCATGAAGAAATGTCAGAGAGTTCTGGAAATTCGCCAGCAGTAAGTGAGGAGACAGAGGTCGAGTCCGGGGGCGGGGAAGTTCCCAGTACCTGCTCCGACGTAACCCTGGGCCGAACAGGAAGCTGAGGGACTATTTCACGTAAGACTGTTCCTTTTACGTTTTGGTTTGTGTTAGTGTTGGGATTGAGCCGCTGAGGAAGAAGAGTTTCGGTCAAAACCTTATGGACAAGTATTGGACTATATGTATTGTGTTTCTGTTTTTTGGGAGGAATGTAGTGTCGCAGCTGTGACGTTAACAGCGGTGGCACGGAGGGCGGCCCCATGTATGTATGTCCCCAACGAAGGGTAACATCCCGAGAAGCCCCTGTAGTGACCGGGCCAGATGGTATGGTCCCGGTCACGTGATGAAAGAGTAATAAAAGTGCCTACCGCGCGTGCGACGTCAGAGGAGACGCGCACACGCGATAGCAGCAACACATAATTACCGGCTCCGAGTGCTTTCTTTCCAAGTACCCAAAAGTGCACAATATCGTGTTACCAGGTGGCCTGGTAATACACAACAGTGACAACAGCACCAGTGCAATGGTGGACCGTGGACCCTAAATGTATGTTACGCAATTTACTGTAATCTCTGACTGTCAAATATTCCCTCTTACATCAAGTTTGAAGTGCACTGAAGCAAGAGGTTGCGCAACAGCTTTTTCCACAATTTACCCTAAAAGTGGGTTTTGATTTATTTACACAAGCAGATAGATAGGCCAGGTTTTTCCAGCTTGCAGTGTTACCTAGAATGTGGATTTGGGCTGCCTGGAAACCGGTCCCGCCCCAACTGGCCAGCGGTGCGGTTCGTGCGCAGGCCGCGCACTTTCCCAGAATGAAGAGTGAAGTGATCCTTCCCTAACGATGAGGTGGGCGGGGCTGCTTCTCGTGAGTCCTGGCACACGTCTCCCTCCTCACGTTCGCAGTAACCAGCGTGACAGAGAGCGGACTGGCATTTCAGAGCTACTGTGCATCTGTCCCCGTGAGAGGGGCGAGGGGCTGTTTCTTTTACCCATTGTGACCACAAACACAATTAGATACGACAATACCGGGGCCCCAAGCAATACCCAAAAGAGTTAGTAGCACCCACTGTGTTAACTGTGCGTGGGCAGAAGGGATTTATTATGATTCTATTCGTAAAGCACGCACAAGCGTCATGGCACTACACAGACACCACACAGCTGGCAGCAAATAAATGAAAAGGCCAAGCAGCCAACTTGTCACTCGTTTTCTAATGATCACAATAGAGGACT
The DNA here is from genome assembly GCA_963921515.1 of Calotriton arnoldi. NCBI lineage: Eukaryota > Metazoa > Chordata > Amphibia > Caudata > Salamandridae > Calotriton > Calotriton arnoldi. Next base: position 1,910,795 of record CAWUFW010000149.1, on the reverse strand, counting down.
GCGTGAGATGGTATGTAAGAAGTGAGCCCGCCGCCTAGCGGTGGACACCGAAAACACGATCACCAGAAGAACTCAGCGTGTGGTAGGGATCTGGGGCTAAACTCGAGCACGAGATCTGAGGGCACGACTGGGTTTGCCCCTGCTGACCTCAAGCTCACTGCCAGAACTAAGAGAGCCATCTCCCAGATTCAGTCCCCAGTGAGAGTACAACTCTATGGTCACTGTTAAATCCGGGGTCCGTTTTGTTGTTTTGTGCAGAAGTGCCTAGAAGCCCCGTGAACAGAGACTGGTAGCTGTGGATACTGCCATCACAACAAGATTGGACAGAAGGATCTACCTAGTCAGTCTCTTAATAAGACTGGAGAAAACACTTAGAAGCCAGGGTCTCTGAGCACTGTGTCTGTATACAGAAAAAAACTGGGCAATGGCGCTCCGCAGGCTGGCTCTACCAAATTGTTGGACTGGGACCTTAGAACATAGCAACATAGTCTGAAGATGAGCTCAGTATGAACATTCATCAAGAGAAGAGGCTCCCGACTACCGGCACCCGCCAAGCCCTGCCCAGAAATGTGCGACCTCAACAGATAATCTCATGTGATGTCACACTCTGGAACTCCAAGACCTTCCCACAATGAAGTGATTGGCAAAGACCAGGGCATTGATCCTATATCCAATAGCCTGCTCTGTTCTCCGTTACCCTTGTATAAGACGGGAGTCAACAGAGTTTGAGACTACTGTATCATCTTCCGAAGGACTCAATATACAGGATAAGCTTTTAGGGTTTTCTTTGCAGGGATTCGAGGTCTGTCCTGGGATCTCCATTGAATCCTCACGTGTGTAGACATAGACCGTATCCTGTGTATTGTGTGCTCCTTTCTCCTACTTCATAATCTCTGAAACGCATCTGCTTGTGCCCCCACCAGCATGATCCGAGGTCATGGACCTCTCGCCCTACATAGACTTCTGCTTGCTCTCACCGGGGTGAGGCTTTCACCAGGCTGCCATCATCCTGGGAATGGCTGGCGGGAAGTGACTGCACTGATCTGACCCCCGCTTAGCCTGCCTCAGCCTCCAGGCGCGCCGGCTCCCGTCTTGACCCTTTCCTCATCTTTAGCTGTCATCTTGTCAAGCTGATCCGGAGCTGTGCAACTCGATTAAGGTATCTCTCATGATTGGGTGATACGAGCTGCAGACTTTCTGCTGATCCCCAAGGCAATGTCTGACAATGTGCACAGTCTCAAAGCCGGCCCCGTCCATTGGTTGCTTGGCTGCCCAACTGCACTTACACCAGTCCCGCTAGAAAGACCCATACTGACCCTTGGGATGTCTTGATCTGTTTATCTTCCTGCAGGTCCCTATAGAACACCTTATAACAAAGGCCTTACTGGATTTTTATTGTAGACAGTTGAGTTCATTTTATTGTTTTTCTGAACATGCCATTACACTCACTTTTGCGTGTCCAGATTTTACATTTTTGTTTTTATGAATGCTTTGGTTCCACCTTACATGTTTAACCTCTTGTTTGAAATACATTTGTGTCTGCTGGTTTCTGCCTCACCCAGAAGATATCATTGAATTAGGTTTTGAGCTTGGCCTGCGCTACAAAAAGGCGAGCCAAGGCCACTTCAAGGCCCTAGCGCCTGCCTCTGTGAAGCGCAGAATTAATGTGTTACGTGATCTCAGCTAATACTTTTAAGCCTGTAGCCTCTCTGTCAGTGTACCTCTTCTGCCCACTTCTTCACATCAATGATCTGGCAACAAGAGGGGTTCAAGCATAAAAGCCCATGGTGGCCAACATGGATGTGTGAAAAGTATCAAAACCGAGAAGTCTGACCATGGAAAACTGAGAGATCAAGTAAGGATACGGGTCCAGATGTGGCAACATGAGGAGTTGAAGCATGGAAACCAGGAGAAGCATAGCACGAGACATTAGAGGTTAGCAACACGAAAATGTCAGGAGTCTGATCATAGAAACCTGTGACGCCCGTACATGGACCCATGAGAACTCCCAGTGCCAAAATAATAGTCACATGGCTGGATAATGCTTAGCGATTATGGAATACTGCAACCGCAATCTTACCTTAAAATTGGAGTAAAAAAAAGAAAAGTTCTTAAAGCTACGACTCGGTGTTATTCCGATTATCCCTCACCTGCCACCCTGGGAGAGGAGAGACAGCTTGCAGTCCTGTCGGCTATGCGGAGTCGGGAAGGAGGACATTATCCATGTCATCTGTATCTGCCCTAGTCTAAAGGACATTAGGTATAGGTTACTACGGCCTTTTTTCAAGCAGCACGGTATCCGGACCTGCAGGCAGGCAGTAAAGCTGTGCTTCAACCCAGCCGAGACACAGCTAAACTGCCGGCTTAATAAATTCTTCGACTTAGTAACAATGAGGTGCAAAAACATGTTGCACGCACAAACAAATGCACACGGTCAGAGCACTGCTTGATGTTAGCTCAAAACATTAAAAATCATAGCATACAGATTACTGTTGTCCTGATCGATGATGCTAAGACGTGCAAAGGAACAACCTGAAAAAAGAATACTAGCGCTAGAACCAGCATCCTCTTTAACCTAGGATAACCAACCTAGTTCAGCTGTTTCTGAAATACCAGTACCTCAAGATCAATCTAAGCCAGGACCAGTCACCGGATCCTGAAGTGTTAGCATCTTAAGATCTGTTCACTCCGTGGCAACAATGATCAGCCTACTGATCCTGAAGCACAAGCACTTTCAAATCAACTGATGGGCACTATATTGCCCTGTGCAACCATTTATAAAGCTGAAGACTGGAGCACAGGAAAAACATGACCAGTGTACTTGATTTCGGAGCATAAGTACATTGATATCTGCTCAACCTAAGACATCATGTCCTGTTTACCCGATCATGAAGCACAAGCACTTTAAGATCTGCAGGTGAGCACTATATTGACCTGTGCAATCTCAAACAATACCGAGAGTGACCTTAATAATGCCTGGTTTCCGGAAACTGATGCCTAATCCAGGACTATTACAATCAGCTTAGTCGATCCAGAAGCATAAGCACTTTGAGACTTGTCAAACTCAAGAAATTATGTCCAGCTTAATTAAAACTGCCGATCATACTACACCGATTTGTGTAATTTTAAACAATGTTTAAAAGTGGATTTGATATTGTTTTGTTTCTGAACATTGCTACTTAATCCAGGTCAACTACATACAATTGATCAGTTCCTGAAGCACAAGCACTTTAAGAACCTTTAAAATCGACCCCGAGCACACAGTAAGTAGATTCCAATAGTCCATGAAGTGTAAAGAAAGTCCAAATAAATCCTCAATCCAGTGTCCAAATATTTATTCAATTTTTCCAATTCTCAAAGTGCAACCGGGTAAGCTTTTCTAGACACAGCTAGATCTTCAATTCACAAGGTAAACACAGCCGTTCCTGTATCCAAATTTATAATTTAGTACTAATATGACCCAAGGAATTTATCTATAAGCTGTAACAAAGTATAATAAGCAAAGATTAAGAGAATGCACTTATTTCAATCAAAAAAGAAGAACCATTAAGACGAATAGGTTCATGACACCCCATATCGTCTTTATTATATTTGGTATTCTCACCGTTATTATAATCAATCAAATCTAATAATGGTATTTCATCAACCAACTTCAATAAAGTTCAAAACAAACACAATTATAGAGAACACAAAATTACAAATTTGTAACCCAAAAATACATCACTGAAATATAGCGCCAATCAAATCGCACATCCTCATATTTATACCCGTAAATAATACCACATCCCGGTAATCCTATTATCTCGATGATATATAATGTCTATACACGTAGTAATACATGAGAAACCAATATTGTCGAAAACTGTTACTGTTATAAAAAACGGAGGAGACTCACGAGACGAATACGTCATAACACCCAAAAACCACATATCTAAATCACCATGCAACTATTTAGTACTCTCACCTGTTGAAAAGATGTACGAGGTCTGAAAGTAATTTACGTACTAATGAAACACAATTATTTTCTGAAATGTAAGAATCACGAGTTCGTGACCTGTCGATAAAATAAGAAAAGATATCGGGCCAAGATTCGACAAAGCTAATGTCTAAAGAAGTAACAGTTAAATTAGAATAAGCCGCAGTTCCTCCTCCACATACCTGCAACGAGTACCGCGTCCCGGTAGTCGTCTTCTCTCAACGGCGTACAGCGTGAGCGCCATCTTATTTTAGTCTTATATACTGTTTCATTACAAACGCCATCTTAGAGCGGTCAATTCTAAATGAACTAAATAAAGTTGCTAATAAAGCCGCATCCCGGTAATCATCTTCTCTTTACGGCGTACAGCGTGAGCGCCATCTTGGTTTAGTCAATTATACTGTTTCATTATAAGCGCCATCTTAGAGTGGTCAATTCTAAATAAACTGAATAAAATTATTATTAAAGCCAAGATAACAATTATTAAACTTGACAACCAACAGTTACTAATCAACATAGCCATACTAACTGGTGGTATAGTATAACACTCATGTAATCACTAACGAGTCTCGATAGTGCACCAATCTCTCGAACATACATACTTTGTCCCATGAAGTATCGTTCTATATATGTACAATACAAAGGCGCCATCTTATATTGCTACCCATCCCAATGTATCTACTAATAAAGTTCTAATCACACGACCACCAAGATCTAAAATACGTTTAAAGATATGGCAACACGCCAAGCATAACAGTACAGTAATACTGTTATGGCGCTGAAATATGTAAAATTATCAAAGTTTAATCCCAAATCTACAAACCATTATAGAATCATGGCCCGAAATTAAAGAGCTAAATAAACACCATCTTCGAGTACTTAATCACCGATAATAGTAACCAGTACAAAAGTAATCCTTGAACCCTGCCTCCAATATGGTTCAAATCTAAAGATGGATCAATTAATAGACAAAGATAAGAGACAAAGAGGAAAATGAGGAACGTAAAAAGAAAATATATATAGAAAAATAAGATTAAGTACAATAATTGCTTACTAAAGTATTAAACATTATTAAGAGCCCCAATAAACAATATATTACATCATCCATCTCAAGTAATTATTAATCTGTATCTAAACATGGGGGACCAAGAATAACAGTTTTGGGTTGCTTCAAAAATAACAATTCATTGGCCAAGGAAATACTGTAATTCACTATCAATATTCAAACCAAGTTCTACTGCCCTTAATTTCATGATCCAAAGTGCTTCTTTGCGTCTGAGCATTAGTTCTCTGTTACCACCACGTATATCCATTTTCACATGCTCAATTCCATGAAAGCTGAATTTGTGATTTTCTTTATCTTGATAGTTTTGTACAGCATGTGCTGCTATAGGATATCGAGTGTCACCATTCTTCAGTGCTCTAAAGTGTTCCACTATCCTTTCTCGAAGTCGCCTAATCGTACTTCCGATATATATCTTACTACAAGTGCACGAAATAACATAAATAACAAAAGTTGAATCACAGTTGATGAACATATTAATCTTGTAAATACCAGTATTATTATAATTGAAATGAGTAATCTTATTAACAGCCCATCGACATGAGCTGCACTTTAAGAACCTACTTGATCGAGGACAATTATAACAAGTTTCTTGATGTTGACACACGTGTATTTCAGGACTTGTGGACGAGAAACAAATTGAACTGGGCAATTTTTTATACGAATTTTAATGTGAATTTTAATATTGTTTTATTGTTGCAAAGGTTTTTATTAATCATGCATAATCAAATTTACCTTACCTTACCAGTGCCAAAATAATAGTCAGGCTAAATCAAGGAAATCCGTCTAGGGCACACTGGTAACATGAAACTAGTGTTGAAATCTGTGGGAAATGTATTAATTTTATTTACTGTATGTATATAAGACATACACATACTGATATGTCAGCACATCACAGCTCAGCACGGTGGCATGAAGCACACAAACACCTGGATTGTGGGTGAAATAAGAGTAGGGCACCAGCGCCAGTCACATGGCCTCCCTGAATCTAAAATGGATCAATGCCCCTGACGGGCAGGCAGTCCAGTAGGATGGCTGCATATCCCTCTTCAGTCAACCTCTGCATAGCACATGCTATCCCACAGCTCATCAGGAGCAGATGAAACCAAAATCATCCTTTCTGTGGCCGACAAGTCTTTGCATGCTCTGCAAGATGTTCAAATGGCTACCCCTGAACACAAGGCACATCATCACGCAAGCCCTCATCACAAGCAGACTAGACTATGGCAACGCACTCTACACAGGGATCTCCAACCATCTCCTACACCGACTTCAGACCATCCAGAACATCGCAGTGAGACTCATCCTCAACCTCCCACGGTGCACACACAGCTCACAACACCTCAGAGATCTCCACAGGCTCCTCATTCCAGAAACGCAGCCAAATCAAACTCCTCACTCACACAACACTGCACAACATTAGACTAACATACCTGTACAACTGCCTAGACTTTCACCAACCCTGCAGACACCTACACTCAGCCACACTCTCACTCGCACACACCCTCCGCATCCACAAAACCAGAACGGGGGGTTGAGCATTCTCATACATTGCACCCAAGACTTGGCACGACCTCCCTCAACACATCAAGGTCTCTTCCTCACTTCATGAATTCTGCAAGAAACTGAAGACCTCGCTCTTCGAATAATTCTGCGGTGTCTAACACCCAAACACCTTCGTCTTTCGCCTACACACCTGCTCCAGCGCCTGGATCCCCTCATGGGTGATTAGTTGAGCCATACAAATTTACATAACATAACATACCAACCGATGGAGGGTTCCCCACAAGTCTCTGTCACATACTTGAGAGAGGAGGTGTAGCTGGGGTTGTAGATTCTGTGGGATACATAGCTGGACCGACAGTGGCTATAGGGTGTGAACAAGACATTGTGAGAGGATCTAAGCTACCTCCAGGCAGGTCTGCGCTGAAAATAGTGTACAGCCAAAAGCCAGACATGGATGGAACCATGACAGGACTCTGAGTCGCTGCACCAGAAGCTGGTTTAGGACAGCGATACCAGAGTGGCACAATACTATGCAGTGAACCACTGAATTGTGCAGCGTCCTATATGTACTCACACAGCTCACCATTCACACAACTCCATGCACAGATACACAAGCCGTGGTTATTCAGGGGAGGTGAGGGACTCAAGTTATGGGGGACTGAACATGTAGTCCAGCGTACAAGTGAAAATCAGTGACCGTCAGCCTCCCTGTAGACTGGTGAGTGGCAGTAGTCAGCCTGTGCAATGATTATGGGTACGCTTTGGGAGCACCCACAGTCCATCAGGAACGCCTTCTTGTGCTTCGCTGGACAGCACCTTTCATGGACTCACTCTGCAGGTTCAATGGCAAAAAACCACAGGGTCAGCCAGACAGGTATGTTATTTATGGAAACTGTGGTCCAGGAAAAACATATGTGACTACAGGTCTGCCAGCCTGGCATGGCCGACCTGACGCCATACATCATTTTTTCCACTCGAAGTGGCTCCTGCCGTGCATTCAGGATCTGTTTTGGAGGAAAAATATCCACAGCGTGGGTGGATATGTTTAAATTAAGCAGCCCGACGCCCAGCACAATGGTGGCCCGGAAGCCTGGACCCCTATATTTAAACGAGGCAATAGGCCCTCAATAGTTATTTCATGAGCTGCTTGCTCCTCACTGAGCCTCATAGCATCACCCTTACTCGGGATCTCTGCAGGCGCGCAACACCCATTGGGCTGAAAGGGCTTCAGCCCCCCCCATCGTGTGTGGCAGCCCGGGCTGAGACAGCTTCCCGGGAACGCACACAGCCGCACCAGAGTACTTCACAGGTCTTTAAAAGACCATTTACTTGCTAACGAGGCTTTGTTATTTTTTCACCTCTTCTTAGAGCCCCTGCATCTCCACTCTGACTATCACTGGAAGAATTAGCCCCCCCCCCCCCGAAATGTTTAGTAGCCCCCCCCCCGAAATGTGGCTCCAGTTGCGCCTCTGGATCTCTGTTACTGTTTCTTTTTGTCTCACGTAACGCTTACTATGTATTTCGCACCTGCTGCTGCAAGCCCTTTAATGCCTGTAAAAGTCACCCCAGTATTATTCTGTCTGCTGCCAAACTGCTCGTCCCAACCTCGATCACCTCTGGCCTTAAACGTTGATCACGGTGTTCACCGATTTATCACTCTACTCTCTCCTTTTCAGGCAATTCGGGCTAAACACACGTTTTACAGATATTGTCTGTATCCCACGCTTTCCCCTCTTGATGCTTTGTGATTCAATGTCATTTTTGTTTCAAATTTGGCATTCTAATATTGGTCTTTATACCTGTCCCTCCCACAGATTTTTTGTTTCATCAACAAGCCCTCAACATTCCTTTCAAGCACTCCTGATCTGCTCCCACCCTAACCCCCCCGTTGTTTACAATTTATTTTTAGTTTCCATATTTACGATGGTTTGCCCTCCACCATACCCTTGCCATCATTGTCTCACTGATCGGTAAAACCTTGTGTTTTATGCTAAATGTTCTGTTATTGCTTTTCTACTGGCCTGTCTCTGGTGCACAGAAGAGTCACATGTAAACGGCATTGGAAGAGGAAGGCTTGACGATCACTTTATGTTCACTCAACTGGTTAAAAACTTTATCCATGATACAACACGGGTCATGGTGCACGTTGGGGGCCTGTATGTTGATCGCAAATACTACACGACGGTTAGAAAGTTCTCACCCTTGGGGGACTGTCGTGGGTGTTGGTAAGAATATGGGCGTGTGTTTTCTGAATTAATTGATTTTTACCTTCAACTGTAAAACAACCAATGAAGTAATGCTTGCTTGTAACACTTCAAGCAGGCACGTGGGGTCGCCATAATGATAAGTATCCCAAAGTGTGAGCCGAAAATGTAGCCGCCTTACCTGCGACATAAGGGGTCAATTAAGTGATGCACAAATCCACGCTGTGCCCTTGGCCAGTAACATGGAACTCATTAGCCCCGGCAGTAAACAGCTGGAGCTGTCTGTAGCCGGACACTGACAAGATGCCACAAGAACATGTTACTTCCTGGTTTGTAAGGATGGTGTTGACATAAAGGATGAGGGATGATTGACAGTGTTTAAAAGTGGGTTTAGGCCCAGGGACAATCAACTCAAACTACTGGGGCCATCTTTTTCTTCTGTCTAGACTGAAGTGCCAGGGGGTTCATCCGTCGACTTTTACTGCTTGTAACATCGTTTCCTCTTTATCACATGCGGAGGCATCAAGGATTACTTCTGTGGCAGAGCGTTTCCTGCCCTGTTCTTTACTGTTCCACAGAGTTTAGGCTAAGCTGCCAATAACCAAGCAATTATTTGCAAACTCCCAGTACGGGGGGGGGTCTACTCTAGGTGTTAGCGGCTCCTCCTCGAGCGGAGGAGCAGGCAGACACAAATAGATAAAATGGTATGTCAATGCCATTTTATTTGCCACCGTACACATTTATGTTGTGAACAGCGCAAGGGTGGGGGCGGGGCTAAATCCTGCTAATGACGAACGACAGCACTTGTCTACAGTGCAGCATGTCCATTCGCGACGGCCAGCCTGACATGTGCACTGTAGACCCAGCAGTCCAAAGGCTGTGAAACAGCCTAGAGATTGCTGGCACAGACCCCCAGCCTCAAAATGAGCGCTAGGTTAGTCTGCTCCAACCAATCCTGGAGCTACTCTCATGCTGATGAGAGTAGCTCCAGGATTGGTTGGCTTGCGTTCCACTGAGCAGGAAGGGAAGTCCTCTCCTTTCCTGCTCGTGGACAACCAGGATCCCTGCAGAGAAGTGCCCCACCGGTTATGCTCCAGCTCCGCTCCATGAGTGTGAGTTGTGCACCATTGGGCCCGCCATAATTTATTAATGCTAGCCGCCACTGTCATCAACTCAGCTGAGCTCAAGAAATTACTTGAGCTCTAAAGTAGAAGGGCACGGTCACTTCCATGCCAGCAACAAATTAGCATTCGAGAGACAACTCAGGTATGACTAAGCTCCAATATGCAGCACGAACAGGACCACTACTCAAAAAGCAGAGCAACGTCACCATGCGCACAAAATGAAATATTCTAACTCAGCGGCAAGTTAAAAAACCCAATAGAATGCACTAACAAAACAATACTGTCAAAAGGAACCTGAAACCTCCTAGATGAACCCTTTCCATTAAAAATTCCCAACATACACAAGCACATAACTTCCAGACTGACAACCCCGACGACTGGAAACACGCCGAGGTCAACCCCCTCCTAAAGAAACCCTCAGCGGACCTCACCGACCTCAAAAACTACAGACCCATCTCCCTGCTCCCGTTCCCAGCGAAAGTCATCGAGAAAGCCATCAACAGCCAACTCGCCACATTCATTGAAGAACACAACATCCTCGACTCCTCCCAATCCGGCTTCAGAAAAAACCACAGTACGGAAACCGCCCTCCTCGCCGCAACAGACGACATCCGCACCCTACTGGACAAAGGAGAAACAGTAGCCCTCATCCTTCTCGACCTATCAGCGGCGTTCGACACAGTCTCCCACCGCACCCTAATGCGCAGACTCTACGACGCAGGAATCCAGGACAAGGCCCTCGACTGGATCTGCTCCTTCCTCTCCGGCAGGACGCAGCGGGTCAGACTCCCCCCTTTCCTCTCGGACCCCACACCTACCACCTGCGGAGTCCCCCAGGGCTCCTCCCTCAGCCCGACGCTCTTCAACGTCTACATGGCTCCACTTGCCCCCATCGTCAGAACCTACGGACTCAACATCGTGTCATACGCAGACGACACCCAGCTCATCCTCTCCCTATCCAACGAGCCCAACACCGCCAGACGCAACTTTCGAGAAGGCATGGAAGCCGTCGCCAAATGGATGAAAAACAGCTGCCTACAACTAAACACCAACAAAACAGAAGTACTCATCATGGGCCCAAACTCCGACGCCTGGAGCGACACCTGGTGGCCCCCCGCCCTCGGAAACCCGCCAACCCCCACAGACCACGCACGCAACCTGGGAATCATCCTGGACTCCGAGCTCAAAATGGACCGCCAGATCAACTCTGTCTCGTCTTCCTGCTTCCACACCCTCCGCCTCCTTCGTAAGACCTTCAAATGGATCCCCCTCGAACACCGAAAGACAGTCACTCACGCCCTGGTCACCAGCAGACTCGACTACGGCAACGCACTCTACGCCGGAATAAACAAAAACCTCATCCGCAAGCTACAGAACATCCAGAACGCCGCCGCAAGACTGGTCCTCAACCTGCCAAAACACTGCCACATCTCCCAGCACCTGCGCACACTCCACTGGCTCCCCGTCGAGGCGAGAATCACCTTTAAGCTGCTCACCCACGCACACAAGACCCTCCACAGCACCGGACCAGCATACCTGAACAGCCGACTCAAATTCCACGCACCCCAAAGGACCCTACGATCAGCACAGCTCTCCTATGCCGTGGTCCCCTGCACCAGAAAGACCAGATCGGGAGGCCGCTCCTTCTCCTTCCTCGCAGCCAAAGCATGGAACGCCCTTCCGCTCCACCTCAGACAGACATCGCTCCCCATCTTCGCAAGAAACCTCAAAACCTGGCTCTTCGACAGACCCCCTCCTTGATGGAATGGAACCTGCACCCCCCCCCCCCACCCCATGCGCCTTGAGACCCTTACGGGTGAGTAGTCGCGCTTTAACAAACTCCTGATTGATTGATTGACAACCACAATACCACTCAAAATAACGAACAGCACACTAGCCTTCAACTGCCCCCTCCCGCCCCCACACACGCTTACCAAAAATAGCTCTACATGCCTTCTTCTCTACCAATTCCATGAATAAATGTAGTGCCCACCAGCAGTGGAAAGCTGACTCCTCGCTAATCCATGCCAACTATTCAAAGACCTGCTGACAATCACCAGTAGCTGGGACGCCCCGTCACTGGGGCAGCTATGCGCTGTACAAAATTAGTAAATAAATAAATAAATAGCCCAATATTCTACCTTTGTAGTTTATACATCTCCTTAGGAATAGACAATCAGCAGAGTTTAAAACAGGGGACATGAACGCCCCTACTTCAGAATCCCTTGCTAAACCCAGAAGACACTGAGTCCTAAAAAATGTTATTTCTCTGCCATGTTCCGAGAACAAGCAGTCTACCACCAGGAATACTTTGTGATTCACAAGGCTAAGCTCAAGACCGATTCAGACCCTGCAGAAATACAAGCAGAAGCTGCCTTAAGCTCCACAGGGGTTCAGAGTAACAGCAGGTCCTTAAACTCTTGGCAGCATTCAACCCTGCGGACTGCAGCGTCCTAAGAGATAACATCGACCACAATGGAGTCTGAACTGATGCTCTGATCTCCTATTGAACAGATACCAGCTAATCACCCTAGCCCCCTCCAAAGCATGTCTGCTCCCCTGCATAGAGACACAGGGCTCCAAATCGAGTGGAACCCTGTACAGCACCTACCTGCGTCCAATAGAGATCCATGCATGACACTGACACCACAGCAGCCATTTTTAAAACCAATGGACATCCCCCAAAGACACCACATATCTCAACAAGTGCAAGCTTCGAGCTGGACCCTGGCCCATCACCACCTCAGTCTCAGCTTTCACAAGACAGATGCTGTTTACGACACACCCCTGACTGAACCAACCTCCCTCATGCACCTCAGCACCCTAAAAGAGAATATTCCCACTCTAGCTTTCCTAGAAGCAGCTCTCTCAATAATCTTCAGTCTACTATACCTATGCCTATGGCAGGGACATCTTAAGGATTTTGGGAGCCCTGGGCCAAACGGATTTTGGGGGCCCCTGTTCAGAACAACTTTGATTTTAAGATCCAAATTCAGATTTTTCATTACCTCTTTGGCCAGGTCACTGACAGTGCACAGGCACACTCGTCCAAATTGTAATTGTGTTTACATTTAATATTCAGGGATAGTGACTTGTGTTTTCAATATTAAGACAGCAGCAGCTCACTAATGTTACTGCAAATAATCTCTGTGACGCCCTCCCATTTCTCATATGTGAGGTCCTTTTTTGATCTAAAATAAACTTTTTTTATGGATGTTGCATGAAATATAAACACAGCCTTTCTCTTCAAAATGTACCTAATAGACTCTCACACAGCACCCACTTTAAAAATAAATTAAAGGAAAACCAGGGTAAGACTCCCTTGCAGAACATAGCTGGCTCTATAAGTCCCCCCCACCCCCCCTGAAAGACTGGGAACCTGAGCTTCCAGCACACTTTTACACACTCTCCATCACCTCCAGAACACCTGGCAGCTGCAGGCCACTGAGCACTGGCTTTCATAGCTATGGTCACCCATCACACATATGGTCAACCTCAAGGCTTTCTGCATTACTAAAACACACACACACACACACCCCCCCCAACACACACACACACCCTCCCCCACACCCCCCTCCCACCTCCCACCACTTCCTGGTCTGACACTTCCACAAACGATGCAGTACAGGAGTGCACTACTCAATACAAGCCACAACGTTTTGGAACACATTCCATAGACCCAGTAATACCATTCCCGGACAGACAGCTTTCTCGAAACCATTAACATCTGTTGTAGGCCCTTCTCACAAGTCTGACTCCACAACACAGCAATTAACGGCCTAAGAGCCATCCACCCTTTTCAAAACAACTAAAGCTGCGCAAAAACTGGCAAAAGACGGTCTGCAGTAGTAACACTGGCCTGCCCTTTAGGGCACAAGCAGTGTAATTAAGCTACCATTCTCAGAATTGTAATTTATCTGTAATTAGGCACTACAGCCATTATTTATCAGCACATTTTCCCATCTACACTGAATGGGTACAACCCTTTGATACATCAAACCCTAAATCCTTGTACAGTGCGTGACATTTTTTAATCAAGACTTTAAAGTGAATTGCTGATGCCCCGGTTACTTACCAGTAATCTTCATTACTCCGAGTATTGTCTTCCTCGCCACATGAGTTACGAAGTGAGCTTCAGCTCCACACCAGAACCCTCCAAAGCAATTTACGTTCTATTCCTTCCATCCCTCCCCAACATGGCCGACCACCATTACCCTTGACACAGTACAAGAGGAGGCACGACCCAACAAACTTCCTGTAGAACTCCCAAGCCCCGAAAGCATCCACATGAAGCCGATAGTCAAACAGGGAGGGAGGGATGGGAACTCATGTGGCAAGAAAGACAATACTGGGAGTAATGAAGATTACCGGTAAGTAACCGGGGCATTACCTCCTTGTAAGTCTTCCTCGCCACCAGAGTTACGAAGTGAGCATATACCCAAGCCAAGCGGCTTCATAGTCAACCACAAGAAACCACCGACCAAAGGACGATGCAGACACCAAGTTTTATTCCAAACAACAATACAGAGGAAAAAACCAGGCAGATGCCCACAAAAGGTACGTCAATTAAGAGCAGGAAGAGCCAGACTGGAGAGTAGCCTTAGCAAAACCCCCCGCAGCAGGACCACCCAACACCATCCGATAGTTGTCCATGAACATGTGAGGGGAGGCCCACGTAGCGGCCCTACAGATATCCTCAATCGAGGCCCCCTTGAAAGAGGCCCAGGAGACAGAGATACCCCGGGTAGACTGACCCTGAATGCGGGCTGACACCTCTGACCCCTGGGGTCCATAGGCCTGAAGGATCGTCTGCTTAATCCGCCTACTCAGGGTGGAGAGAGAAGGCCTATCACCTGATCTCACAGGGTCAAAAGGGACAAACGGATTATCACAATTGCAAAAAGGCAAAGTCTGCTCCAAATACACCAACATCGCCCGCCGGACATCCAGTAGGGAGAGACCAGCATCCACCCCGGATCCATGGACCGGAGCGAAAGTTGGCAGAATAACCTTCCTGGAACGGGGCGAAGGACAACCCAATCCGGTAAGACACGCAAAAAAAGGAGGAGACCGCAAAAAGGACCCCAGCTTCCCAATCCGCCCAGCAGACACAATGGCCACCAGAAACACCACTTAACATCCACAGACCTCAAGGGCTCAAAAGGAGCCCCCTGAAGGGCCTGCAACACCAACGGGAGATCCCAGTAAGGCGCACGACAAACCACCCTAGGACATTGAAGAAAACAACTCCGAATCAACCGGGCCACCAAAGGATCCAGTCCGTCCAACTTAGGACTGCGGAAAGCCCGCAAGGCCGGCCACTGAGCCCTAAGCATAGAAGGAGCCAGGCCCAAGGCAAAACCATCCGACAGGAAATCCAGCACCCTCATCGGGTCCACAGAACCAGAGTCCAGGCCCTTAGAAACACACCACCTAGAGAAGGACCCCGAATGGCGGGAATAAGATTGAAGAGTCACCGGATGACGGGAACCCTGAAACAAGTCCACTACCACCTCGGAGCAGCCACGGGACAAGAGACACACCCTCTCAAGAGCCAGGCCTGAAGATGGAGTCGACACAGAACCCACGAAGGAAGAAGTGGACCCCTAAACAGGTACGGAAGATCGGGAATCGCCCAACACTCCTGGACGACCATCTCCCTCAGCAGAGGATACCATGTACAGCAAACCCAACCTGCACAACCAACAGAACAAATGTCTTGTTCAGGCGAACTTTGCACAGAACCCGAGCAATCAAAAGGATCCGAGGAAACGTGTACAGCAGGGAGTCCGGCCACCGGAACGACATTGCATTCACCCGCCATGCCTCCGGACAGGGAAGAATTGTGCAGAAGTGGGGCAGCTGAGTATTGTCCTTGGCCACAAACAAATCCACTGCCGGGCACCTAAACATCGACCGCAACACCCGGTACAACTCCCCTCTCAGGGAGATTGAAGACATGGGGGAAAACACCCTGCTCGGGTGGTTAGTCGCACAGTTCCCTCACCCCCGGAGATAGATCGCCCAGAGAAACAACACAGTGTTCTCCGCCCAGGTCAGAATCTCCTGCGTTAGGAACCACAGAGAGTGAACCCTGCTGCCCCCTGGGTGATTGAGGTAACCCATCACAACCTGATTGTCCATCTGGACCAGAACATGATGCCCCCGAAGGGCCGAAGCAAACTCCAGACAAGCCATCTGAAAGGCCTTCAGCACCCGGTAGTTGGACGAGCAACCAGCCTGCAGGTGATTCCAAAGACCCTGCACAGACTGGGAATCCAACGTCGCCCCCCAGCTCAACTGGCTGGCATCCGTTGTCACCACCTGGGAGGGGGACACCTGAAAGAGAAGACCCCTGGACAGATTGGACTCCACCATCCACCAACCCAGTTCGGACCGAATCTGAGGGGAGACCACCACCAGCAGATCGTAAGCAACTGAAGAAGGGGACCAATAGGACAGGAGATGGTTCACCAACGGGCACAGATGCAGACGAGCCCAAGGCAATACATTTATCGCCGCTGACATCAACCTCCACACCCTCATCCATTGATGCACCGGGGCATAATCCATGGTCATCAGACAACCCAGGTCCCTCCTCAAGGTTGCCCTCCTCCCAGCCGGCAAAAATACCAGCCCCTTGACCAAGTCCAGGTGACCCCCGATAAACACCAAGTCCTGGGTGGGAACCAGATGCGACTTTTTGTGGTCGATCAGAAATCCGTACCTCTCCAGAACCTCGCAGACCCTCTGGACATGAAGAGACCCCTTTGAAAGAGAAGAGGCAGAGATCAGCCAGTCATCAAGGTATGGGAATACCCGAAGCCCTTGCCTATGGATGAGCCCAACCAAGGGGGCCAAAACCTTAGTGAAGACCCTCGGGCAGAAGACAAACCAAATGGTAGTATCTGGAATTGGAAGTGCTCGGGCCGCACACAAAACCTGAGGAACCGCTGATATGTATGGTGAATGGGCATGTGGAGATAGGCATCAAGCAGATCCAAGGAAGCCACCACGTCCCCCTGGACCAGTAAGGGAAGAATCTCATGTAAAGATAGCATCTTAAATTTAACATGAGGGATAAACAAGTTCACCCATTTCAAATCCAACACTGGACGGAAGTTCCCAGAAACCTTTCTCACCAGAAAAAGAAAGGAGTAGACCCCGTGACCCCTTCGACAGGCCGGAACCGGACAAATGACCCCTTTCTAGAGAAGATCCCGGACACCCACCAAAAGCACCTCTTTCTTTGGCGCGGCAGATGGTAAGGGAGCGTGAATGAAAAAGTCTGGGGGAGGAGAGTTGAAGCCAATCGAGTAACACTCCCGGACAATTCGCAGAGCCCACTGGTCTGAGACCGACTCTTCCCAAGTCTTTATGAAAGTCAACAATCGATCCCCCACAGAAGCTCGATCCTCAGGGACCCACGGATAGTCAGGACTTGGACGAGGGGGTAGAACCACCATCCGACTGTTGAGACTGGGATTTGTGGGAGAACGGGGCACCCCGGCCTCTCCCCAAAAGGACAAGCTCCCCCTAGGAGCACCAGATGGTCCGAAGGCCATCTTGGTGCCAAAGAACCTCCCACTAGAAGGACGAACGGGAGCCAACAGTTTCCTATCCTCGGCCGATCTCTTCACCATCTCTTCCAGGGGGGAGCCAAACAGCTTAGTGCTGGAAAAACGGATCTTCATAAGAAGGGACTTCTAAGCAGCTTCAGCCTTCCAATGGCACAGCCAGACCTGGTGCCGAGCCTGAATAGCCGCGCCTCCTGGTGCAGCCGCAGCCCCCAAGGTATCAAAGGACATGTCAGACAACAGTCTTGTCTTCTGTTCCATGACCACCAGGGTAGGCAAGATGTCAGCCCCCTGTTCCACAAGTTCGGCAAGAGATTGAAAATCCTTCAAATGAGACTGAACGGTGTAGGCTCATCCTCACTTCATGGTGTGGTCAGCTTACCACGCTGTACTGTGCAGTTAGGATAAAAACTCTCTCGACAACCAGGAGCACTCAAGGGTGTCAGGGCAAGAATGTAAACAGCATATACTATGCAAAGCTGTGTACCATCGGGCACACAACACCGAACAAAATCCTCTTTCCAAAGAACGAGAAGTGGACAGAAGGGTTATTCGCGCCTTGAGCTGGCGCACATCGATTAATAGAGCAGTGCTACATGTGCTAATCCATTGGCAAAAAAGGAACAATTTAGGGAATGGCACACCACAGTAGTATGCATAGAGAGAGCACTGTGATATAACCAAGAGGAAGGTACATGCATGTATCCCTGGGCACTTCTGCACCACCTGAAAGCGGCCATCCAGTCAATGAGGTCACAATATGTGCTACAGAGCCACAACGAAGAGGCATTTTGCCTTCCTTATTGTCGGTGGCGCACAAGTGGGTGTTTTTTATTTCACTGGATGGCCCCTTTGATCTTAAAAGACAGCTTCCATAACGCAGGCCTGGTTTAAGGGTTAAGTGTTCGACTATGAAATCAGGAAACCTGGGTTCTAATTCCAGATTTAGCCCACGTATGTAACTAGATATATATGATATTTCAATAGTGCGAACTGAGCCAAAAGGCAGCGGAGCACTGCACATAGTCAAGATTAAAATCGGTGAGTATTAGGAGAGGAAGCTGAGTTGTGGATGGTTAATGCATTGTGATGTAGTGTTCTTTAAAGAGGTGTGTCTTCAACTCTTTCCTAAATTGAAGCAGTGTTGGGTCATTCCTGAAGGATACGAGCATTGGCGGCTCCTCCATAATGGCGGAAGAGCGCCGCCCCACAGATGGTAAATAAAATGACAATAACACAGTTATTGTCATTTTATTTATGCTGTCTGTCTGAGCCCCACAATGACTATAGGGCGGGGCAGGCCGGGCAGGTCAGGGAGGAGGAGTAGAGTGCACTCATAAGTGCGCATGGGTGCCTGGTCGGCTGTCCTAGGCCGGCCAAACACACATGCCCACTTATGTTTCTCCAACTCGGCTGTGTTACACAGCGGGGTTGGAGAAAAGGCACAGGCTCCAATGCACCATCTGAGCATCAAACTAGGCCACTCAGACCAATCCTGGCCCTGCTCTCATGTGAGAGCAGCGTCTGGATTGGGTGTGGAGCCTGTGCCCTTAGGGCCCATCCCCTTCCGGCCCAAATGGCAATGAGAGGAGCAGCGAGGCAGCCGTGAGCGGAGCACCAGGTAAGTTTTATTTTTTTAATTTTATATTATTTCAACTGCCTCATCCCCAAACCCTTGCCGCCTACCACTTGAGATAGACGGCGGCCGCCACTGGATACAAGGATGTTGTTCCAGATCTTGGGTGCATGGATGGAAAAGGCTGTTGTCTTTTTTTTTTTGCACTTCTTAGTCTGCAGTCTGATGGTGTCTTAGCTGCTGGTGTGCCGAGATCCACATGAGATGATGAGTTTGTCTGAAAGATAGGTGGGGGTGCTGGTCGCCATGGCTTTGCAAATGATGCCGCTAGGTTTAAAGATGGTGCTGGCTGGCACAGGTAGCCACTGGCATTCCACCAGGGTGTTATCTCCCACCTTCTCAATTGCTTTTCTCACTGAATTGGGATCTCTGTGAAATACCCGTAAGCAATCAACAAAAACGACACATTTAAAATTAGAAGGGATATATGTTGTTTCAACTATATCATTTATAGGTTTGGTTTATGTATGATGCTCCTGGAAATCATATGCCAGCTCCTTCTGGAGATGTAAGATTAAGGGATTCAGGTATGCTATGCGCCATTGATGGCTTTTCAATAGATTAGCAAAAAATTAGTGCAAGCATCATACGTAAATGGAATGGAGCTTAGCCCCTGCACCTTATTATTTATATGGCATCAGCTGTTTTCATTGGTGTTGTGCTCGTAAAAATCACTGCAAATCAGACCATGGTAGGAGTTGATGTGTTTCTAAGCGCTCTTTCAACCCCTGTGTCCCACATCGAAGATTTATTACATAGGCCTATTTTCAGCAACAAGAACATGCAAACAGAGGCTAAAGTCGACAGCCCTGCACAGTAAAATAATGCATCGCGTTTTTTCATCTACTTTCTGGCAGCAACCCCAAAGTATTTACTTGTCACGCAGTGCAGCGCAGCAAATCACCTTGCTGCACTGCACTGCGTGACATGGAAAGGGCAGGATTGAGCCATATTTAGGGCAATATTCCTGCCTTGTCCCCTGCGCAGGTGCCCTTTTGGCAGCCTAGCGCCAATGCAGGCACCCTTGCACCATGGTGAAAGGATGCCTGCGTTGAATACAGGATTGTTTTTGTGCCGTATTGCTCTTTCTATGTGTGCAGCAGAATGCAGCACACAAAGAACGAGGAAGTAACAAGGAGAAAAAAAGATATTTCTCCTCGTTACACCTCTCCTGGAAAAGCGTATCTTTTTGGTGCCTTCCCGGGTCTACCAGTTCTGGTAAACCTGGGAATCAGTCAAAAACCATAGGAGTTGTGTGGGAACACCCGAAAGAGGAAGCAACAAGGAGAAATAAAGATATTTCTCCTCATTACGCCTCTCCTGGGAAGATGTATCTTTTTGGTGCATTCCCGGGTCTACCAGTTCTGGTAAACCTGGGAATCCATCAAAAACCATGGGAGCTGCGTGGGAACACACATGCAACGCCTCTGGAACGCCTTCCCAGGGCAGAGTAAGGCAATGCAGCGATTTGTGCTGCGTTGCCTTACTCCAAATTTATGAAGCCACTCAGGGCCATGCAAGGTGGCCCTGCATGGCTTCATCTACCAGTTCTGGTAAACCTGAGAATCCATCAAAAACCATAGGAGTTGTGTGGGAACACACATGCAACGCCTCTGGAATGCCTTCCCAGGGCAGAGTAAGGCAACACAGCGATTTGTGCTGCGTTGCCTTACTCCAAATTTATGGAGCCGCTCAGGGCCATGCAAAGTGCCCTGCATGGCTTCATCTACCAGTTCTGGTACACCTGGGAATCAGTCAAAAACCATAGGAGCTGCGTGGGAACACCCATGCAACGCCCATGGGTCGCCTTAGGGCAGAGTAAGGCAACGCAGCGATTTGTGCTGTGTTGCCTTACTCCAAATTTATGAAGCCACTCAGTGCCATGCAAGGTGGCCCTGCATGGCTTCATCTACCAGTTCTGGTACACCTGGGAATCAGTCAAAAACCATAGGAGCTGCGTGGGAACACCCATGCAACGCCCATGGGTCGCCTTAGGGCAGAGTAAGGCAACGCAGCGATTTGTGCTGTGTTGCCTTACTCCAAATTTATGAAGCCACTCAGTGCCATGCAAGGTGGCCCTGCATGGCTTCATCTACCAGTTCTGGTAAACTTGAGAATCAGTCAAAAACCATGGGAGCTGCGTGGGAACACCCATGCAACGCCCATGGGTCGCTGCTAGGGCAGAGTAAGGCAACGCAGCGATTTGTGCTGTGTTGCCTTACTCCAAATTTATGAAGCCACTCAGTGCCATGCAAGGTGGCCCTGCATGGCTTCATCTACCAGTTCTGGTACACCTGGGAATCAGTCAAAAACCATAGGAGCTGCGTGGGAACACCCATGCAACGCCCATGGGTCGCCTTAGGGCAGAGTAAGGCAACGCAGCGATTTGTGCTGTGTTGCCTTACTCCAAATTTATGAAGCCACTCAGTGCCATGCAAGGTGGCCCTGCATGGCTTCATCTACCAGTTCTGGTAAACTTGAGAATCAGTCAAAAACCATGGGAGCTGCGTGGGAACACCCATGCAACGCCCATGGGTCGCCTTAGGGCAGAGTAAGGCAACGCAGCGATTTGTGCTGTGTTGCCTTACTCCAAATTTATGAAGCCACTCAGGGCCATTCAAGGTGGCCCTGCATGGCTTCATCTACCAGTTCTGGTAAACCTGAGAATCCATCAAAAACCATAGGAGTTGTGTGGGAACACACATGCAACGCCTCTGGAATGCCTTCCCAGGGCAGAGTAAGGCAACGCAGCGATTTGTGCTGCGTTGCCTTACTCCAAATTTATGGAGCCGCTCAGGGCCATGCAAAGTGGCCCTGCATGGCTTCATCTACCAGTTCTGGTACACCTGGAAATCAGTCAAAAACCATAGGAGCTGTGTGGGAACACCCATGCAACGCCCATGGGTCGCCTTAGGGCAGAGTAAGGCAACGCAGCAATTTGTGCTGTGTTGCCTCACTCCAAATTTATGAAGCCACTCAGGGCCATGCAAGGTGGCCCTGCATGGCTTCATCTACCAGTTCTGGTAAACCTGAGAATCCATCAAAAACCATAGGAGTTGTGTGGGAACACACATGCAACGCCTCTGGAACGCCTTCCCAGGGCAGAGTAAGGCAACACAGCGATTTGTGCTGTGTTGCCTTACTCCAAATTTATGAAGCCACTCAGGGCCATGCAAGGTGGCCCTGCACGGCTTCATCTACCAGTTCTGGTACACCTGGGAATCAGTCAAAAACCATAGGAGCTGCGTGGGAACACACATGCAACGCCCATGGGTCGCCTTCCCAGGGCAGAGTAAGGCAACGCAGCGATTTGTGCTGCGTTGCCTTACTCCTGATCTATGAAGCCACTCAGGGCCATGCAAAGTGCTTGGTTCATAAATCTTACTTGAGCTTTGTGTTGCGCGTGTTCCACGCTGCGTCGTGCAAACGTGACGCAAACCGTCTCGTAAACAGTCCAGTTAATTCTTTCTGGAGCATCAAATTGCAAATGTGCATTAGGTGTACTGGTTCTTTCTTCAGGAAATATCAAACTCATGCCGTCTCTTTAAATGCAGCCAAAGATTATTTGACTTTTCATTCTTTCTGAGATAAATCAAGAAAACAGATTTTCTAAATTAATGTAAAAACCACTAGCCCAGCTTGCTCATTTCCTGTCTGTTCAGGGCAGGCGAGCTTTACATGGTCTCAAGTTTACTCTCGCATGGCTATTGTTCCCATCTTTCATTTTTTAAACAACCGATTTTACTCTCATTTTTTACAACTCGCGGAGGGAGGGAGGCTGTGACACCCAATCTCCACCTCGGCCATTAAGACAAGTTCTTAGGTTACCCCTGAGCTTCTTCTGGTACTGTGGCGTCGGC
Organism: Calotriton arnoldi; assembly: GCA_963921515.1. Lineage (NCBI taxonomy): Eukaryota > Metazoa > Chordata > Amphibia > Caudata > Salamandridae > Calotriton > Calotriton arnoldi. Next base: position 1,887,849 of record CAWUFW010000149.1, on the reverse strand, counting down.
ACTCTAGCAGGCACCTCCAGACAGCCAGCCACAGCCACTCAGGAATCAGGTAATGGTGGGATTTGCAGTCCATCATTCAGCATTCCTTCCTGGCAGCTCAGATAGGCCACTCAACACCGACAAATGAGCAGGCGTGCCCACACCAGCCACCTATCACTCGGCAACCCCTGGAGGCAGGTGAGAGAAGATAGGCCACTCAACACCGACAAACGAGCAGGCATGCCCACACCAGCCACCTATCACTCGGTAGCCCCTGGGGGCAGGTGAGAGAGTCTGTAGTGAGTAAGAACAGACTGGGGCTGAGACAGTAGACGGCAGCCACCCCCGGGCCCTGCTGCTCCTGTTCTTTTTCCTTATAGTTGCACATTTTTTCACTTCAGTCAGTGGATGGATATGAAAACAGAATGCTTCCTTCGCCTTGTGAAACTGTTTTCCCAAGGAGAGGCCAAAGAATGAATGGGTGTTGATTGATACTCTTTTCTCTCATTCAAATTGTATTTTCTGAAGCAGAGAGGCTTAAGTTGACTTGGACGTGAGGCCTGCAACCATCCATTGGCCCATCTGCACCTGTTTGTGTGGTGTCTAACTCTATTTCTCCCTCTGCAGTTTATCGGTCCCAGATCTCTCTTTTTCGCTTTGTCTTTCTTTCTATCTCTTCCTATCTTGTGCCCTCTTTCTCCTCTGCCCCCTCCGGGAATCATGCAATGCTATCTGCTAACTTTGTCTTCAGTGTTCCTTCCCTCATCTGTGCTTCTTTAATCTGTTGTGTTTCTTATTTTGTGCTTCTTTTTGATCTCTTGCACTATTTTCAATCTAAAATTCCCGCCTTCTTCCCCACTTCTCCTTCCATTCCTGGAAAACAGGGCAATTCTAGTAAATTGAGGGTTTGGGGGGCAGCCGACCGAAGGGAAGTATGCCCCCCGGGGATACTGGGAGTGGTGTGGTCCGGACGACTGCACATTAATTTTGGGCTGCCTTCCATTAAAGGAGGTAGCCCGATGGCTTATAGATAGAGTGTTTTGGGCTACATAGCCACATTTTTCCCGACAGGTGACATGGTGACTGTTGGTGTAGGAGATTGTGCCGCCCTCCCACTCCTTCATTTTGGACTAGTCGTGGGTTCACTGCCAGGAGGATAGATCTCGTTAAGGAGGTGCTTTGGTTGGACGGGTGCACTGGGGGTCGGCTGCTGTTCATTGTTGCTTGAGACAAGTGCATGGCGCTTGGCCGGAAAGTTTGCATGGGTTTAGATATGTTTTATTGTTGTTGCCATTGGCGAACCAGGTTGAACAGGAGAGTATGAACAAGGTCACACCTGGACAAGGTAGGAAGTTACGCTATAGGAAGTTAAGTTGGTTAGGTGTTAATAGATGCAGTTATGGGCTGTAGGAGAAGTTAAAGGTTGCAAATAGGAGAAGTGCAATACAGTAGGAAGTAGATAGTTGCAGGGTTAGGTTATTTGGGGGGGGACATGTAGGGGTGAGGGGTAGGACAATGGAGAGCTGACGTTTTGTATAGTGAAGCTTTAGTTTTGTAAGCCGATGCCTAGGAATATTGAATGATGTGCAGCTTCAAAAAAGCAGCCTTTTTCACACAAAATTATGTTAGCAGTGGTCTGTGCTGCACGCTCTCACCCAATGGCCACTGGCAGGGCCAGCTCTAGGGCGGTGCGGCCGGTTCCACGGCACCGGGTGCTGGCTTCCTGGGGGTGCCGTGTTTGCAAGTTTATTATGTTTTTAAACCACCTTCTGCCGCTTCCTTTCCTCCAGCAATTACCAGGCCTCACAAAAATGTCAAGTTAACTCTTGTGATTAATGTTCTTCCTGGAGAGAGATTGGAGTTTTGTATAGTTGATGTTTTGACTTATGTGAAGGTAGTGCAGAGGGTTAATATGCCTGCTGCAAAGAACGTGTACCATGTAGATTACAGAGTGCATATAATGTAAATAGATCAGCAGGTTACTGCTTTTAAAAGAGACATCCTTTTGTTCCTTGCAATTGATAACTTAAAGTCCTAATATAGAACAGTGAGGTATTAACTTTCATCACAGAGCTGCATACACACTGCCAAGTATCCATTAGAGCATAGATTAATGTTGCAAAAAGGGTTAATTTGCGTAGAAATCGATTCTTATTATTAAAGAAAACTCCCAACTATGCTGTTTCTGTTTCGACTGAGTTTGTGCTTCTCCACACCAAGCACTCCTAAACTATACGGCCTACCAGTATGGATGACATGTGACTACTACACTTTTAGTCCTTTGGCTTATGTAACATTTCCTAAATTACACACCTATGTTTGATTGTCTCTGTGTGATGTGTGTGTGATGCAAAGTGCTCTGACATCCTTTAGTGGTATGAGTGGCGCTATATAACTAATTCAATGCATCTGAGAGAGAGTGGTTATGGAGACTTGGTCACTGTTAAAGGGTGCTAGTGAGAGAATCCGTGGCGGAGGTGGTCATTGGGGGGGCGCCAACTAACATTGTCGCACTGGGCACCACCAGCGCTAAAGCCGGCCCTGGCCACTGGGCTGGAAGCAGCAGCGCCTCTGGCCTCAGCCCCCCCTCGGTGCAGAAGTGGGGCTGATAGCACTGCAGGCCTTTTACAGTTTGAGAATGGATAATCAAATACAAGTTTTCTGCGGCGTTCACCTGGCCCTCTTCTGCTATACCCCGGGAGCTTACAGACTCACGAGGGTGGATGGGTGAGGGGGGGAGGAGGGGAGGTGAGGTGCACCAAAGCTTGGTTCGTTTTTGGCCTGAAAGTCCTACAGGGCCTCGGGCTGAACCGGAGCCAGAGCCAGCCTCGAGCCCTTAGTGGCTCGTCCACCTCTGGTAAGTCCTCTATATGTGAACTATGTCAATGTGCATGAATACTGAGCGTTTTTATCTTCACTACATGAAAGAAGACACGCCTATTGCCTTTGTCAGTTCTTGTTTTAGAGGCGCGTGCCACTCTCCACGTGTGCGTCTCCACCTATGCTCACACAGGCGCTAAGAGTGGGCTGCAACACATAGTTTATTTCTGTCTTCAAAGACCATCTGTAACTTCCTCCCTAAATAGCAGACTTTCACCACACCAAAGCGCGCGCGCAGACTCACCCTTTTTGTGTTTTCCAGGACTTTTTGATCCGGCTTTCCGTAATTGGGAGGGTTGGCGTAAGGGTCGTAGCCCAGCTTGGCCAGCATGGGCGCGACCACCGGCATGTCCCGCAGCACGTCCGCCGGGATCCGGCCCACCCACTTGGACAGCGCCTCGATGTTCACGGGCTTAATGACCTGGTCTGTTGACCTTTCAACTCTGTGGAAAAATACAAATATCATCAGAACATTTGGAAGTTAATGCATCTGTAAGGTTATATTATGTGTATGAATTAACAAGCATATAAATGCGTGGCACATTAATCACCAGGGGTGTAGCTTGGTCCATAAGATTGGGGGGTGAGCTTCAGAGTTTCCAACAGTCACGATGGCATTGAATGTTAAAATGCATTATAAAACAGAAGGGTGCATGAGTGGGGCCTGTGGGGCAGAGGAAAGGGAGACAAATGAGGATTGGTAGGAGTACTAAGTGAGAGAAAACACAATATTTTGTAAAATAACCAACATTTTTGAGGACTTTAAAAACAGAGTGCATCAGTGTATGTAAACATTCCTGGTGAAATCAGAGAGACACCTCACTATAACTGACTGAAAGCAACTGTACCCAACTATTTATCAGAAAATACATTTATTAGGGGGGTAACAGCCCAAACACCCCCTCCCCCCCCAAGCTATGCCCTTGATAATCATAACTTTTAGGGCATACGTTGCTATGCGTTTTTTCTATAGTGCACATCTGCCAATTACTAGTCCGTTTTGTACTTTTCCTTGCAGACGTATGTGGGTGTGCCATCCGAGGGTCATCTGTGGGGCGGTCTGTAGAGTGAGAGTAGTGTTGTGTTGAAGGCCAGGTTTACTCTGTAGATGTTCTGTAAATGGAGGGGGAGGGGCACTGTGATCTGCCAACCAAAACCATGTGCGGGTGAGGTGTTTTTAAGGGGTTAACTTTATGGGGTGTATCCAGGCCTGTCAGAAGTCAGTGTGAGACCAGCGCCTCGAGACCCTCACGGTGAGTAGTCGTGCTTTATAAGATCACTGATTGATTGATTGAGCACCAAACCTTAAAGCAGGGCCCTCTGCATACTTCTTCCATTGTTGCCAGGTGCGATAAGCACTGGTTTCTTAGCATTAAAAAAAGTATTCAAAGGAAATGAAAAACACGGGGTCTGGCCATAAGTTGCCTCATTATTAATGGCTACAGAAGGCTGCTTGCGATTAAAAATGTATAAATCAGTGCTTAATTTGAGCCAGTGGTTTCCGGTGCTCGGCACCAGCATTTAGTTTCCTGAACCTGCACTTATGGCAGCTGCCACATGGTGGCACTGCTTATTTAATTTAAAGATGAACAGAAAAACAGTGGTTTGTTAATTTAATATACATAAACAACAACTAATACCTACCACCCAAGTCATTCTTAAAGCTTTGGCGGCCTCAAACAGTCTGAATTGTCACACTTCAGTTCTGATGGTTAGTAGTTGTGTAAGTACAGTGGCAATGTGTTGTGCAAACTGCGGTGGCCTCCTGACGAGGGCCCCAGCACTTATATTTTTACAAATTTAGCACTGCTATAAATGTTAATGAAGGTGAGTGAGTCCCTGCAATACTAGTGGCCAGGGCTTAATGCCCTGCTGCCCTGCCACCCCTTGTTTCAACCGTGGACTTATCATATAAATTTGTGACACAGATGTGATATATTGTTTTCACTTTTCTTCATAAAAGAAACAAAAACTGGCACATCCCATATGCATTCCATGCCCCATTTCTATTTAATGGCTGCTTCTCTCTGAACATCTGCCAGCCCTGTTTCAGACTTCCTGTCTCTCAGCCCCTCTCTGTCTCACTGCAGTCTCGTGTGTCTGTGTGGGTGGAGCCCCCTGACGTGGAAGGTTTGAAGTATTCATTCATTTTGAGGTTTTCTATAGCACAGACCACGCCTGTGTCAATATCACATCCTTTACAATTCAGTGTAGCATAAAATACGGGGTGAACAAAACAGTACTTGGAGTAACATTTTAGAAGGTTACTAACACAAACTGGGATTTTATTTGCTCTTGAGCTTGACGTCAGGAGCTTTGGGGCTTTTATGTTACAGTATGGTACATGTTCAGTGGAGGCACAGGCAGAAAAATGAAGATCTGAGCTAAGCAAGGCTACTGGAATTATGCAATCAAGGGGCTTCAGAGTTTTCCACATATGTATATATTTATCACCCACTGTCTGTTATGGGGAGGGTGGCTGTATCAAAAATGGTGCTATTGCCTCGCTGTCTTTACGTGCTCCAGAATTCTTTCTGCAAAATCCCAAAGTCAACATTCGACATACTGAACAGTCTCCTGACCTCCCTGGTCTGGGCTGGAAAACGGAGCAAAGCCAAACTGGATGTATTAAAGTTGGATATGGATGAGGGCGGGCTGGGACTGCCAGACCTACGGCTATACTATATGGCTGGTCTATTGCAATACACCGCTCAATGGTGCATGGGGGGGCGTACAATTGAGACAGACTTATTGGGCAGTTGTAATGATGGGATCCAATTGCAGCAAGTCCTTATGATGGGCTCTAGAGTCCCTAAAACGTGCCTACATATAATCCGTAGGGTTACGGAAGTCTGGGAGCAGGCAGTGACTTTGGTTGTTAGAAAGGCCCCATATGCTAGTGCGCTACCCTTACGCTGGTTGAAGGGCTTCCAGAATATCCAGAGAGTTATGGATCTCTCGATGTGGTACGAAGGGGGATGTGAGACGGCGGGGGATTTGTATCAAAATGGTACCTTTATGACGTTTCAGGAAGCACAGGACTGGTTCCAGGTATCTCCGGGGCAATTTTTGCAGTACGCCAAAATATCGCGTACCATGCGTCAAATGTGGACAACATTTCCCGATGAACCAGGGGAGTCCAGCACGCTGGTTACGTTGCTGGACCCGGGCTCTAGTCGGGGGCTCATCTCCCGGATCTACACGACACTGAAGGCAGACAGGGGGGCGAACTTAGACAAAGTCAGGGCAAAGTGGGATGAGGATCTGCCAATCCCGTTGACGGATGGTGAGTGGAAGAGAGCGCGGGCACAAGTGGCAGAAGCCACGAGTAACGCACGTTTTAAATTAATCCAGTTCTACTTTCAACATCGCACGTACCTTACCCCCCAACGGCGAGCGCAGTTCACACCTGGGTGGTCTTCCGCATGTCCACGCTGTGGTACAGATCCCGCCACTTTTTAACATATGGTCTGGAATTGTCCACGCCTGCAGTTGTACTGGCATTGGGTGGTATTATCTCAGGCACAGCCACAGCGGTGCGTATCGATACATCTATAAAGCACTGTATTCTGGGAGTACTTCCGACGCCCAAGAAAGGGGATAGGATGCGCTATAAGTTTGCACTTCTAGGGCTGGTATTAGCGAAACGGAGGACAGCAATCCACTGGATACATTCCGGACCACCGATGTGGAAGAAGTGGAGGGATGACTAGCGAGAGTGGGGAGTGGCAGAGGAATGTCGCCTTAAAGCAATACGGACTGATGAGAATGCAGAAGATGATCTCCTTGAATGGGGGCAAATGTTGACTGAAGCGTCCACAACAGCGTATGAAGGTGAGACTGTGAGCACGCATAGCTCGCCGAGCACTGGATCCGCTTTAACGCCTCCAGTCATGACACTATCACATGCACCCTCTCACACCACGACTTCATGACTCTTGAATGAGATATGAGTGTAATGCTGGTTTTTTACTTAGGTCGGAGGTACTGTGCCACCTGTCTGTTGCTGCCAAGGGGGGGGAAGGAGGGGGAATGAGGGTAGGGGGTGGGTTCCAGGAATAGAATTTGTATTCTTGGTTGCGAGTTTAGTTTGTTATTATCGTTAGTTGGGATGTTGGATTATTTGATTGAAGATAACTCCATTGACAACGTACTGCGCTGCTGATAACTGTGCGAGCAACTCGATCTTACGAGTAATGTGCTTGTGTATGCTCCCGAGATATTTTATTACCAATGTCAGTGATATTTTGACCATAGTTCCTGTAAATGTACATGTGCGTATTTATACTTGCTGTACTGAACGCAGTGTTTAATAAAAAATAAGTTACAAAAAAAAAAGTATATATATTTATCACACGAGCTACATATTCCACCATCTGCTGCAATATTTATAGATTTCAACAAAAAAAAATTCTATCCCAAATGGATCAAATGTTGTTATAAGAAACAGAACCCCTATCAAAAGAGAGTAAACCCTTTTACACCAAACGGGAAAGGATTGGGAATACCATTCAACAAAAAGAATTCTCCGAAGACAACAAAGATCCTTAAAATCTTAGAAGTATGTCTTTCTCTTATCCAAGTTCTTTTCATGCTGTGGGTTACAAATGACACCTCCGAAGTTGTAAAAAAATATAAAATAATGTTTATTAAGTCAATACTGCAGGACCACAATTTCTTCCTAAAATATCTCATAGATCACATATTATGGAAACGCGCGTTTATAAAACAACATAAAAACACAAGAACTCCCATCTCCATAAAAGGGAGTACAACTCATTTATACGACTATTCTTTTCTTTTAAAGATGATGAGAGCAGATGACTGACACATGAAGATGTAACTTAAACCGGGTGGAAATAGAGTACTATACTGCTGTCTACTGAGGTCTCTTAAAGGCCCATAGTGGCCAAAACAGAAGGCCATTCAAACACGTGACTGGGATTGAGTGCAGACAGGCAGACATCCTATGACAAGATGTGTGCACGCGCAGGGTTGTTGTCTGCCGCGTGCAGCATCAATGTACTCAACAGGAAACAGGGCAGCACGCGCACACATCATGCTACTCACACGATTTTACTCTTGGAGGAGTTAGAAGGGACTGGGTTATTAATAGGACTTCCCGAGTTTCCCAGCAAGACAAAATTGTCCTGAATGGCATTTTCAATAGGATCTGGGGAATGTGTATATTTTAATTTCCTAATAAGTGCGTGGGATCCTTCTTGTATCTATGTGTGTTAAAATGACACAGTATTGAGGTAACTACCCAGATTGTGTGGCTTTCTTGCCTTTTCTCGCTGCACAGCGGGGCCCTCCACTACCGCATAATTCCAGTGGCCCTGGGTATTTACAAGCATACACCCAGCAGAGGCTGGCATTATCGGATGAGCTCCAGGATAGGAGAGACAGACGGTCTCCAGTGTTTAAGGAGAGAAGCCCACATCTGCATGACATTTCCAGTGAGGTCACAGAGGTCAGAGGTCATGCCTTACAAGTCAGTCTCCTTCTTCCTCTCCAGCCGCCCATGAAAATTCGAAAGTTGGCTTCTCTTTGAAAAGGAGGTTCAAGTGTCAGCCTGGGTTGTTCTAAGAGGTCCTGAGTGAGAGGGGGTGCAACCTGGCCCAATGACCCAACTGTACTTGTCTGCTTGTGTAAATATGGGCTCTCCCCCCTTTTAAACCTTCAAATGCAGACCCCTCAGACCACAGGCCTTACTTGCCCCTCACTGGTCCTGCCTGCTCCCTCTCCCCCCAACTCTTTCCCGCACACCCTCCCTGTTAGTATCCTTTGTTCCCTCTCCCTTCTCTCTCCTCCATATCCAGCACTTCAGTTCCACACCACCCCTCCATTTTGTTCCTCTTTTCGTTCGATGTCCGCCCTTCATGTCACTCACGTTGTTGCTATGTAAATCGCAGCTCCACCCCTCGAGGCTCACGTGCTAAACTGCTGAATAAAAGTGTCAGCTTTCTTTGAAGGACGTCGGCACCACATGAAATACTCAGGTATGTTCTTTAGTTGTTCATATAGTACCTTGCTAAAGGCTTTTATTTTAGGAACTTCTTTCTGCGGGAAGATGATTGATGCTGGGTTTCAGGTGTGCACTGAGGTGCAATGAAAGAGTTCCGATGATACAGGGCATGGGTACTCACAAACATTTTCCCAGGGGCCACAAAGTAAGGTCTGTGGTGTGCCCGAGGGCCGCATTGATGCCAGCACGGTGGCAGTGAGGCTTTTTTTAAGCTATATATGAGTCGCAATGCCTCTACACCTTGGAGTAAGCCTTCTCTGCTTGAGAGAGTCAAGTGTAAAAACAAAGTAACTTAATTATTGAATTGGAATGAAATTGAATTGCACAATGTGAAACCATGAAACCTGGGATTAATCAGGGCTTCCCCACTTGACAAAATTGTGTAATCCTAGGCAATTTCTAATTTCACGTTGCCGCCTTTTTCTTTACTTTGACATTTAAGAGTACCTTGAAATACATGTGGGTAAGATATAAGCTGTATAAAACTTTCTCTTGTGCTTGATTTATTAAACTTGAATGTTGTCCATCTATAATAACAACCCAGATCACCCAGAGGGTTCCTCGTGATCAACGAGTTTGCCCCTCTAAATTCAGTATTGGCATTGTTGCCAGTTTGAGAGGAGGCATGACTGTTTCTATGTTCATTTTGAAAACTGTCACTTAAAAAAATCTCAACGCATTCATATAATCTGATGTACTAAGGTTAATGAAATACACTTTTTTAAAATTTTGAAGAGATTTTATTTTTACACATTTGTTGAAAGATGTCTTAAAAATAAATGTTTCTAAAGTTAAATGGTGCAGAATACGTTATTTTCTTCTTTTATTTCAATTAGTGTAAATAAACACTTGCTCGCTTAATTAACATCTTTATGAATGTTAGTGCTCTCAGCAGCCCAAAGCAGTGGTTCAGCTGAGGGATGCACGTGAAGGTCAGGCGGGTCGCATGCAGCCCCTGGGCCATACATGAATATCACTGATATAGGAGGTTGCAGGGGTGGCCTACCTGGTAGTCTGAAGCCACCCTGCAAGGAGACAAGTGAGATGCTAGGAGGGACAGACATTGTTCTGTGCAGTCAGACCCCCACTACCTCAGAGACTGAGCTGAGAGGATGACTGTCAGGATGCAGAAAGAGAGTGGGTGTAACTGACAGAAGAGGGTGCTTTAATGTCTCGATCTTAGGGGGCTTCTTGAGGAGTAGAGGTCAATTTTATGGTCTGGCTTGACAGTGCAGACAATAATGTAAGCACCACTAGAGATGGGCTTTGGCTCCACCCTCATGTTGGGATTCAGGAGTACATGTTTTGATTTGGCAGAAGTTGTGTGCTTCCACCAAAAAGTGCATGCTTTCCACACAGATGTGATCATTTTGTTTATTTATCCATTTGCCAGAGCTTGAATTTTCAGGGGCACATGTATGACATGGTGATGCTATTAAAGTGTCTTAGATAACTAAATAATTTATGGTGTTTTTCTCTGGCAGCAGCACAGATGGGAGATAGCTTTTTTTTTAAACAAACTTTATTGGGTTATTCAATTATACAAAAGCCTCTGCAATTTCTGTCCAGTTGCCGTACAAGAGCATTTGCGTGGAGTCCCCGCATGCAAATTACAAAGTTGTCACATTTATGTCGTTCTGAACAAAGTCCAATATAATACTTATAGGTACACGAGATTACATCAAAGAATCAAAAAAAAAAAAAAAAAGGGCAATATCTTAAATGCAACCCAACACCTCCCCCCCACCCTCCCTTCTACACCCTCCCTATCCCTCTCTGGGCTCTGGTTGTCATAGCTACTAATTTGTTTTGCGTCTCTCCCCTTGTCTCAAGTGAGGCCAACTTCCTTTTGCATGTAGCGCTGCCCGTCAATTAGTGCATTCTTCTCTTACTTATCTGTGGTTTGTGCTCGCTTATTGTGTTTGCGGAACATCCAATGTGTCATCTGGGCTGCTTCCTTTAAAGGACTCCAGTGCTACATCCCATTCTAATGATATTGGGTTTTTCCGGAGTCCTCTGGCCTCCTACCTACGCAAGGATGCGCTTTCCGCCCTCGCCCACCTTACCACCTCGTCATGCCATATATGCAATGAAGGCGCCTTAGCCGATTTCCAACGCATAGTGATGGCCCTTTTGGCCATCAATAACGCCAGGTCTAAAAATCGCAGCTGTACTTTTTGCGCTGGTCTACGTCTGCGAAGGCCAAGTAGGCATTCCAGTGCTGAATCTACTACCGTGAGATGGGTAGCTGTCTCAAGTGTTTGCACCACTCTGCCCCAGAAAGCTCTCAGTCCCGGGCATGCCCATAGCATGTGGAGCAGGTCGGCCTCGGGCAACCGACATCGAGGACAATAATGGGCGGTGAGTGGATACATCTTTTGCAGTCTGTGTGGTGTCAAGTAAGCTCTGTGCATTATCATACACTGTATGAATTTGAATTTTGCATTTCGTGGAACCTTCTTGGGGTATTCTAGGATATCTGCCCATTCTTTGTCCGTAAATTCCTTTCCCGTGTCTGTCACCCACTGCGCTCGAAGAGCTACCAGGGGGAGCCTCGTGTGTGCTCTAATACTTAAATATAGCCATTTAATGAGATGGCTTCCCCGGCCCATAAGATGTAGTGCTTTAACTAATTCATGTGTCTGGGGTTCCACCCGGTCCGGTGACCACTGTTTTTTGATATAGTGTATTAGTGCAGCATGTGTAACATACAAAGTGTTGGGGGCCCCAGTTTCGCGTATAAAATTGTCATGATCCATAAGCATCTCCCCACCGAAAAGTGACCCCACTGTGTCCACCCCTGCATCCAACCACGGCCCGAGCGTCCGTGTCGTCAGTCTGCCACCTGCCAGTGGTATCCCCACCAGCGGATATTGCCTGCGTAGGGTCTACGGGCGCCTGTATATTTCAGGGCCTTCTTCCAACAGTCCAACGCAGTTTTCAGTAATGGCGGGGCGGCCGAGGGAGCTTTGCTGCTGGGTAGTAATAATGTATGCAGAAGGCCCTGTTCTAGGTGTTTCGTAGTGTATCCAATCTCCTGCAGATTCCGTCCAGTAGGAAAGCCATTGTAACTGACAGGAGTAATAATAGGCTTTAAAATCCGGTGCGCCCAATCCTCCCCCTCGTGTATCTATCTGTAATTTCTTAAGGCTTATTCTATGGCGTCCTGTTCGACATATAAGGCCCAGCAGGATGGTGTCCAGGGTGTTAAAAATAGACGGTGGCACCGCCAGCGGTAAGTTTGCGAAAAAATATAAGAGACATGGGAGCACTACCATCTTAGATATTGCTATTCTACCCATAACTGAGAGAGGTAGCGCCGACCACAAAGCCACTTGAGAACGTATCCTTCTGATGGCCTTATTGAGGTTACCCTTCAGCATGTCCTCGTGGGAGCGGTATATGTTAATGCCCAGGTATTTAAATGTGTGTGCAGCCACTTGTAGATTTAGGCTGCGAAAGCGAATGGTGTCTGGGTGATGCCGGTCATGGAGAAAGAAGGCATTTGACTTCTGTTCGTTAATTTAATTGCTAATCCAGAAATCTTCTCGAAGTCAGCAAAGAATCTCGGTATTGGGTCTAACCCTCCCTAGAGATCCGCCACGTAAATAATTAGATCATCTGTGTATGCCGATACCAGGTGTGTCGAGGCATCAATCGGGATACCGCACTGGGAAGCCTCTGCTCGTAACCTCAGCGCTAATGGTTCCAGTGCTAATACAAATAATATTGGGGACAGAGGGCAGCCCTGTCACGTGCCTATAAAAACTCGGTATTCACGTGAGATGTGTTTCCCAGACCTAACCCTGGCAATTGGGGCCTCATACAATAGGCGCACCCATTTAATATAGTCAGGGGGTAAGCCAAAGCGCGCGATGGCCTTAAACATATAGTCCCAGGACAGCGTGTCAAAGGCCTGTTTCATATCCAATGCAATGCATCCAGCTCGCGGATGGGGGGTTAGGTCTGTGGTGTAATCTCCGTATATTTAGTGATGTATTCCGTGCCGGTATGAATCCACATTGGTCCATGTGGACCAGTCTATTCAGATATGGTTGGATCCGGTTCGCTAGAATTTTACTTAGTATCTTATACTCCGTAGATAGCAGAGACAAGGGGCGGTAGCCCGACATGTCGGCTGGGTCCCTACCTGGTTTTGGCAATGACACCACCAGCGCCTGCACCGTGGTGTGAGGCAGGTGTCCTATTTCAAGGGAATTATTATATACTTCTTCCAGATGAGGTACTAGTATTTCCGAGTAAGCCTCAAAGAATTCTACTGGTAGGCCATCCATGCCTGGCGTTTTGTTTCGTGAGAGCCCTTTGATGGCTGCCTTAATTTCTCCTCTAGTAATGAGTCCCGCTAGGGTGTCCTGCATATCCTCCGGGACCCGAGGGTATGCTAACTCCGTGAGGAAGGCGTCGGTGTATGTTTCGTCCAGAGGCGGAGGCGCCGCATATAATGACTCATAATAGGCACAAAAAGCCTCATTTATGTCATATTGTGTGCACACCGTGTCCCCCCCATGTAAAGTAACATGGCTGATGACGGTAGTTGGCGGGTCATTCCTGATTAATTTAGCTAATAGGGCACCTGATTTATCCGCTTCTGAGTGTTTTATTTGAGTGTAAGAGCTGTAATCTATCAGGCGGAGCGTTTCCAGCCTTTCGGCGTGCTTAATGCGTGCCTCCTGTAAGCTAGTCTGTTTGTCTGGGTCATGTACTGCCTCCTGTTCGAGTCTTGTCATCTTTTCTTCGACAGCCTTTAGGTCCCTATGGACCTCCTGCCTAGCGCCTACCCTGGTGCTGATCGCCGTTCTCCTAATGACTGTCTTTAGCGCGTCCCATTCAACCAGGATGGTGGATGTAGTATTACTATTTTCAGAGAAGTCGTTTTGGAGTGTTGTAGAGAGCGTGTTACGGAACACTGTGTCCTCTAGTAATTGGGGCCAGAGTTTCCATGTGGGTACCGGTGTGGGTATTCTCCCCCAGTTAATAGACATCTCCAATGGGTTGTGGTCGGAGAAGGTCTTGGCCAAATAAGTGGTGTGGGTTACCTGGTCAGCTATGGAGCGGGAGCACAGGAACCTGTCTATCCGTGTATGCAGTTGATGCACTGGGGAGTAAAAAGAGTATTCTTTACTCAGTGGATTCCTTTGTCTCCATACATCATTGAGTAGCCAGCCATCCACCCAGCTACGCAGAGCCTCTGCTTGTTTACTTGCTACCGTCCCATTTAGGGGAGGATGTGAGCGGTCTAGACCAAGTTCCATGACAGTGTTACAGTCACCCTCTATTATCCATGGAAGTGTTTCCCATCCCGCTAATATGGGGTTCAAGTCTAAGAAATATTTGTGTTGGTCAAAGTTTGGTGCATATACGTTCCCCAGCATGATCGGTCTACCATCCAGAGTGCCCTTCAAAAAGATATATCTCCCCTGGGTGTCTACCCGCTTATCTGTTATGACAAATGGGACCCCCCCTCTTATCCATATTGTCACCCCTCTAGCGAAGGCCGAGTAATTAGTGGATATTACCTGTCCTCTCCACTTTTTACGCTTCTTTGTGGCCTCAGAATCCGTCAGATGTGACTCCTGCAGGAAAACAATATGCGCTTTACGTCGCAGCAATTGCGAATACACTCTGTGTCTTTTATAGACGGATCCCAATCCTTGGACATTCCATGTGATAAGGTTATATGTGTCTAAGTTGTGCAGTATGTGTTATTCGTATCTGATACTGCTCAGGAGGGGGAGTATCTAACCTAATGAAACTTGGTAATTGCAACACATCAGAGCCCATAAACTCCCCTAAGAATTCGAATACCAGGCCTTGCCGGTAAACTAACCAAGGCCAAACTAAACATAACACACATGTAACTGATACTAAACGAACTGTAGCATTCGCAAGTGGGGGACTAGCAGCCGTATCCGCCATGGAGGAGAATCCTACACATGAAGAGCCCTCTCGAGCCCGAGCAAACAGAAATTAACAATCATAATAGACCATACATTGTGCACAATATCGTTACAAAAAGGATATGTTCATCTTGGAATCTTCTTGTCATCTCCGCGCTGGGCCACCGCGACCGCCGGACCAGTTGTGTGGGCGTGAGACCTCTACATATCCTGTAATCCATCCGCCGTCTGTGACGACACACTGGGGAAGAGTGTCATACTGTTCTCTGAGTCAGAACGGACAGTACTCTGTTCAGATGATTCAGAGTCCCGGCGCGCAGATGTGTCTCTGAGAGCGTTCACAGCCACCAAAGCCATCTCCCTGCCCTGTTGTGCCTGCTCTTGTGTGGGGCCCTGGAACAGCAATCCGCCCTTGGTCCTGCCAGTTCGCCGTGGGCGTCTGTCCCGAGTACCTCCAAGGCCACGTGGGGATCCATGGAGAGGCTGACCGGACAACTGCGCTGGGTTCATGACCTCGAGCCACTCCTCCACATCCTCCGGGGATTCAAAAAAGTATGTTTTCTGTTCGTATATGATTTTCAGGCGAGCAGGGAAAAGTAAGGCATATTTAAGATTCAATGTGCGCAATTTTTTCTTTATCGCCTGGTACGAGGAGCGCCGTCTTTGAACCAGCAGCGTGTAATCAGGATACAGCGACACCTGGCAGTTCTCGAACTGGATCTGTGGGCTCTCCCGTGCCTTTTGCAACAGGACGTCGCAGTCACTATAATTAAGGATCCGGGCGATCAACGGTGTCGGCGTCGCCCCCGTTCTCGGCCTCCCCGTTGGGATTCGGTGTGCCCTTTCGACACAGAAAAAGTCTGAGAGACCTTCTGGGGCTACATGCGTTCTAAACCATTTCTCCATGTATGTGGCCACATCTGGCCCCTCACTACGTTCCGGCAGCCCAATGACGCGGATGTTATTGCGCCGGGCTCTCCCTTCCGCATCCTCCGCCCTGTCCATGAGGCCCGTGACCTGCTTCTGTAGGGACTGTAGCTGCTTCGCATGCTCTTTATGTTGAGGTAGCATCTCATCGAGAGCCAGGGTATGGCCTTTCACTGTAGTGGCTAACTTGTCGTGGTCCGCCTTAAGTAAGGTGAAGTTAGTGGTGAGGGTTCCTATTTGTTGCTCTATCACCTTTCTGGATTCCCTCACTTCGTTCAATATTAAGTCCAGCTTGTCCCGAGCCCCCGCTTCGTTTGTGGGTGGAATATACTCAGATAATTGCGTGGCGGGGGTCTGGTCCTGTTCAGTCGAGTCGTTTGAAGCCGATGTCGAGGCTTCCTGCGCTTTCCCTTTCGGGCGCCCCATTATCTCCAGTTGTTGATCGCCCCCGATCCCACTCTCACTTGTCCCCCCTCCCTTGTGGGCACAGTATGCTTCTAGGTCCAGACCAATATTCTGCAGGCCTCACCACTGTGGCCACTTGAGGATACACTCTTCCACAGTACAGGGTATGGGCCTCCGGGCGCGGCCCTTCTCTCTGTGGGTGCGTCCAGATTATCAATGAGGACACCCTCACCGATGATGATCCGCAATGAGGACAATAGTCAGTAGTTTCCGCCGCTGTTCCTGGCGGGGTGCGTAGTGCTTCTACTCAGTGTTGTGGGCCGCGCAGTCGTGTGCTAGTTGGAGGCAAGGGGGGGTCAGCCCTCGTGCCAGCTTGCCCCACTCAGTCTGCCACTCAGTGCTGGATGCCCCTGGTTCTATCAAGGCGCTGCGCAGCCAGTGGCCTAATTCACTGCCGCTGTATCAAAGCCCCAGACGTCGCACACGGTCCCGCCATGTGGGCAGTGGTGGCTGGTGACATTTGAAAGTGGTGGGCCGTAAAAGTTAGGGATGACTTTTGAGGAGCCAGCGAGCACTGCATTTTCATTTACTTTCGCCTTGTTATTATTTTGAAGACTGTGCACCCCCATAATGGGGGTCCCATCACACCCATTTGCACAGAATCACAATTACAACAAGAGTACATGACCACTGCCCTGTGCTCTCTGCCGAGAGGCCAAGGATTGGATGGGCATGTATTCTGAACACATTTTTGACTGACTGGCACACACTGTGAGAAACTCACAGTGCCTTCAGCCTCAGCTCTAGAGCTCTCAATTGCAGCATAATACGTAGTGCTGCTGGTGTGACTCTGTTCAAAGGATGGGTGATCAGTAATGAAAAACAGCTCCAATGTGTTCTGGCCTGAGATACTGAGGGAACTGATTTATAAGGCGGCTGCATGCCTCTTCTGCAATATCAATTCTGTAGTGTAAGGGCAGCACCTACAATGCAAATCATGTAATGAAGCTGGCACAGTCTCCTTAATTGTTTGTTTGGCGTGCTGCTGGCGTACATGGGTTTCTGAACAGTGTGCAGAAAGTTAACACGACCTATGCTGCACTTGCAGTCAGACGTATTTGAACACATTAATTAGATAATGAGTGGGCCAGTGCGAAATGTTAACTGAGCCCCTTTATTGAGGAAATTACAACTGGTGCTTCTATTGGCATATATGGGAGCATAAAACGGCATCCTGCAGTGACTCGCTAGGAGTGCACATCATGGTACGTACTGACTGTGTTGGTCTCCAGCATTGCCACCGGCACACAAAGGCCAGGCAGGATGCAATCACAGAGTCAGGTCCATACAAACAGAGCTGAATGTGAATGTCATGCTGTTGGCATGGTTGACGCTGCCTTACATCACAGATGTGGTGGCAGATTTGAGAGTTAGTACATTCTGCTAAGTAGCACTGCTAACAATCACAGTCCCATCTTTTTCTTTTTTTTATTTCATCCTCAGGTTTATCATAAACAGACACCCCAGATTCAGTCCTTCGCTGAACTATGGATCATTACTATATGCATCTAGAGAGACCGATACATACAGATCATGTCACATGGTCACAGCCACACTTTGGAAAGATGCAGGCAGGCATGGCAAGGCAAGTAGTGCACCGGCCTGTCTGTCAGCAGCAAACCTCAATCAGAGCTCTCAGATATCACCTCCTACTAGTATGAATGTCAAGCTCAATCTAATATTAAATATACCTCCCTGGCACGAAGTGAATGCAGTGCGTTTTCACCTGAGCAAAAAGACTTCTACCCTATGTAGCATCACAAGTGTACTCGTGAGAGTCTGGGTCCCTGTGCCGAATGATAACCTTTCATACCAATTAAATAGCTTTCCAGATCCATCCCAGAGTAGCTAGGGTACAGTTTTCTTTGCATTCTGGAGATTGCATTACAAGAACTACAAGTCCCATGATGCAAAAATGCAGACATGTCAGCCCTTTAAAATAATCTGTGACGGCTCACTGTTTAAGCGAAATCTCGGTTATATTAAAATAAGGACTTCAACAAACATGCCATCAGTGGGACAGATATAACTATGCATTTAAGCACACTCTGTAATATTAGAAAAATATGTATTATCGAATTTATCGCTGCTTGAAAAAGATGTAGCTGGCGCACATCTGAGGGGAAAGAGTGAGCAGGGACCCCTGAGGTGGTGAACGGTCAGACACATGGTGCCATGAGCCTGCCTATGGACCAACCGGTCCTCAGAATACTTCACCAGTCACCCCAATAGCAATTAAAAAGCATGAGGGCAAGCCCAGTCACCTGGACTTAGGAGTGTTTATGGCTATGCTTGGAGTGAAGATTAGCTATACTGGTTATAGCTCATAAAAGGCAGGCCTGAACCCGAGTGAGTTATTAAAGGTTTCTTATAAGGGTAAAATAAATGTAAAAACATTCTTTTCCGGTGATATTCAGTCGGGCCTGCATCTGCGCTTTCCTTCCACTGTTGGCACTTCCTTCCCTCTCGCCGCTGTCTCTTCCTTCTAATTGCCGTCGCTTCCCTTTCCTCTTACTGCTGTCGCTTCCTTCCCTCTCACCACTGCCCCTTCCTTCCCTCTCACGCTGATGCTTCCTTCCCTCTCACCGCTGTCGACTTCATTCCCTCTTAGCGCTGTTGCTTCCATCTCTCCTCTGTTGCTTCCCTTACCTCTCACCGATGTCGCTTCCTTAGCTCTTATTGCTGTCTGTCACAAAAGATCAGCAGTCACTATCTTTCCTCCTGCCCTCTTTCGTTCTTGCTTCTTCTCACATCTTACTCTGTCCTTTTCCTACATTCTTCTTCCTTCCCTCTTCTCAGGCTTCATCCTGGCCCCCTCTCATTCGTTTCTCCCCACTCTCCTCCCCTTATCTCGTCCATAGATCCGTGACTTTAAAACGGACTTCAGTTGCTGACTTCCCCTGAGGGCGCCAGAGGAACACATAATATTTTATATTTATAATGCTGACAATATGCTGGTTACTGTTTTTAATTAGTAACAATAACAGCAAGTGGTGTCATGTGGCAGGGGTAGCGGGCTTCGGATCAGCAGATAAATCGCAGAATGCCTCTGGCAATTAACCCGCTGAGCCATCGTTCCGGATAATAGCATCACCAGGCACCCTGCTTGCAGTATCACGGAGGCACTGCGTACTCACAGTATCACGAGGTACTGTGTACTCGCACAAACCCAAAGCACTCTAGAGTATCACCAGGCACCGTGCACGCAGTATCGCGGAGCACTGAGTACTCACATTATCACGAGGCACTCTGTACTCGCACTAACACAAGGCACTCTACAGTATCACGAGGCATCGTGCAAGCAGTATAACAAGCCACTGTGTACTATCACTACTACAGAATGCGCATAGTACCACAACGCCTAGTTCAGTAGCAGCAAGCACTGTGTGCTCACAATCCCACCTGGTACGTTGTGCTCCGAGCATCAGTGTCACCAGGCTCTGCGTGCTCACTGTGTCTGGAGGCACTCACCTCAATTGTGAGCAGCAACACTGAACCAGTGTATTCATTGGTTTGAGAGGGAAGGAAAGGCAGCTACTGTATTGTGGTGCAGCCATAGCACCGCCAGAGGCCTGTATTCATTGATGTGCAAATTATAACCAATACATATAAAAATACCGCACCCTGACTCCGGTATTTGTTCTTAAACTGCACACCTTTGTAAACACTTTGCATTTCGGTTTCATGACTCACAGTCCTTGCATTACAGCGCTGCCGAGATGTGACAACCCACACCAGTCGCGGCCAGCATGACTCGGGGGTACGCGGGGGGGGGGTTAATGAAATAAAATAAAAACAAATAAATTTACCAGGATGAGGCATCTCCTCCGCCGGTCCCGCGTCGCATCACGTCTCCGAGTCCTCTCACAGACGTTGGCAAATCATAAGTCTGGATGCGACTGGGGGCAGCTACTCGGCTGTATCCTGCCATTTGACAGGGCATGGGGCGACTGTACGTCACCGCCCGAGCAGGATCCTATCTTGAGACTCCTGCACTACACTAGGCAGGCGCAGCATACCTAATGTATTGTCAATGGAGTGGGGTGCTGAAATAAAAAGTGCCCTTCTCGCAGATGCGCAGTCGGAGTCCAGTTCTGGACTCCTGCTGCTCTCGTCTGCGTGTGTGCGCTGTGTGTTTATTGTTGACTATGACTCATGCGCACTTGAGGCTGTGAAGCAGCTGCCAGCACAGGCCGGAAATGTAAACAGACGAATTGCGTCTGCCGTCTGCTTACATTTCTTGCTGCCCGTGAGCAGTTTTTCTTGTTGATATTGCCAAGTGGGGCGCTGCCCCGGCGCCCCTATGGACCAGCCGCCACTGTGGGCACCACATTCGCCTTCTGTCCGCAGCTCCCGGTACAGCACTCACCAGGGAGGAAGGCCTCCAACTGTTTGGGCGCTGTCACACTGGCGTAGGCCTCCGGCCGGCGCTGTCAGGCAGGGCATCAGGGTCCGCAGTGCTCGGTTATTCATGTCGGCCGTGCCTCCCTCCAGAAAGGCCGCGGGCGGGTCCCGTCCACGCCAGTGCTCCTCGCGGGCCGGTATGCACGCCGACACCCACCAGCACCGGTCCTCCTCAACGCGGAGGGTCTATGTCGCAGTAACTACTGCTGTTTTAAACGGCGTTCGGGGCACACACGGGCCGGGTGGGCGCTCCGCTCGTCGCTGCTCACCTCCCGTCTTGCCGCCGCAGCCTCCGTCCCCGCCCAGACACGCCGGGTCGGCCGCCTGCGGCCGTGCTCTTGGGTCCTGCACCGCGCAGCCCAATTCCAGCCTTCGGGGGCCGTCTTACCCAAGTACTATGTTCTCGCCGTTGTTTCTGCTGGGTCGGGTGGCAGGCTCAATAATCGTCCCGCAGCGCTGCCAGCTCAGCAGGCGCACAGCACATAGGCCGCTCCCGGCGCCGCGCCCCGCAGATGACTGCCTCGAGTGCCGAGGCCCGGACCTCCGTCTTCACGGTGCCCCAGCGCGGCACCCACACCAGGGCCGATGGCGCTTTGTTTCCCCTGCACTCCGCTCTGGCAGCAGCGTGCAGAAAAGGCAGGATGACGGTCTATTGTAGGATTATTGAGCTCGGGCTACGGAGCTCGCTCAGCACACGACCGCCATGATCGGCGGCTAGCCACGCCCCACAGATGGGAGATAGCTAGTCATTAGCATACGTGAATGTTTAGGTCTGACTTGATTGTGCAACTGTCACCTTACCTTTTCACGTACACCAATATAATTCTACAATTTTTGCTTCAACACAAATACATATCTATTCCCATGCTATTTAGATGTGCTATTGCACAATATCATACAACATTCCTTGAAAGGCAGACCTATTATAATTGCCAATGCTTGTTATTTGTATATTTTATTTGGAGGCGCGGACATATGTTAGGTTAAATTATGTTACATTACAGAGATTTGCATAGCGATGTATTGGCAATGGTATGGCCTTGCAGCGCTACTGGAGTTTGAGTGCCTACACACTCTGCTTTTGAGGATGCAGTCAGAGACCGAAGCCTGTTTTATGACTGTTTGAGTTACATCATCAGTAGTGTGTGCGATAAATAGGCTCCTTTTGCGTGTGTGGTTTGGTTGCATATGTGTTGTAATGACTAGTATTGTTTGGTGTCTTTACAAATTTAGGTCCGTGCCTTCTGGGAAGTCTGGTATGTGTACTTCCCGCCTATGCGTATATGCCCAAAGTCCTTTAGAGAATGCCATCCAGTTAGTGTTCACATTTTCTCTTTGAACCAGTCTGGCTGTGGGATGTGGGCTTAGTGTGTTATATGTTGTCATAAATTGGCAGATTGGTTCATGAAGTGTGGAGTGCTGATGGGAGCTTGCTGGGGTCCATCTAACAATTTGGTGGTTCTGAGGAGTGTTGGATGTGTGTGTTTTATTGACTGCGTGTTCTGTTGGAGTTGTAGTTGTTTAATATTATGAATATTGCTACTGTTCTAACCCTGGTGCTGCCCAACATTAGGGAATATATGAGCTGTGTCGAGTGGGTGCTCATGTTCTGCAGTGGTTAGGTTAGTTTGTGCTGGTGGGTGTCACTGGGTGCCATCGGCACCAATTTAAAGGGACAGGGACTCTTTTTCTCCTGTCTGACAGGGTAAGGAGTCTCAACTTCAAATTATCACAGGAGTGCCTTTGTCAACCGTTTGCCAGGTCTTGTGCAGTGAGGTAAGAGGTGTGCATGCACACTCCCTCGCCTGTCCTTGTTCTTCACTATCCATTCTTTCATTATTCCCTATCTGTCCATTCTTCGTCGTTCTATTCATTCGCCCTTTCACCTATCAATACTTCCACTCTTGCACCCACCCATTCATCCTTCCACCTAGCCATCAGTTGACACTTCCATCCATTCTCCCTTTCAGTTATCAATGCTTTCACTCTTCCACCCACCCTTTCATCCTTCCATCTAGCCATCCTTTAACACTTCCATCCGTTCACCCTTTCACCTAGAAATACTTTCACTCTTCCACCATCAATACTTTCACTCTTCCACTCATCCTTTCATCCTTCCATCTAGACATCCTTTAACACTTCCACCCATTCGCCCTCTCACCTATCAGTACTTTCACTCAGTTCCACCCACCCTTTCATCCTTCCATCTAGCCATCCATTAACACTTCCATCCATTCGCCCTTTCACCTATCAGTACTTTCACTCTTCCACCCATCGGTCTAGCTAGCCTTCCATCCACTCATTCTTTCCCCCTTCCGTCCTACCTCTCATCTATTCTTCCTTATTTCTTTTCACGATTCTTTCCTCTCCCCTTCTTTTTTCTTCTCCTTCTTTGTATTCTCTCCGTATCTACCCATTTTTTGCCCCCCTTCCTTACTTCTTTTCTCGCTCATGTTGACTTTTTCTCTCTGTGGTTTCCCCTATTATCATCACGTCTCCTACTCTGTTTCCTTTGCTATGCATGTCAGCCCACCTCCCGACCCCCCTCAATCACAGCATGGCGACCTTAACAGTATTATTTATGAGCAGTTTGTCAGCAGCCCTGCAGGCAGAAGAGGCCCATAAACAACTAACTCGCTTTTTAGTGGGACTCAGTTGACCCGCCAATTAGGCGGAGTGGCGGCCCTCACTTAAGCTGCTTAAGTGAGGGCGTTCGTTACGTCACTGCTGGGTGATTGGCTGCTGCCATGTCGAGGCAGGATGATGGTGCTCAAAGATGGGCAGGTATTATCGTCCAGTTCAGTAGAAAGGGGGAAGTAGAGTTGACCCTAATGGAATTCAATGAAAGACCAGTAAGTTCACACAGATCTCTGCAGCAGGCTCCACTAGGGCAGAAAGGATGCCACGGACCCTAGTGCAAGCAAGGGACATGTCCCCTTAGACTGCTGCTCGGGTAGTAAAACACAGCATTTTCAGGGCTCAATGGGCCCCTGAGGGCTCTGGGCCCTGGTGTCACTGCACCTGCTGCACCAATGGTACTCACACCCTGTCTTTACCCCTCCTGGCCTATCAAGAAAACAGAAGCCTGCGCATGCCTGGTTCCTAACAGCTATGTTTACCAATCACAATACCCGCGGGTTATCGGCTACTAAAGTTATAGTCTGGAAGAAATACCTAGCAGGGGAGTTTCCAGTTAGCGGGGAAAGTTTTCACTACATCTCCTGTTTCCGCCCTGTGTTTGTTTTATCAACCGTAGAGGATAATAATATTACCTTGCTTTATATTGTGCGAGCACCGCTGCACTGTGCCCTGGTGTCGGAATCAAAGTGATCCCTAGGCCTCTGATTGGCTGGCCTGTCTAGGCATGTCACCAGTCCCGAGCTCTACTATTAAAGTCAGTGCTAAAGCCGGCCCTGAGCTACACTTCCCTGAGAGTTCACCCTGCTCTTCAGCTCCTCTATGATCAGCCTCACTGACGCCAATTACTGCATCAATGTTTGTTAGACTCGGCTCTGGATCTTCGATCAGTTCACTACCAAAGCACTACTAGAGCATCGGCCGATCTTCTGACATCTGCTTTGTGGGCAAAGGAGTCTAAGCCTGGTTTAGAGTTCGGCAGGTGGGTAACTCCGTCACAAACGTGACGGACATTCTGTCCGCCACATTACCAGTGCATTGGATATAATACATTTGTAATACGGCGGACGAGATATCCGTCACGTTTGTGACTAAGTAACCTGCCCGCTGAACTCTAAATCAGGTCCCCTGTAATTTTAGGTCAGCGATGACTGCTCGACCGTCCAAGGCTGACATTGTTATCCTGCATGAAGTGTGGAGGAGCACCTGTGCGCCCCAAACCTCCTGGCACTCGTGTCGCACCGCAGCAGCCATTTTGTGTTTGTACGTTGTTTCAAGCCTTCATCCCATTAGGAGCACTGAGCCAGCATTGTGGAGCAGTGGATCATCAGATGCACTTACCTAGTTCTACTAACTGCATGTGCCATTACCAGACATGCAGTGTACAAATGCACTACTATCTTTTATGCTGGAGCCAGTTAAGCCCTCTATGAAATGGGGCAAAATGGCTAAGGTTTTTCAACAATTACATGCTTGCCATAGATGGAAAACCCGTCATCCAAGAAAGCATTATTATTATACTTGCACGGTATGGAGGGAGAAAAACTATTTTAACATCAGCCGTCAGAAAGCTCCGCCACAGAGTAATAATGAAGGAGATTTTGATGCATTGGCTGAAACTGTAAAAAGATTAAGGTTTCACTTCATTGAGTTTCATTCTCTCGATTGGTCACTCTCACTCGTTTTGCCTCCCAGGACCTGTTCCCATAAATGCCAGGAAGCTAGAGACAGAAGCCTTGGCCGTCAACATTCAACAAACATTCGCAAAGCCAATAGGTCTCGCCTGTGCAAGAGCTATTGGCTTTGCCAATGTGTTTTAGGCATGTTGTACATCAGCTTGGCTGAGGTTCAGCGTGGCTAAAAGTGGAGTAGAGGAGAGTGTCGGAGTCTGGAGTGGCGTAGAGTGGAGTGTCGAAGAGTGGCATAGAGTGTCGAGGAGTTGAGAAGCTGTAGAGGGGAGTGTTGCAGAGTAGAGTGAAGTGTTGTGGAGTAGAGTGAAGTGTCGTGCAGCAGAGTGAAGGTGAGTGACATGGAGTGGTGTAGACTGGAGAGGAGTGGAGTTGAGTGATGTAGAGTGGCGTAGAGAGGAGGGGCGTAGAGTGTCGGGACATAGAGTGTCACAGACTGAAGTAGGGTGTTGTAGAGTAGAGTGTCACAGGGTGACATAGATTGTAGTGGTGTAGAGTGGAATGGAGTGGAGTGGGGAAGCATAGAGTGGGGTAGAATATTGTAAAGTGGAGTAGGGTAGGGTGTTGTAGAGTGTAGTGTAGTAGAGTGTCGTGGAGGGTCATGGAGTATTGTAGAGTGAAAGGTTGCAGAGTGAAGAGTCGTAAAGTGTCATGGAGTGGAGTAGGGGTGCATAGAGTGTTGTGTCAGAGTGAAGTACAGTGTTGTAAGTGTAGTGACGTAGAGTGGAGCACCACAGAGTGGGGTAGAGTGGCGTAAAGTGGAGTAGGTTAGAATGGCGTGGCATACAGTGAAGTGTCGTAGAGTGTAGTGTCGTAGAGTGTCGTGGATGGCCATGGAGTATAATACAGTGGAGGGTGACGAGTCGTAAAGTGCTGTGAAGTTGAGTGGAGTAGAGAGTCATAGAGCGTCGTAGAGTGTTGTGGCGTAGAATGGAGCAGAGTGTCATAGAGTGGAGTGCCCCAGAGGGGGGAAGCGTAGAGTGGAGGGGCTTATAGCAGGGGTGCTTAGAGTAGAGAGGTGTACAGTGAAGGTGTGTGGAGTGGAGTGGAGTTGAGTGAGTGGGGTAGAGTGGAATAGAGTGGAGTTTCGTAGAGTGGAGTGGTATAGAGTGGCATGGAGTGGGGTAGAATGGAGTGACAAAGTGGAGAGGAGTCGAGTGGGGTAAAGTAGAGTGGCATAGCATACAATGGAGTAAAGTATTGTAGAATGGAGTAAAGTAGATTGCCGTAGAGTGGAGTGCCGAGGTATGGATTAGAGTGAAGTGACATAGCATAGAGTGGAGTAAAGTGTCACAGAGTGGAGTGGCATAGTGTGGATTGGCGTAAAGTGGAGTAAAGTGGCATAGAGTGGAGTGTGGTTAGAGGAGTGGCGTAAAGTGGCGTGGAGTGGCGTAGAGTGGAGTGTTGTACAGTGGAGTGGCATAGAGTGGAGTAGAGTGGCCTAGAGTGAAGTGGTGTAGAATGTCATAGAATGGAGTGGCGTTAGAATGGCATAGAGTGGAGTGGCATAGAATGGCGTAGAGTGGAGTAGCATAGAGTGGAGTACAGCGTTGTAGAGTGGAGTAGCGTGCAATGTATTAGAGTGCCATAGATCTGAGTATCGTGGCGTGGAGTGTCGTAGAGTGGAGTGGAGTGACATAGAGAGGAGCGTTGTAGAATGGAGTGGCATCGAGTGGCCTAGATTGAAGTGGCATAGAGTGTCATAGTGTGGTCTAAAGTAGAGTGGCGTGGAGTGGCGTAGAGTAGAGTGGCATAGAGTGGAGGAGAGTGTTTTATAGGGGAGCGGCGTAGAGTGGCCTACAGCATTTCCTCCAACACCCCCCCAGTATGCAGCAAGATTGTCACATAATCTCATTTTGAAGTCAGGGAAAGAAAAGCAAACACCAAGCTCCCTCTGAAGACAGAGCCTGACATTTGACCTCTGTTTTTGAATGTATGGCAAATGTGACAAGATAAGAACAAGATTTAAAGGCCGATTTATAGAAAGTGAACAATTGTGGAAGAATAAAAGGAGCGAGTCAGAGAGGTGGTAAACAGGCTATGCTCTAGCGAGGGCACAAAGACATGCTGGACAGCCTAAAATATATAAAGCCAGCAAATAGAAAGCAAGCAAATGTGATTTACAAACCACAAAGCTAATGTTATGCATTCCAAGGGAAGCTTTTGGAATATCCCCAAGAACTCTTTAGCAACCGGACACCCTTCGAGCTAAAAACTGGCCTTCAATGTCACAGCTCCTGAAGAAATTACCGATGGGAAAAATGGGCTGCCCGACACCCCACTTGGAGTGTAAGGCGATACAGCATGAAGTCTTTGAAATACGTTTATACTTTCCTGTGTGCTTCTGTTGTTACATGACCCCGCATAAAAGATGATTCATCAATCAATCAATCAATCAGGTGTTTGTTAAGCGCGACTACTCACCCGTAGGGGTCTCAAGGCGCTGGGGGGGGGGGAGGGAGATCGCAGGTTCCAGTCCATCAAGGAGGGGGTCTGTCGTAGAGCCAGGTTTTGAGGTTTCTTGCGAAGATGGGGAGCGATGTTGTCTGTCTGAGGTGGAGCGGAAGGTCGTTCCAGGCTCTGGCCGCGAGGAAGGAGAAGGAGCGGCCTCACGATCTGGTCTTTCTGGTGCGGGGGACCACGGCGTAGGAGAGCTGGGCTGATCATAGGGTCCTTTGGGGTGCGTGGAATTTGAGTCGGCTGTTCAGGTATGCTGGTCCGGTGTCGTGGAGGGCCTTGTGAGCGTGGGTGAGCATCTTGAAGGTGACTCTAGCTTCGATGGGGAGCCAGTGGAGTGTGCGCAGGTGCTGGGAGATGTGGCAGTGTCTTGGCAGGTTGAGGACCAGTCTTGCGGCGGCGTTTTGGATGTTCTGTAGCTTGCGGGTGAGGTTCTTGTTTATTCCGGCATAGAGTGCGTTGCCGTTGTCGAGTCTGCTGGTGACCAGGGCGTGAGTGACGGTCTTTCTGTGTTCGAGGGGGATCCATTTGAAGGTCTTACGTAGGAGGTGGAGGATGTGGAAGCAGGAGGACGAGACGGAGTTGATCTGGCGGTCCATTTTGAGCTCTGAGTCCAGGATGATTCCCAGGTTGCGTGCGTGGTCCGTGGGGGTGGGCGGGCTTCCGAGGGCGGGGGGCCACCACGTGTCGTTCCAGGCGTCGGGGTTTGGGCCCATGATGAGTACTTCCGTTTTGTTGGTGTTTAGTTGTAGGCAGCTGTTTTTCATCCATTCATGTAAAAGTTATTTTGTTTGCTGTGAGGTGCTGGTTTGATGTGTCCATAAAATAAGAACATGAAGTCCACACAGTTCAGACAAGTAATACAAGTCCACTTTTCGGAACTGTGTGGACTTCGGGTTCTTATTTTATTTTCAAATTATTATGCTCGTATTCTGCCTTTCCTGGGTGAGGTTTCCCGAATTGTTTCTAATTCAAATATTCAGGTGGAAGCACTAAGCGCTACGTTGTAGGCCTGTATATTTGTACATTAGGTGAACACGGAATAACACTACCACTGTACCACTTATTAAGAAAACCCTACGGTAGTAAATGACATGGGAGGAACATAGGTTATGTGCCCTCTCTACATTGCATGACGTGGAACCCCTGTCCTTGTGCAGGTATAGCTCCTCGACGCTGTGGCTGTTTACCATAATTACTATGGAGCCACAGAGAAGTTACGGATCCTACGGGGTGAGCTATGACAGGCAGCTCAGCTCTCTATAGAATGACCAGGCCCCTGCCATCTCAAGGGAGCAAGAGGGAGCGCCTAATAAACAGAGGCGTAACTAATGTGTGAGGCGCTACGGAGAAATCTCGCCTTTCTAAGTTCCTCCCGTCTTTGTGCCCATTTTATCTCTTGCCATCTTGACCGTGTGCCTGTTCTGTCACCACCTGGCACTCGCTCTCTATGCCCCCTGATGTGCAGTGTGTGTCCTCTTCCCACCCCTCTATCCCTGGCGGTACTTCGTCCCTTTCTCTCCACCCCCGCCCCATTTCTCATGCTTCGCCTGGGGCCGCAGTACAGTGTGTGCCATGTCACTGAAGGCTCACAGACTGCAGCATGTCAGGCATAAGCCCCGCTGCTGCTGTTCATTGGCTGCAATAATTCGAGAAGCCCTGCGCACGTGCATGAGGTCACAGTCGAGGATCACCGCCGCCACGAGGCATGAGCACAAATCTATTCAAAATGTCGAACACAAACAATATGAACTCAGCAGATTAACAGTTAACACAAATGCACACTAAGGCTGGTGCACTTAAACAGGATACACAATCAATAGATAGGAGGCGGCCTCAATCAGCTGCAGCCTGCCAGCAAGTAGGATAACTGCAATCAAATGCAAGCCAGAAAGTTACATTGGTGGGTCAATGCGCCTGCTACAGAGATCTGTGCGAGACGGGAGGCTGCGGATCGCAGGTTTACTCGAGTGACTCGGTTTTAATCATTCTGTCCTCGATAAACTGAGTATTATTAATTAGGGTAATTGTGACAGGCTTTGCTCCGCCCTTACAAACACACAAGTTACTGGTTGAAAATGGTGGATAAAAACAAGTTACTTTACAAAAGTAGAAATTAACAAAGCTGCCAATAAACCCGGTATTATTCCATGATGAAATGTTTTCCAGGCCATACAAAAACAACGGCAATGGCTTTTACAGGTAGAACCACTTGAGCGATCTGACGGCTGCATTACATAAAAAAAACATCCCTGTTTTCCAGTGATCTGGACGCTGGCGAGTTGCCACCACTCCCTTACCTCAAGGGGGTCTCTGTCTTTATTCCATCAGGCAGAAAGCGCTGCATTTCTTTAGGCCACAAACACGCACATCACCAGGTACACGAAAGAGCATGCATTGATAAAGCCAGTAGGTCTGGGTTCTCATCTGCTAACACATTCAAAGTAAGCGAGACACACGGAAGGGGGCGAGCAGTGAGGGCTATTATTGTAAAGTAGTCCCTCCTGCAGTTCAAAGAAGCACTCCAGTGGAGGCGGAAGTATAAACAACCAACAGCATTTGAGCACAGATGTATACTCCACTGGGCTGAGCCAGGAAATGATTGACAACGTGTGGAGCCAATAGCTGAAAGAGGCTGGTCCAAGAAAGTCATTGGTCAACAGCCACTTACTATGAATTTAGTAAGCAACAGGTCAGTTTGACAGCTGCGTTATAAGCCCACCCACTCTATGTGTATTATAAACAACAGATAATTTGATGACTATGCTGCCGAACCCAGACCTAAAAATTGAACGACCCATCTCAAAATTATCGAATTCCCAAATCTTCAAGTCGATGTAAATCTGTCCCTATCTTATCTCACTTATCTAGTAGTTTTGTAAAACGCAGAAGGCATTTGCACTGGTACTTCACTGCGTTTTGCGCAGCAGTGAAAATGGAACGTAGCAGAGGTGACAGACCGCCCTTAGCGACTATGAGATCATGCACGTCTAGTCGTTTGAGGTCCCTGTTGATGCCTGGTTAGTCACCAGTAATCTTCATTACTCCGAGCTGCTCCTTTGTAAGGAATGGGACGGGAAGGCGGACGAGGAGGTAATGTTGGCCATGTGGTTCAATTCTGCATAGGTGGCAAGCACAGGTTGAGCAAGAGGGCATACGGAGGCCAGTGACGTAACTAAACTTGAGGGGGCCCCATGCAAAGTACATGGAGGGGGCCCCCTCTCAATGGCCCACCACCTACCATTTATGCTGAGGGCCCTCCTGGAGCTCCGCCTCTCCCCCACATCGTGGGGGCTGCGGGGGGGTTAGGTTACTCCACAGATGGAGGCAAGGGCCAGCCATCCTTTCATCCATTACAAGTTCAACCTATAATTTTTGGTTAGTCAGAAAAAAAAAGATCAAAATAGTGTTTCCTCCTTTCTCAGAGAACAATACCATCCATTGAACTTCCGGTTGAGATCTTCAAAGAGCTCGGAGCAGGTAGTTATAATTTGTGTAAAATCCATTGTAATTTTTTTTAGGTCTTGCTTACAGGCAGATTTAGTGGTTTGTGTGGAAGACCGATCGTCTCCAACATACTTCATATAGCCATATAGTGGGCTTAGGGTCCGCCCCTTGCTCTTGATTGGATGGCTTTATTTTCAGTTTCATTACTCTGCTTCTTATTCAGTGCTTTCCACCCCGTCCTTTGCTAGTCCCGTCTCTGTAGCATTTCTTCTTTACTGTGTTCTGAATGGATGGCTTGTGGCCTTCCTCTACTTGCATTCAGGGAGCCACCTTTTTCTTCTATCACTCCATGTGAGTTCATGTGTTTTCCCCCCCTACCCCATTGTGTGCTCCTTCCCACCTCAAATACCCTCGACTCTCCATGTTACTCGCACCCTTCCTCCCACATCTATTTCATTTCTTTCTCCGCCAGACTTTTTTTTTTTTTTAAACCTCTCCTCCATTGCTCTTCCCTTACTGCTCAGTGATGTTGATTTCCACCAGAAACCTACCAGCTCCTCTGTTACTATGCCCCCCTCCCATCATATACTTTTGTTACAGTGTTTTGGCACCACTTTGCTGCCATCATTTGCTTCCGGCCCGCTCCTTTCCGAACAAGTGTTTTCTCCCACATGTTATTCGTTGTTTTTTAATTTAGCACTCCAAGATCGGCGACCGCCATCTTGCAATAGTAAATAAAAAATGGTGGTCGGATCATGCTGTAGGTGCATGCATGTGTGGATACGTGTGAGGGGATATATGCCATCACAACGGGCTACCTTAGCGACATATGTAAAGAACAAGGGTACCCCAGTAGTGCGACCAGGGGTAATATATGTATTTGCAAAAAACAGCGGTCAAGGTGGAGGCCAATTGGGTCCTCAACCTTGACCGCTGTTTTTTGCAAATACCTTAGCGACATGTCACATATGCTACACATCATCATGCGTTTTATCCTTTTACCAGCTGCAGAACAGCATCAGTAAAAAGCATTAGCAACACCGTAAAGTCTGCATTGATTTTAAAAGGCAAGGCTGATTTACTTTCCCAATGCTTGTTTAACAAGACAAATCTGATTTTATGCGCTTTAATAAATCCATTAGCAGTAGTTTACATCGCTCTACAATACTATTTTAAGTTTATATATCAAACAAGAAAAAAACATATTTTGCTGCTTTTGTTAACATTTACAGGTCTTGTCATAAAAATATTGGTCATGTCAGTTAAACACTGGCCGGGGGCAACCCTAATAATTCAGAGATATCGAACACCTACAAATCGCCTGCGACATCTTATATAGGGCTCAATCAAAGATTCTTTAAAATAACTTGTTTTTTATGAATCGCTTCACATGTCTGAAAACAACAGATGTTAATATTACCAAATTTAATGCTACTCAATTTACCGACCATAGGAGAATAGAAGGCTGAGCTGACCTTGGCAGGCTTCAGACTTGTGACCTTCAGACCATAGTGAATGTCAGTGGTGAACTTCAACTTACTGAGCCTCTTGCCAGAAGCTCCTTCAAAACAATCTCATGGGGGACTAGTGAGGAAACACAAATGGAGGAGCATTTCAGTAATAAATTCAGTAGGTTTGAATCAACTGTACCAATGTCTGTGGTTAAGAGCGCTCCGATCCATGAGATTTGGCAGCGAGTCCCGCAACGTCAGCAGAAACCGTAGGGAGGCTCGTATTTACCTTGGACCCAACATTAGTCCTGAACTGAATCCCAAAAGTAAGCAAACTACAGTTCCACAGAGCGGCGCACGTGATAAAATCTTTCCAGATGTTACCCAGCGTTTTCTAAACCTACTGCAAGAAGAGTAGGGCTTGAGAGGAGGGTTAGCGCCTCAAGCCTTATGTTTGTCGCATACTATCTTTGAGGGTTAGTCTTTGATTTTCAAGCCACCAGACACAGAGGCTTGGAGGATGGACTCAAAAACAACTGTGCCGTAAGGGGCCAGGGACTGATCCCTCCCAACTAGAGGGAGGGAGGAAACAAGAGCCCACGGTGACCTGAGTCCATCAGAACTTAGGTCAGGAACAATGCAACCCAGGTCAGATACAAGAGCCACAAACACTGCGCTAAGAGGACTCTGACACACAACCACTACAGCGTGTGGAAGCGCCCAAGATCCGTCGCCGCTACTCAGAAACATTGACACAGAGCACCTGGCCTAGAGTCATCCCTGCACACCACCCTACAACGGTGTTACTCACACTCATAACTGTAATAGTATATCTCTCAGACAGTTATGGGGGAGCACCACAAGACCCGTCCCCTCCATCAAACCATCACCGCTCCATGAAACCACCACCAGAGGTGAAATCCACACCATAAAAACCAAATCACCCGTACTTACCTGAGTTAGTGGAAATTTGGTTCCCTTCACCATGAAGTCCCTGTTTGGCAGGATAAACTAAAGTTTTAATGAATGAATAAACGTTTTGTAGAGTGCCGTGTCGATTCAAAAGCTAAAAAAGCAAATGTTTAGCTGATTGTAGATGGGGTACGCAACCTGCTTTTGATGCGTCTGTGGGAAGGTTTGCTATTAGTTTGCATGTGTGGAAAGAGAGGCAGAGAGTACCAAAGCTTATGTATCAGAAAAGAAAAGGGCCTGCCGCCCACCCAAAAGTGGTGAATAGCAATTTCTAAACTTGGAGTTTAGAGGACTGGGACAGGTGCAGGGGGGTGTATCACTTGAAGGAAGATGGATAGAGAGTGTTTCTATGCTTAGACAGGACCATGTGACCAAGACTAAGGATTTTAAACGTAACTCTGGAGGCCACTGGGGACCAGTACAGTGTAGCCAAATGGTTGTGTATAAAGGTGCTGTGAAGTAGGCCGAGTAGTCGTCTTAGTGGTATTCAGCATGGTTTTATTTATTTATTTAGAAACTTATAAAGCGCTCA
Source organism: Calotriton arnoldi (assembly GCA_963921515.1). Lineage (NCBI taxonomy): Eukaryota > Metazoa > Chordata > Amphibia > Caudata > Salamandridae > Calotriton > Calotriton arnoldi. The sequence goes on along the minus strand of CAWUFW010000149.1, from coordinate 1,854,064 downwards.
GCTACCCCCAACGGGGGTGTCCCAGCGCTAAGACAGGCGACAGATGCAGGTACCAGAAAGGGTCTAAGGGCTAGACGAGCTAGACAGTAGATCGGTAATCCAAGGTAGAGTCCAGGCAAGGTATCACTACAGCGGGCACTGCCGTTTTGCAGCTTTAAACATTGGTACAGTAAAGGCGACCATCACCTGGCGAACCCAAACACAACCAAGAAGTTGCACTTTTTTTTTTTGAAAACATATTTTATTTGTCAATTCGCATATATTGCGCAGGGCTCTGCACACCAGAGTCATCTGCCAAAGCAAACCAAATACCACCATTACAGCGAACAACTTTTTGTTTTTCCTTTTTTGGCCACCATAATCAGCAATACAATACATAAGAATATTTAACAATAGTGCCCCCCTCCCCCAACTCCCTCCTCCCACTCCCCCCCCCCCAAAGATCGCACAAGTCCATACTATCTCGTCCGTAGCTGTAAAAAGGAGATCAAAAGATCCTAATCCAGGCCCACCACCCCCCCGGCGCCGGCCGTACCCTCCCCCTATACTGGCCCCTCGGTTAGAACCGGCATCGAAGGCTCCTCTATCACCGGAGGTTCCAGCCAGAGGCCCCGGTACTCCGCCCATCGTTTCCATATTTTATAATGTTTGCGCGGGCACCCCCTGGCCACAAAAATGGGTTGCTCCAGACCCATGCAAAAGTCCAGGCCATTTTTCCAGGCCGCCACTGATGGAGCCCCCGTCGCCTTCCAGGCTTTAGCAATGTCTCTTTTGGCCAGTGTAAGACCGAGCAGCATGAGGTGTCGTTTATAGGCATTGCCCCCCACCCCTTCCATAACATGTAACAGTGCCAGCCGTGATGTGCGGATAAGCTCCCAGCCCAGGACCTCAGAGAGACAGGCAAAGACCCCCCTCCAGAAGCGATCTAGCGATGTGCACTGCCAAACCGTATGTATAAACGTACCCTCTGACCGACCACAGCGAAGTCACTCCGGGGAGGCAATCATCCCTGCCCGCCACAATCTTGTTCTAGTAAAGTAGACCCTGTGGAGGTATTTGAATTGGACTAAACAAAGCCGTATCGCTATGGCCGCCCCCCGCGGGGCTGCCAGGGCCTCCGTCCAGTCCTCCTCTTCCAACCCACCCACATCTGCCTCCCAGTCCCCTCGGAGTTTCTGAAGTGTAGGGGAGCAATGCGTGACCAGGGACTGATAGATACGCGAAATCTTTTTTTCTTTTAGATCCCCCATGAAGACTTTAGCTTCAATGGTTCTAAACTCGGGTATGGACTCCAGGCCCTGCAGACTAGGAGCCAGTGCGTGGCGCAACTGTAAGTATCTATAAAATTGCGCCTGGGGCATATGAAACTCCTACTGGAGATCACTAAAGGATTTTAGTGTCGTGCCCCTCAGAACATCGCCCAACGTGGAGATACCAATGATGTCCCATCCCCGGAATCCCGGAAGGGCCGCCAAATGGGGTAGGAGCCCATTATTCCACAGAGGAGTCTCCCGGGTCAGGACGTTCCACCATCCCATACGCCGCAACGCCTGCCTCCAGACCATGAACACCACCCGCGTGACTGTTGGCAGCGCGCTCCGTAGCCGCGCCGAATACAGAAGTGTATGCAATGTGTGATGTCCCATAAGGTAGCGTTCCAGTGCGTACGCCGGATCCTCCCTATTTCCATACCACCACTCATTGAGGACCAATAGATGCGAGGCCTGATAATACGAGAGTAGATCCGGGGTTGCCAGTCCCCCACAATAGGTGGATAAGAAGCATGTACGTATGGCCACCCGCACCTTCCCTCCTTCCCACAGAAACTGCCCCAACACGGAATTCACCTGACGGAACCACCTAGGTGGGATCGGAAACGGGTGATTCTGCAGCTGGTAGAGAAGTCGGGGGAGCGCTACCATTTTGAAGATTGCCGATCTGCCAAACAGTGTCAGTGGCATGCGGGACCAGGACTTAAGGTCGGCACGAACCCGTTCCCACACGGGTGTCAGGTTACGCTCCCAGGCAACGGCTGGTACATCCGAGAGTACCACCCCCAGATATTTCAATCCACCTGCGGCCAACTGAACCGTGGTTGCCCACGAGCCCGCCCTCATCTGACCTCCCAGCGCCCACAGTGTGGATTTACGGGGGCTCATGTAGAGACCCGACGCTTCCCCAAAGACCTGCATTATACGCAGGAGCCGTGGCCCCGTCCTGTCCACCTCTGTCAGAAAGAAGAGAACGTCGTCCGCGTACAACGCAATTCTATCTGAAAGGCCCATGGCCCATTTAAATCCCCGTACCTGGGCGTCCATGCGCACCCAGGCCGCCAAGGGCTCCATGGCCAAGGCAAACAGATATGGCGACAGGGGGCATCCCTGCCGCGTGCCCCTCTGAATAGCAAAGGAGGAGGAGGCGGCGCCCGCAACTCGTACCGATGCCGTCAGACCCGTATAGAGGAGCCTCACGTAGGAAAGAAAGCGCGGGCCTAGGTTGAGTCTAGGATGCAGAGCGAACAGGTAGACCCAGCTCAGGGAATCAAACGCCCTGTCTATGTCCGCCAAAAGGAGTGCCGCCGGTTCTCCTATTCGCTGAATCGCCGCCACCGCCACCTGAGCCCTTCTGATATTGTGCCGGGTAGCCCGCTGAGGCATGAACCCCGCCTGGCCGGGGTGCACCAGTGACGCGATATGGGGCAATAGTCGATTGGCCAGCGCCTTCGCCAGGATTTTGGCCTCCACATTTAACAGGGAAATGGGGCGGTAAGAGGCATGATCCTCCGGGGGACGCCCGGGCTTATGGAACACCACCACTTCTGCGTGTCTCCAGTCTGGGGGAAGTACACCTTTATCCCGGGCCTCCTCCACCACCGCCCGGAAATGTTGGGCCAACTGCACAGCATACTGGCGAAAAACTCACTCGGAAACCCATTGGGTCCGGGCGCCTTCCCAGAGTTAAGTTCTCCCAGAGCCGCTCCCAGTTCCTCGGTCGACAAGGGGGCCTCCAGCTGGTCCCGCAACTCGTCCGACAGCGCCTTGGGTGGCAGATCCGCAATAAACTTCTCAACCGCAGCAGCCGACAGACATTCCCGGGGGGCATAGAGATCCGCAAAATATACCGCGAAGCTCTCCGCTATAGCAGGAGGATCTGTAATCGGTGTCCCCGCCGGGTCCAAAATCCCCGGTAGGGCCTGGGAGTGAAAGGTGCCCTGACAAAGGCGATGCAACATCTTACTAGACTTGTCCCCCCATTGGTACACTCTGCTGCGCGTTGCCAGCCAGGCCTGACGTGCCTCATCCATCAGCAGAGCTGCACATTCCTGTTGGGCCAAGAGCAATTGCCTCACTCCCAGATCACTCCCTGACTCACGGCTCTGTCGATCAAGCCTCTCTATATTCGCCTCAGCTCGAGTCAGTTCCTCCCTACGCAGCCTGCGCGCTGCCGCGCACCAGGAAATGTCTACCCCTCGCAGAGTTGGCTTCAGCGCTTCCCACAAGGTGGCTGCACTGGCTACGGACCCCGCATTTGCTGTCAGATACTGAGCTATAGACTCACCCATATAGGTGGTATATTCCGCATTCTGGAGATTCCACACCGCCAGGCGCCACCGAAACGGCCGCCGTCCCCTGCTGGTATCCAGCTCAATTAGCACTGGAGAGTGGTCCGAGAGACCCCGAGGCAGAATCTCCGCCGCCACCACCCTATCTGCCATTGCCCGGGGAACAAAAATATAATCCAGTCTAGAAAAGGATTTGTGAACTGCTGAGAGGTACGTGTATCCCTGAGTCATGCCATGAGCACGCCGCCAAGTGTCAACCCAATCTAGCCCCCGCACCATAGAGTGTAGTTTTGTAGGAAGAGCGCTCCTAAGACCGTCCCCACCCCCCGTCCTATCCTGAGCCATGTTCATAACATCATTCCAGTCCCCGCCCACCACCGACAACACATCCAGCATATCGGCCCATAGAGATTGCAGTCGCTCAATTAAATTCCACTGCAAAGGGGGAGGGGCATATACACTCCCTAGAATCACGGGGTCCTCCCAGACCCTACCCCGGATAAATAAATAACGCCCCTGCCTGACGATCCACTGCTGCTCATGCGTGTATGGGACCCTGCGATGTATCAATATGGCCACGCCTCGAGACCCTCTCATAAAGCCAGCGTGATATACCTGTTGAAACCCATAGCGCTGCAGGCAAAGGGCCTTCGTGCCCATTAGGTGCGTCTCCTGTAACATAAGAATATCCGCCTTCACCCTCTTCGCGTGTTGGAGTATGGCCCCCCGCTTGACCTTATCTAGGGCCCCTCGTATATTCCAACTTAGGATACGGAGACCACCCTGCTTCTCTCGCCCACTCTCGGGCATTCTAGCCATATGGGGTTGCATCAGTGTTCAGCTCTAATATTAAGCCTTGGTGGCGTGTGTATAGCCTGTATCGGACCTGTAGTGGAAGTGCGACCTGTAAACATAAACACCCAGTTCCCAACAAACCCCCCACCCCATACCTCAAAAAAAACACTGAAGTATCTGTCGCGGCAGGACTGGTCCCCGATCCCCAATGGGGGGATGGGCACCGCCCCAACCAATGGATCCCCAACTCACAGCCCATGACCACCTGGCAGGGCTCCCGCCAGCTCACACCTGACGGTAAAGCAAGCCCAATTCAGGACATCCCGGTAGTCAATAAAGGAAGTTCCGCAACACCGCACCGGCATCCTCCGCTAATGTTCCAATGTCTGACCCCCCTGGGCCGGCCCCCCTCGGGAGGAGGCACTGCAGGACTGCGATCGCCGCCGGGATCTCGACCGTCTGTTACCCCTCTGCCGCTGACCACGGGGGCCCCCCCGAGCTGCATCGCTCAAGGATGAATCTGACTCCCTTCCCGGTGGGGTGTGGGCCCTCACCCGAACCGTTTCGTCCGTCCACTTGAATACCTCTTCTGGAGTGTCAAAGAAATGAGTGCGGGAACGAAAGACCACTCGGAGGCGGGCCGGAAAAAGCAGGGCATATGGAAGCTTGAGCTCTCGGAGCCGGGCCTTAGCGGCCATGAACGACTGACGTTGCTGCTGGACCAGCCGCGTGTAATCAGGGAATATCAGAATACGGGTATTATTGAACAGCAAGGGTTCTTTGGCTCGGGCCTGCTTCAAAATAGCGTCCCTGTCTAAATAGTTCAATAATTTGGCAATGTCAGGCCGCGGGCGAGCCCCCACCGGCGGCTTCTGCATGAGTGCCCGATGGGCCCGCTCCACTACAAAGCATCTGGACATAGCCTCGGGGGGGAGCCAGCCCTCCAGCCAGGTCGTGAGGAAGCGTTCCATGTTTCCCTCTTCGCAGCCCTCTGGAAACCCAACAAATCGGAGATTGTTGCGTCGGGCTCGTCCTTCCGCATCTTCCGCTCTGAGCGTGAGACCCTTTTGGACGGTCTCCATCACTGCCACCTTACGTTTCAACTCCGTGACATCGTCCTCCACACCAGAGATACGGGTCTCGGCCTCCGCAATACGGGACACCGCATTGCGCAGATCCTGCCGCAGTAGCATGACGTCCGCTCCAACTGCCCCAATTTTTGCATCCAACATGTCCCTAGATTGTGTGATGGCGGCCATTAGGGCCGCATTGTCCGGCACCGCTCCCGGCTGGCCCCCAGAGGCTCCAGCCGCCGCCCCCAGGCCAGTAAATTTGTCAATAGGCCCCTGCTTGGTCGGGCCACCCCCTCCCTTGTCTCTGGTCATGGTTGTGTCTTGAGCTTCCTGGACTGGCCCAACTCCGACCACGTGGTACACAGCCACCAGTGATGGCAACCCCCGGGGCCCGGTCCGACCGCCGTATGTGCACCAGCCAGCACCGGGCCCCACTTCACCGGCTCTCCGATCGCCCCAGAGACCCAGTCCCACTTGGGCGCGTGGACTCGCGGACTCTATTCAGCCAGCCTCCAGTACGATGGTGCCACCGACCAGCGGGCGGTCTCGCACACCCACTCCGCCAAGTATTTCACACACCGGCCGCGGCGGGCACCCCCAGCGGCCTATCCCTCAATCCTGCAGCCCGATCTCTTTACCGCCAGCACCAGCGGCTGCGCAGAGCGATTAAATACCCAGCAAGCCCAGGATATCTCCACTTGCGTGAGGGTAGCCAAGCCTATGTCCGGTACTTCACCGCCGCTCTCCCGCCGCGACAGTCAATGCGGAAGGGAGAGGAAAGTGTTGTCACTCTGCTCGGAGGCCCCAGTAAGTCCGATGTGCCCCAATGAGGGGGCAAGACAGCCAACCCTCGTCACAACAGCCCCCCCACGCAGCCCGGTCCAGCCGCCGATCCCCGTTGCATCACTTGACACTGGGGGGGGCCCCCCAATCACCGCTGCCGCACCGGAACCACAGAGATCACCAAGCGTCACCGAGGGGGGGGGCGGGGCTGCCCACCAGTCCCCCAGCAGCCCCCCACGTGGCCCGACTATGCCGCCGGTCCCCACCACAGCGCCAATGATGGAGGGCACTTCGAATAACAGGCCCGCCGCCGCTATCACCAGCCTCTGCAGCCCACACGCACCTTCACCACTGACGGGTCCCAGGGACTGCCGCCCCAACCACCACTACTGCACCAGAGCCACCGATAAGATCAAACGTCTCCAAGGGGGGGGGGCCGAGGCCGCCTACCAATCCCCCGACAGCCCCCACGCGGCCCGATTGTGCCGCCAGTCCCCTCACAGCACCAATGTTAACGGGCGCCTCAAATTGCAGGCCAGCCGCCCCTACGCCGGCAGCCTCGGCCCTCACGCCCCTCAGTTGCAGACGGGTCCCGGGACTGCCGCCCTCCTGCCACATGCATTCCTCCTTACCACCGCGGCCCGGTCCGGCCGCCGGATCACCTCAGCAGTCCCGCCGTCTGAGCCTCCAAGCCCCAGCACAGCTCCTGCAGCTCGATCGGTTGGCGGGCCTCCTGCCGCAGGGCCAGACCGCTCTCCGCCTCCCGGCGTGCCCGCCGGCCAGGCCAAACTCCACACTCAATCCCCAACGGAGACGCCGCTCACAGCTCCCGGGCCCCTCCTCTCTCGACCGGGCCTCTCCTCCGCAGCGACGGAATCACTGCTCCACAGCGGCCCCCCGGTCCGAGACCGCACCAGTCGATGGAGTAGCCGGTACCGCGCCACAGACACGGTATTTACTACCTCCAATGTTCCGGGATGCCAGGATAATTGTCGGATGAGTGGCGGGCTGGACGGAGCCGGCTTAGCACACGTCCGCCATGTTGGCTTACCAAGCCACGCCGAAGTTGCACTTTTTAGAGGTTTTTCGTTTGGTGTAAAGGCTGGCGTAGGTGGAATTAGTGACCACTACTTATGTATTACTCCTGCCTATCACTCCTTATATGCCGGGTGCAGGCTTAAGTAACTAATTTTGGAGACCAAAATGTATATAACAGAACTTTAAAAGATAATGCTTTTGTGGAGTCGGCACTGGTGCAGATTGGTAGCGGGTAACGGGAAGTAGAATGTAGAATACTTGGGATCATTGGTGCGGTTGGTTGATTACCTATCTGGTGACTGATGATGTATTGTCTTGATATTTAACATTTCTGCTCTCTGTAGGCGTACGCCCCTCCCCCTCATTACTTCTAAAGCCCTGTGTTTACCCCCTATTGTATGGTATAGTTGGCATAATACACCTTCAAAACCCCACTCCGCGTTATGCCCCCTAGAGGGACTGGGTTCCTGCCAACATCACCAGGCCACGCACATACAAAAGACCACTGGACTCCCATCGGCTCAACATCAAACTCTTGGCCACATGCAGCGCCTTGAAGCACTTCATGAAGCAGCGCTTCATAAAACTCCAAAATAAATAAATGGTGATTGGTTTCTGTCAACTGTGCCAGAATGGCCTGTATAGTAGACACTCACACGAACTCTGTATTTTTGGGGTGCTGTAAATATGCTTTCTATTTCTTGCTCTTTTTGCATTTGTATTAAGAAAAAAACATTATCTAGCTTAAAAAACCTTTATTTCTAATAAAACAGCTAATAGCACTTCAGGGTCTGGGAGAGGCTTTCTCACTCGGCCCGTCAAGAATAACCATGCAAAGCTGTGGTATGGCCACAGAAGGTAAACCTACAAGGGCACTCCTGGCCTAGGCTTGAGAAGGTCTCTGGTTATTCCACTTGGGGAACATTGAGAGGACCAGCAGTGAAGCGAGGGCGAGGCAGAGAGAAAGAGAAAGAGAGAGGGAGAGAAAGAGAGAATGTGTGAGGGAGAGAGAGAGTGTGTGAGGGAGAGAGAGAGAAAGAAAGAGAGAGAGAGTGTGTGTGAGAGAGTGAGAAAGGGAGCGAGAGAGAGTGGGCCGGAGAAAGAGAGTGAGTGTGAGGGAGAGAGAGAGAGAGCAAGAGAGGGAGAGAGAGAGAGAATGTGTGAGGGAGAGAGAGAGAGTGTGTGAGGGAGGGAGAGGGAGAGAGAGAGAAAGTGAGAGAGAGAAAGAGAGTGTGTGTGAGAGAGTGAGAAAGGGAGAGAGAGTGTGCCGGAGAAAGAGAGTGAGTGTGAGGGAGAGAGAGAGCAGGAGAGGGAGAGAAAGAGGGAGTGTGAGGGAGAGAGAGAGTGAGTGTGAGAAAGAGAAAGAGAGAGAGAAAAAGAGTATGTGTGTGAGACAGAGAGAAAGAGTATGTGTGTGTGAGGGAGAGAGAGAGACGAAGAGAGAGAGAACGAGAGAGGGAGACTTACGTCAAAGTAGGTGAGCTGCACGCCTTCCATACTAAACAAGATACTGGTGTTGGCTGTGGGCTTCGGGGAGCACTAGAAGTGCTGTGGAAATTCAGCCAGACGATGCGAGAAATTCCACCTGCCTAGACAGCTCCACCAGATGTTTTGCTTTTTGGAGCTGAGGCCTCCCTCTGGGGCCTGCTGTCCAGAGCTCATCTGGATGTTTTCTATTAAAATGGTATTCCCTTCTGTCCCTGAGTTCAGCCCCTGAGGCTGATGTGCCACTTTACAAGCTCAATTGTTGTCTCTGGAAGGTGTCTCATATCAAAAACAACACTTAATGCATTAGTTGAAGTAGAGCAATCCACCCTTTCCAACAACCCATGCCGTAAGACTTGAGTTTTTGCTTGTAGTGTGCTACGATTTATCCCCACAACTAAAAGTCTATCATATTCTAGACTCTTAATTGTTTTCTGGGTGATCAACACTCGCCACAAAGAAAGACCACATAGACATATCCCTCCGCTGGACAATGGCACGATTAGCAACTTAGAATTTGCATAAACAGTTGGCAAAGCCTTCTGGGATATTCTTGTTCCCATCTTCTACCACCAAATGTAGATCATTCAAAATAGCCAGGGCGTGACTTGACACTTCTTTCAGGCCTGAAGCGTGCACGATGACAATAACATATGTTCATCTTTTCTATGAAGGGGTGTAGCTATGAAATAATCACTCTTTTAAGGAGCTTGGCCTCAAAGGGATGTTATAAATCTATGGCTTGCATCCTATCTGGTTTCCAGTAGGGGTTCCTCAGAAGAGGGCATCTTAGCAGGGCCGCAGCTTATCCGGTACCACACCAACTTCTAATGAGTGGTTGATGAATTTATGCAGATTATTTGTAACTGTTGTCCAGACTGCCAGAGATTTATGTCTTGTGGGAGGACTGATGCTACGTAGACCCTACAGACTTGCTCCCCTTCATTAGGTCTTCGTAGACTGCACTTGAAACGTAGAGAAACGTTTCAAAGGTGGCGACCTTGGAGTTGTCCAGATTGTGGGCATTTTGGTAGCTGTCTGCTGAAGAGTTCAATATGTCCAGCTGAAATGAAAATAAAATTTATAACGCTCACTAATACCCACGGGTGTCTAGGCGCGGAGATACTGCAAAATTGGCTAACCGGAAAGAGGATGAGAGAAGAACGCATTTTGGCTAGTTGTTAAAGAGCCAAGTTTTTAAGAGTTTGCGGAATGCCAGAAGATTGCTTTCCTACTTGAGTGTCAGAGGAAGAGAGTTCCACAAGCTAACAGTGCCTGCCACAAAACTTCTCCCCCCCCATGAGACAGTTTTTGCCCTGGAAGTTACCAGATTAAAAGAGGCCATTGACCGCAACTGCCTCTCAGGGATATACCATCTAAAACTCTGTGAGAAATAATCAGGGCCTAGCCCATGTAACGCCTTAAAGGCGATACAGAGGGATTTGAATTCGATTAGTCTCTTAACTGGCAGCCAGTGCAAAGATGGAAGGGCGTGGGTCACCGACTTATATTTAGGAATAGCAAGCAGCAGACGGGCTGCTGCATTTTGGAGGACATGCAGTTTATTAAGATACTGAGATTGTATATTGAGAAAGAGCCCATTACAGTAATTGATTTTAGACAAGACCGCCAAGTCCGAAATAGCATAGTAAGAAGGGCATGAGTGTGGGTTGGGAACCTCTGTGATGAAGAATAATATGATGGTGGCCAACCAGAAAATATACATGTCTTCAAACAATAATTAACAACACTATGAAAACTACAGGCACCAGTTCAGTGTGCATCCATGGAAGGACCGAGCCCACTGTAGGCCGTCCACATGGCGTATGCCACAAACAACCCAGAAGCTGGGCAGTATGCAGGTGGTTCTGTCCAAGGATCGCAACCACAGGAAAGAGTGAATCTCCTAGTCAAACAGTTGTAGTGCTTTGAGCATGGGCAGAGTGAAGCAAGTGTGTTCAATTCGGGAGAGATAGTTAATCAGCGGCTGCCAAACACGAGCAAACTTTTTATCTGTGTGAGCAAACTTATGCGATAACCGTTCCATTGCCAGAACATCCCAGAGCCGCATAAACCATAGGCCGATGGGAGGGTCCACTTTTTTCTTCCAAGTGTGGTCTATGAGCTGTTTGTAGCGCCTAGCATGTGGTTAATAAATTGCCAATCCGCATGTGTCATAGTTTCAAGCGTAAGAGGGCAGATACCTAGTATAACTGTGAGATAGGATGCGGGGATTGAGAATCCTACAATGCATTTTATATGGCCAAGAATCTCCTTCCAGTATGTGGTGATAAGGGACCACCAAACGTGGTTAAAATGGCCCGTGGCCAAACAGCAGCACCAGCAGGTAGCAGGGATTGCGGGGGAAATAGCATCTAATCTTGTCGTTGTATAGTACATTGTACCATAATATTATAAGCGGTCCCATGTTGGGGTATACTTTTATATACCAGTGGTATGTCTCGCCAGAATGTTTCCCACTGTTTTTGTGAGATACCCTCAGTGGTACGAGCATGCCAATGCGCTTGATACTGCAGGTGGGCGTTTAATGTTGGATGACTTGGTTGGTTTTGGATAGAAGACCTCGGGAACCTTCAAAAGCCCTAACTAGCTTCTCAAAGGGTGTGAGAGCCCGTGTGGATGCCTGTGCATTATGGGGGTGAAGCGCTTAGTGTCGGAGTTGGCAGTATTGCAAACAAGATGTTTCAGGAACCCTGAAATCTAGCTTGCATGTCTCGAAGGATTTGATAGTACCACCCACAAAGAGGTCATGCAGAGTTCTACATTCGCCGGCTTCCCAGTAGCCAAATGTGTGAGGGTGGAGTGCTGGGGTAATGTCAGGGTTTCGTACAATCGGAGTGTTGGGCGATGGGAAGGTGGTGAGGCCCCTCTTCAATGCTAATTCATCCCAAAACTCACGGACAGTTCTGGTGGGGGTAGCAATGTATGCTCTTCTGGGCCGGGCAAGTTCGGGGATCCAGGCTAAGTCCCACAAGCTACTGTCCTAGCCATATGGAACCAATGCTTGTAGCTTTCGCGAACGACCCATTCAGAAAGGAAGCAAAGGTGGGATGTCCAGTAGTAATCAAGGAGGTTGGGGCAAACCAGGCAGCATTAGCAAATAATTAGATATACAGGTTCGTTTGGCTCCCCAAATGAAGGTGCGTATGTCTCGTTGTAAGCGCAGGATGTCATCAGCGGGGATGGCTGTGGGTGGTGTTTGAAAGAGGTATAATATCCTGGGGAGGACATTCATTTTTACGGCAATGATTCGACCCAGCCATGAGATGGGGAGTGACTTCCAGCACCGGATGCTCTCCAGGATGGAACACTGATATTCCGGCCAAATGGCTCGCTTCCAAGAGTGCAAGGTAGGGGTCAGGTTACGACCTAAGTATCGTATTGAAAGCATTGCCCATTAGAAGAGGGTTAGTGACCGTAAGAGGGGCAGGTCCTGTTGGGGTATGATAATGTTCAATGCGTAGGATTTCGTCATGTTAACTTCAAATCCCAATAACACTTCAAAGGCTGCAAGGCAACTGACAATGGCTGTTGAAGAAGTGGCAGGCTGGGTGGGAGTAAGTAGTAAGTCATCCGCAAAGAGGCTGGTTTTACGAAATCGTCCACCAAAACAGCGAAACAGCGATATGGCTGATGGTGATGGCTAAGGGTTCAACTATCAGGGCGAAGAGCAGGGGCGATAATGGGTACCCTGACGGGTGCCCTTGCTGAGGTTGATAAGTTGCATGGGCTGTCCATTGATCGGATGGAGGCAGTTGCAGATATGTACGAAGCCATGATCTTGGCTATCATTCCAAGACCTAGGCCAATCTTGCCCAGAACTGTGCAGAGAAAGGATCAGCTCACCCTGTCGAATGCCTTCTCTTCATCCAGCGAGAGGAGGCAAGCCAGGATGTTGTTATGATGAGACTTTCCAACCAGGTGTGCAAACTGGCGTACACTGTCTGAACCCTGTCGATTGCGGATGAAGCCAACCTGCTCCAGGTCAATAAGTCCGTGAAGGTGTGAGTCAAGTCTGTTAGCTAGGATCTTCGTGAAGAGCTTGGTGTCGCAGTTGAGAATCGCTCTGGGATGATATGATGAGCATAACGTATGGTCCTTGCATGGCTTAGGTATGGGAATAATTTAGGCAGCAGCCATAGTAGGGTTGAGAGCAGTATCTTGGGTGAATAAATTAATAGTGCCAACATGAGATCCTGAAGGTTGGGGAGGAACGTTCTATAAAAGAGGACAGGGAGACCATCCGGCCTGTGGCCTTGCCATTAGGCCCGGGCAGAGCTGGCGTAGTTGCTCTACGGGGAGCTCCACGGAGTTGGGCAAAAACTCTGTGGAGCTCCGCTCCGCGCCTCCACCCCACCTCAATAAATATTTTTAAAATAAAAATTAAGGTAAAAAACACACTAACTTACCTTTATCGCGGCGTCTCCGTGCTGCCCTCCTCCTCCTCGCCGTGGTCTCTTCTGGAAACCAAAACCCCTACATCAGACGTAAGTAGGGGATTTTGTAGGAGAGACCACGTGATGTAGCACTTCTTCATTTTTGAATGACTAAGGTGACGCTCTCTCTGCCGCTTTGCTGCTCCACTGGGGGCCAGAATTACGGGACCCAGCCTCCCTTGCGGCTTGCCTGCCGCCAACGACACCCAGCTACGCCAGGAGGCGCTTTAAAAAACTTCTAGGGCTCCCGCAGCGCAGGACACTCTCTCTGCCACTTTGCTGCTCCACCGGGGGCCAGGACTATGGGACCCAGCCTCCCTCGCGACTTGCCTGCAGCCAACGACACCCAGCTGCGCCAGGAGACGCTTTAATAACCTTATAGGGCTCCCGCAGCGCGTAACACTCTCTCTGCTGCTTTGCTGCTCCACCGGGGGCCAGGACTACGGGACCCAGCCTCCCTCGTGGCTTGCCTGCCGCCAATGACACCCAGCTGCGCCAGGAGGCGCTTTAAAAACCTAGGGCTCCTGCAGCGCGGGACGCGAGCAGGTGGGCCCGTCTGCACCCGTTCGCGGCCGAAGAGGCTGGGCCCAGCCCCTTGGTTTCATGTCGCGGAATGGAATGGTCTCCACATCACCGGCAAAGGATGCCATCTGAGAACCATTGAGAACTATCGAGGACGGGAGCGGAGTAAGTATGATTTCGTCCTCCTTCTTTGTGTATTTGACTATTTCCAACTTCAAACAGTCCAAATAGCAATATGGGCAAACGAAAGGTGGGGGCCTTATCCAAAGAAATTGACTTGGCAGAACGGCGTATGTCCCTCACTATGACTGGCCAAACTGGAGAGGCCCAATGTGTAACATCTACTAATGGGACACCTAGTATAGGCAGCGATTATGATACTCAGACCATAGAATGTCCAAGTGAAGTTCTGGGGCAAACATCAACACTAACTGTCCCAGACCAGGTCCCTACTCCCGCTGCCCCAGGATCAGTAATCTTACGAGCAGCTAAAATATCGAATACAGCCCGTCAACCCGCAGCCAAATGGAAAAGGAAGACACAGCCCGAAATACCTGCTGCCTTAAGATCCCCAGATGAACTGATCTCGTTGTGGGGGGGCGGGGGGGATGAACAAGGAACTAGCTCTAACTCTATGGACAATCAGACATGGGCACCATTCTGGGATAAACTAACATCTGTTACTAGCAGCTTATTAAGCCCCCTCAAAGAAAGACCGGACAAGGTGGAGGAGGGTTTGAAAATGGCTATTGATCTGGGTAAAATGCCATTGGACCAAGGGCCCCGAATAATAGCCACTGGTACGATTAGCGACATAGGTTGCATACCTCCTCACGCCGAGTCTCTGAGTTATCCCAGTCAAGAGGGAATGTTGAGCAGAAATATACAGGAGTCTATTAGTAAATCTACCAGGATATATGCTCGGAACCAAAATCAAAGAAGCTTAAATACACACACTTCCAACACCAATGTGCCCGTACAAGAGCTAGTTACCTTCAACTTGCCACCTGCCAGCTGCCCATATGTGCCAGTATTAGTTAATGTCCCCCCACTCAAGTCAGGAACCAGGGAAACCACGGACTGTCTGAAAAATAAGGAGGTCCACTGGCTTAGCTCCAGACATCTATTCTCCCCGAGTAGAGCGCAGGAAATCCTGTTTACAAGAAGAGTGGGGTGGATTGGGCCACTGGATAAAAATCTGTGCGGTGACTGAGTTATAATTAATTTCAGAAGCCCGAGAACCGCCAGTGGTATTCATAAAATGATAGGGGTGCCAACCATAGACAGACAAGCCATGGGTATACTTCCACTAGGGTTTTTTTTACCGTCACCTGAAGGGCTTGGAGCAATGCTCAAGGGGCCTACCAAATTCACAGAGACAGAGGGATACCACAAGCTTGTTCCCGCAACATGATCTGGATTTTGCAATGCCCAATAGGTATGAGACGCTGAGCAGATTAAATGATAATGACTGACTTAGCTCTGAACAAGGTCATGCTGGGGACCCCAGGAGTTATCAGGGAGGGGCCTCCACAATGTCTTCTATAGTCAGCCAGATAAGCCAGCTATCGTCAAGTGACCGCTCATACACTACAGAGGCACCCGCTAATGGTGGGTTAGCTGAAGCTGTGGTTGTTGAGGCATCTGGTAAAGACTCTCCTAGAGTTAATATTATATCCACAACTGTAACAGATACTGAGCCTGTTGGACAACCCCCTATGGAAGGGTTTGAGTTTGTAACCTGGAACGTGAATGGGCTACTAAACAAGGTTGGGAACATTGACTGGGTTAATACTATATCTAGCTACGACATCATGTGCCTACAAGAAACCTGGTGTATAAATCCTGTACACGTAGAAGGATACTCCTCAAACTTTTTAGCAGCCATTGGGTCACATGCAGGGCAAGCAAAAGGGGGACTACAGATACTTATCTCTAATAAAATTTCTATCAGGGTCAAAAAAGTTACATCAGTGGGACCCTACGCACAGATATTGTGGCTTAGTAAACAAGCATTTGCAATGCAATAGGTCTCGCATTTGCGAGAGTTTGAGGTATTTTTATTGTAAATGACATTGCCTTTTATTTATGTTTTGGTTTTTGAAACATAAATAAAAGCCATTGTCATTTACAATGCCAATAGGTCAAACTCGCGTAAATGCGAGACCTATTGCATTGCAAATGCTTGTTGTTACCGAAAAGCCCTTTCCACAGCGCATACTGGCTCCTTTAACGTTACTCACAAAAACAAACAAGTACAGGTAAAGCACGAGATGGCTTCGTGTAACCAAAAGCACAATGCTCCAGCACTGGAATTATAATCAACATAGTGGCAGAACTTAAATCCCAATGGCAGGAGTCAGGAGGCCTCACAAGGAACATATTAACCTGTAATAATGTGCTAGAATCTGTTGGAGGAATATGGTTAAAGACCAGTGTGCACACTGATGAGAGGCATGTGAGTCCAGGACAGTGTCTCCTATGAATGAGCAGTGCGGACCCTGAGTAACAGTCTCTTAATCATGCAGTTTTGCCATCTGCACTAGTCCTGTTATCATCAGCGCTATTCTTATTGTTGTCATCGGCACTAGTCTCGTTGTCATCGGCACTAGTCTCGTTGTCATCGGCACTAGTCTCATTGTTATCATCAGCGCTATTTTCGTTGTTGTCATTAGTGTTGTCATCAGCACTAGTCTCATTGTTGTCATCAGCGCTATTCTCACTGTTCTCGTTAGCACTAGTCCCACTGTTATCATCAGAGCTATAGTCATTGTTATCATCAGTGCTATTCTCATTGTTGTCATCACCACTAGTCCTGTTGTTATCATCAGGGCTATTCTCATTGTTGTCATGGGCACTAGTCCCATGGTTATCAGTGCTATTCTCATTGCTGTCATGAGCACTAGTCCCATTGTTATCATCAGAGCTATTTTCATTGTTATCATCACCACTAGTCCTGTTGTTATCATCAGGGCTATTCTCATTGTTGTCATGGGCACTAGTCCCATGGTTATCAGTGCTATTCTCATTGCTGTCATGAGCAATAGTCCCATTGTTATCATCAGTGCTATTCTCATTCGTGGCATCGGCACTAGTCCCATTGTTATCATCAGTGCTATTCTCATTGTTGGCATCGGCACTAGTCCCATTGTTATCATCAGTGCTATTCTCATTGTTGGCATCGGCACTAGTCCCATTGGTATCATCAGTGCTATTCTCATTGTTGTCATGGGCACTAGTCCCATTGGTATCATCAGCGCTATTCTCATTGTTGTCATGGGCACTAGTCCCATGGTTATCAGTGCTATTCTCATTGTTGGCATCAGCACTAGTCCCATTGGTATCATCAGGGCTATTCTCATTGTTGGCATTGGCACTAGTCCCATTGGTATCATCAGCGCTATTCTCAATGTTGGCATGGGCACTAGTCCCATTGGTATCATCAGCGCTATTCTCATTGTCGGCATCGGCACTAGTCCCATTGGTATCATCAGTGCTATTCTCATTGTTGGCATCGGCACTAGTCCCATTGGTATCATCAGCGCTATTCTCATTGTTGTCATGGGCACTAGTCCCATGGTTATCAGTGCTATTCTCATTGTTGGCATCGGCCCTAGTCCCATTGTTATCATCAGTGCTATTCTCATTGTAGGCATCGGCACTAGTCCCATTGTTATCATCAGTGCTATTCTCATTGTTGTCATGAGCACTAGTCCTATGGTTATCAGTGCTATTCTCATTGCTGTCATGAGCACTAGTCCCATTGTTATCATCAGTGCTATTCTCATTGTTGGCATCGGCACTAGTCCCATTGTTATCATCAGTGCTATTCTCATTGTTGGCATCGGCACTAGTCCCATTGTTATCATCAGTGCTATCCTCATTGTTGTCAGGAGCACTAGTCCCATTGGTATCATCAGTGCTATTCTCATTGTTATCATCAGTGCTATTCTCATTGTTGGCATCGGCACTAGTTCCATTGTTATCATCAGTGCTATTCTCATTGTTGGCATCGGCACTAGTCCCATTGATATCATCAGTGCTATCCTCATTGTTGTCAGGAGCACTAGTCCCATTGGTATCATCAGCGCTATTCTCATTGTTGTCATGGGCACTAGTCCCATGGTTATCAGTGCTATTCTCATTGTTGTCATGGGCACTAGTCCCATTGTTATCATCAGTGCTATTCTCATTGTTGGCATCGGCACTAGTCCCATTGTTATCATCAGTGCTATTCTCATTGTTGGCATCGGCACTAGTCCCATTGGTATCATCAGCGCTATTCTCATTGTTGGCATCGGCACTAGTCCCATTGTTATCATCAGTGCTATTCTCATTGTTGGCATCGGCACTAGTCCCATTGTTATCATCAGTGCTATTCTCATTGTTGTCAGGAGCACTAGTCCCATTGGTATCATCAGTGCTATTCTCATTGTTGTCATGGGCACTAGTCCCATGGTTATCAGTGCTAGTCTCATTGTTGTCATGGGCACTAGTCCCATTGTTATCATCAGTGCTATTCTCATTGTTGGCATCGGCACTAGTCCCATTGTTATCATCAGTGCTATTCTCATTGTTGGCATCAGCACTAGTCCCATTGTTATCATCAGTGCTATTCTCATTGTTGTCATGGGCACTAGTTCCATTGTTATCATCAGTGCTATTCTCATTGTTTGCATCGGCACTAGTCCCATTGTTATCATCAGTGCTATTCTCATTGTTGGCATCGGCACTAGTCCCATTGGTATCATCATTGCTATTCTCATTGTTGTCATGGGCACTAGTCCCATTGGTATCATCAGCGCTATTCTCATTGTTGTCATGGGCACTAGTCCCATGGTTATCAGTGCTATTCTCATTGTTGTCATGGGCACTAGTTCCATTGTTATCATCAGTGCTATTCTCATTGTTTGCGTCGGCACTAGTCCCATTGTTATCATCAGTGCTATTCTCATTGTTGGCATCGGCACTAGTCCCATTGGTATCATCATCGCTATTCTCATTGTTGTCATGGGCACTAGTCCCATTGGTATCATCAGCGCTATTCTCATTGTTGTCATGGGCACTAGTCCCATGGTTATCAGTGCTATTCTCATTGTTGGCATCGGCACTAGTCCCATGGTTATCAGTGCTATTCTCATTGTTCGCATCGGCACTAGTCCCATTGGTATCATCAGTGCTATTCTCATTGTTCGCATCGGCACTAGTCCCATTGGTATCATCAGCGCTATTCTCATTGTTGTCATGGGCACTAGTCCCATTGGTATCATCAGTGCTATTCTCATTGTTGGCATCAGCACTAGTCCCATTGGTATCATCAGTGCTATTCTCATTGTTGGCATCGGCACTAGTCCCATTGGTATCATCAGCGCTATTCTCATTGTTGTCATGGGCACTAGTCCCATGGTTATCAGTGCTATTCTCATTGTTGGCATCGGCACTAGTCCCATTGGGATCATCAGTGCTATTCTCATTGTTGGCATCGGCACTGTTCCTCAGTGAAAAATCTAAGAAAGTTTCAAAAGAGCAACCTGTGCCCGACAGGCACTTCAAACTTAGCAGTCTGTCAGGAAGTACATCGAAGAGCAGAGCCCTCCACCGCTGCAAGTAGCTGAACTGAATGCCCAAAGGAACATTTTGCATGCGTGGTGTACATTTATCTGGAGTTCGCCACCAAACCTGTTACACTGTAATCAAACATTCCTGCGTACATCCACGCCAAAGACAGTCAGCAGAAAACACGGGAGTTCTGCCTTACAGAAGTCCGAGGAGCGGCCTAAAGATGGGGTAGACATTTTTATACTGTGTGAACATAGTGAACATAGTGCAATGCATAATACTTCAATACTTCAACACTTTTAAAAGCAGCTGCGAAACTTATTTCAGATACTATCTGGAAAAAACCAGTGGTGCGCGTGCGCGCACCACAGAGGAGCGGGGGTGAGGGAGCGCGGCAGCGGCAGCGAGGCGAACGCGCGCTGCTGCGCGTGCTAGCCACCGGTGGGAATGGGAGGAGCAAAGGCGGGACATGCGCCCGCCTTTGCCCAATGGCGTGCTGTATTTATTTTTAAAAAACCACGCGAAAGCCAATAACAGCAGGCGAAAGCAAAACCACACGCACGAGCGTGTGGTTAGCTTTCTAAAGCCCGTACAAGAGGTCTCGCGCTGCGCGAGCAGTGCTTCGCACTGCAACGCTAGGCGCAAGACCTAAAAAGGAGGGAAAGATCTGATAGTAGTACATTTTTATAACAACATTTTTGATTCCACACGCACGAATGTGGTAACAGCTCTTGACCGTGCCCTTGAAACATTCTTAGCCCCAATTTGCACCGAACATGTATTGCTATGGGCAGGAGACTTTAATATACAGGCATGTGATGTACCTAACAATCAGGCATGCAGTCACATTTACGTGGACGGAGAGGGAAATGGCCATTTCTGCCATAATGAGTTTGGAGAAGCCCTAAATTGGATGATCTCCAACTATGATTTCTATCTACTCAGGGGGGCTGTGGACCCAAAGGAGACTTACTGCCAACTTTTACAGGGAGAAATATGCACTCCACCATTGACCATATACTAGTGTCTGCCTCTGCTATCTGCAGGTGTGGCAACCCTAGCGTTGTTCCCTCCATATTTAGTGACCATAACTTACTCACCCTATCGTTTTTTTTCTGGGGTCAAAGGAGTGAAGTATATGATTTAGTCAATTATATCAACCCTTTTAGGACTAATGGCGTTAGAATCAAGTGGAGTGGACAGGTGTCGACCCATGCTTGACTATGCAGCAAATAATAGTGTCTAACCATCGAGAAATAGCCTATTGTCTTCAGGATGAGATCACTCCAAATATAGTGATTGCAAATTTGAACTGTATTACAATATCTATTAAATCACTTTTAACCAGGAAGATAGGTACATCAGGCAATAACAAAAAGGGATGGTTTGATGGTACTTCCACTAAAGCATTACAGGTGTTAAAGTATGCATTGTCTAAATCACCGCGAGATATATCGATTATTAAATCTCTACGAAGCGAGTATAAATTAGCCATAGCTGCCTGGAAAAAGAAATTACAGGCTGAAGCGTGGGACAATCTGGCTATTTCTGTAAAAACTAGGAATAACAAACTTTTCTGGGATACAGTAAATGCAACCTTCCTGAAGAACGATGACATGCCCCTCGAAAAAAATGGTTAAAACCATTATGTAAAAATATGGGCACCAGGAGCAGTATCACTCAACTAAGAATATTGTACTCAAACATAAGTGAGCAGTGTGTAATTGCAATTGTCAAATTTCTGGGCTGGAAGTGGATAATATGCAGTAAAATGCAAACGATGCCTGTGGCTATACAAACTAAAACCTGGAAAACTATGAGTTGGTGCTAGGATGAAGAACACCCTTCTGTCCTACAGGTTCATATTCTAACACACACCGTCTGTGCCAATGACGCTTCAAGAAATGTAGTCAATTACCAGTCTGCACTCTGTCTTTAGGTACTATTTATCTACATTGAAAATCTGTCACATGCAAACAGTTGATAATTGGGTGCAGTGCACACTGATGCATCTGCATGCATGCTGTACAACCAGCCCGTACAACAGTTGCATTTGAGGGTGCATGACCGTGCACTGCATAATTGGACTTGCATTGGAAATATATATTGGACAGTATGTTGCACTGATTGCAGTGCAGGTTCTCTCCAAGCAGACCTACATTAGTGAGTTATGGAGTAGGTAGGGCAAGCAGATATCTTCCCAGGACAAGTAGATTTCTGTGACTTTTTGTCCCTTGGCCAAGTAGATTTTTGAAACATTCCACACACCCTGACCTTATTTTAGTATAGTATATACAGAGCCAGCTTCTTACACTTACTACTTACTCCCACCCAGCCTGCCACTTCTTCACCGGCCATTGTCAGTTGCCTTGCAGCCTTTGAAGCGATATCGTGCTTTAAAGTCAACATAACGAAATCCTATGCATTGAACATTACCATACCCAAACAGGACCTTCCCCTCTTACGGTCACTAACCCCCTTCCAATGGGCAATGCTTTCAATACGATACTTAGGTAATAACACACTTGGTAAATGCAACAGTTAAATGCACGAATAGTACTAATGAATAAACAAGCAGCATATAATATGAGATAAGACTCAAGCAAATATACTGGACATCCTGCAAGAGATAAGAAAGATATATACACTGAATACCTGAAATGATTACTTTGGATGTGCACTCTGGCTCATTTACACATTTCCCATTTGAGTGGGAGTTTGCCTCTAATGCATGTTTAAAATATGAGGGGCAAACACATATATTTAAATGTGTACATGATTTTTCTTTTAAAGAGGGAAAACAACTTGGTATTTCAGACAGAAATAGTGGTGTCATTTTGAATGCATTTCTTAGCATGTATCAAAAATGTGAACAGTTGGAAAAAGAACGTAATGAGTTACAAAGAGAGTTAGCTGACGCTCAGTTTGAAAATAAATCTTTGAAAAAAGGAGTTGAACATGTACCAAGCTCTGAAGCCGTTTATTTTGCCAGGCTGTTCAGATAGCCAGAGTGATTCATTTGTGAAAAATGTGGATGCAGAGAAGCTGCAGGGTTCACAGGAGGTTTTAATTAATTCTTTTGAGGAAGTTCCTCAGCCAGAAATGAATGTTATTTTGGTTGAATTTGAAGCTTCCGAAGTAACGTTGAACCGAGAAAATGTAAATGTGCAGGAAGATAAACAAACCAGCCTGTTAGAATTAGCGATCGATGGTTGGTTACAGTTATAAATCAGACATGTCAGTGAATGATAAACCTTGCTTTACATGGAGAGACGCTATTTTGAAAAAAGAAATGACAGACAATGTGATTTTTAAACTTTACTCTGAGTTTGATTTTGAAGAGGAACAGCAATGGGCTTTAAATTGAGTAGCATTAAATTTGGTAATATTAACATCTGTCGTTTTCAGTACTTCGAATCAGCAGAAATGTAAAGCGCTTCATAAAAAACAAGTTATTTTAAAGAATCCTTGATTCAGCCCTATATAACATGTTGCAGGCTGATTTGTAGGTGTTAGATACCTCTAAAAAAATAGGGTTGCCCCTGGCCAGTGTTTAACTGACATTACCAATATTTTAATGACAAGACCTGTAAATGTTAACAAAAAACAACTCCAATTCAATAGGTGTGAATCAACTGTAGCAATGTCTGTGGTTAAGAGCGCTCCGATCCATGAGATTTGGCAGCGAGTCCCACAACGTCAGCAAAAAAAAAGTCAGGCGGAGAAAGAAATTAAATAGCTGTGGGAGGAAGGGTGCGAGTAACATGGAGAGTCGAGGGTATTTGAGGTGGGAAGGAGCACACAATGGGGATGGGGGGAGAAAACACATGAACTCACATGGAGTGCTAGAAGAAAAAGGTGGCTGCCTGAATGCAAGTAGAGGAAGGCCACAAGCCATCCATAACAGTTGGCAAAGGCTTCTGGGATATCCTTGTTTCTATCTTCTACCACCAAATATAGATCATTCAAAATAGCCACGGGGCGACTTGACACTTCTTTCAGGCCTGAAGGGTGCATATGATCATCTTTTCTATGAACAGGTGTAGCTATGAAATAACCACTCTTTTGAGGAGATTGGCCTTAAAGGGATAAATCTGTGGCTTGCATCCTATCTGGTTTCTTGTAGGGGTTCTTCAGAAGAGGGCATCTTAGCGTTGGTTGATTAATTTATGTAGGTTATTTGCTGCTGTTGTCCGGACTGCTAGAGATTTATGTCTTGTGGGTGGACTGATGCTAAGCAGACCCTACAAATTTTCTCCCCTTCATTAGGTCTTCAGAGACTTCACTTGAAACGTAGAGAAACGTTTCAAAGGTGGCGACTTTGCAGTTGTCCAGATTGTGGGCAATTTAGTAGCTCCTGCTGAAGAGTTCAGATTGTGCAGCTGGGCCTCCAAGTCTGCATAGAGAGGAGAGATCTTCTCCTCTGGGTATGAGGAAAGTTCATTACAAGCTAGTTATGAAGGAGTAAGAGCAGATGGTAGAGCCTCAGGTGGACACGTCTTATGTGATTTAGAGAGTAGCTAGACTCCATAATGCATTTGGTGAAGGAAGCTTTTTTAACCGAACCAGGGCTCTGTGGAAACAGATATGTTATGCATCAGTGGCTTCACCCTGCTCGATGCAACTCCCTCACGCATCTCTTTTTTGCTAGGAATCTCTTTATTAAAATTTTTAACACAAAGTATAACACAACATGGCTTCAGTGTCAATTCCACAATGCGTATAGCGAGCATAACGAAGAGGCAAACAGCACAGTAAGAAGGCCATGAGTGTGGGTTGGGAACCTCTATGTTGAAGAACAATACAATGGTGGCCAACCAGCAAATATACATGTCTTCAAACAATAATTAACAACACTATGAAAACTACAGGCACCAGTTCAGTGTGCATCCATGGAAGGGCCGAGCCCACTGTAGGCCGTCTACATGGCGTATGTCAGAAACAACCCAGAAGCTGGGCAGTATGCAGGTGGTTCTGTCCACGGATCGCAACCACAGGAAAGAGTGAATCTCCTAGTCAAACAGTTGTAGTGCTTTGAGCTTGGGCGGAGTGAAGCAAGTGTGTTCAATTCGGGAGAGATAATTAATCAGCGGCTGCCAAAAACGAGCAAACTTTTTATCTGTGTGAGCAAACTTATGCGATAACCGTTCCATTGCCAGAACATTCCAGAGTCGCGTAAACCAGAGGGCGATGGGAGGGTCCACTTTTTTTTTCCAAGCGTGGCCCATGAGTTGTTTGTAGCGCCTAGCATGTGGTTAATAAATTGCCAATCCACATGTGTCATAGCTTCAAGCGTAAGAGGGCGGATACCAAGTATAACTGTAAGATAGGATGTGGGGATTGGGAATCCTACAGTGCATTTTATATGGTCAAGAATCTCCTTCCAGTATGTGGTGATAAGGGGCCAGGGCCACCAAACGTGGTTAAAATGGCCCGGGGCCAAACAGCAGCACCAGCAGGTAGCAGGGATTGCGGGGGAAATAGCATGTAATCTTGTCGTTGTATAGTACATTGTACCATAATATTATAAGCTGTCCCATGTTGGGGTATACTTTTATATACCTTTGGTATGTCTCGCCAGAATGTTTCCCACTATTTTTGTGAGATACCCTCAGTGGTACTAGCATGACAATGCACTTAATACTGATGAAGGCAGGTGGGCGTTTAATGTTGGATGACTTGGTTGGTTTTGGATAGAAGACCTCTGGAACCTTCAAAAGGGCTAACTAGCTTCTCAAAGGATGTGAGAGCCCGTGTGGATGCCTGTGCGTTATGGGGGTGAGGCGCTTAGTGTCGGAGTTGGCAGTATTGCAAACAAGATGTTTCAGGAACCCTGAAGTCTAGCGTGCATGTCTCGAAGGATTTGATAGTACCACCCACAAAGAGGTCATGCAGAGTTCTACATTCGCCGGCTTCCCAGTAGCAAAATGTGTGAGGGTGGTGTGCTGTGGTAAAGTCAGGGTTTCGTACAATCGGATGGGCGATGGGAAGGTGGTGAGGCCCCTCTTCAATGCTAATTCATGCCAAATCTCACGGACAGTTCTGGTGGGGGTAGCAATGTATGCTCTTCTGGGCCGGGCATGTTCAGGGATCCAGGCTAAGTCCCACAAGCTACTGTCCTAACCATAAGGAACCAATGCTTGTAGCTTTCACAAACGACCCATTCAGAAAGGAAGCGAAGGTGAGCTGCCCAGTAGTATTTGAGGAGGTTGGGGCAAACCAGGCACTCCCATCCCTAGGCAGCATTAGCAAATAATTAGATATACGGGGTCGTTTGCCTCCCCAAATGAAGGTGTGTATGTCTCGCTGTAAGGGCAGAATGTCGTCAGCGGGGATGGCTGGGGGTAGAGTTTGAAAGATGTTATGTTATGTTATATGTTATATACATTTGTAACGCGCTCGGCTACTCCAGAGAGTGTCCCGGCGCGGCCACCTGAGCGGATCATGAATCCGAGCTTAAAACAAGAAGGTTTTCAACTTTTTTTTGAAGATGCGGGAATCTGAAATACTGCGCAGAGCCAAAAGCAGTGTATTCCAGCCTAGGGCCGCCTTACGAACAAGGGAACAACCACCCAGCCTTTGCCGAGAAAAACGTGGAATCTGGACCAATAATTGAGAAGAGTAGCGCAACTGTCTTGTCGGCGCATAGAAAGAGAACCTCTTTTGCAGGTAACTAGGTCCCCAGCCATAAAGGGCATTATGGGCAATTGACAAGACTTTAAATTTGATCCGCGCCTCCATCGGAAGCCAGTGCAAGGAGCACAGATGGAGTCGAACACTACTTCTCCTGGGAAGATCCAGTAAGAGGCGGGCCGCCGCATTCTGCACCACCTGGAGCTTGTTAAGCAGATAGCTGGGGGTCCCTACATACAGAGCATTAGCTTAGTCCAGGCGAGACAAAATCAGAGCCCGGACCACAGTTTCCCTAGCTGCCATTGGGAGAAGAGGGAGAAACTTCCTCAAAGATTTTAGAATCCCAAAGCAGGACCCCGCCAGCTTCTTGATATGGGTGGCAAAGGTTAAGTTTTCCTTAAACCATACGCCCAGATTTTTAGCGGCAGCACCCAACAAGCACGGCAGTGGAAACCCTGGGGGCCACAATAGCTCTCTAAAATTGGAAGGAAATTTCCCATACAAAAGTATTTCGGATTTCTCTTCATTCATTCTCTGGGCCTGCGCCAACCAGCAAAAAACCGAGAGTAGACAGTGTTGAGCAGAGGAAACATCAGCATCGGCACCCTCCCAAGTAAACAGAAGCTGAGTGTCGTCCGCATAGGCAATCACCTTAGCCCCCAGCTCCTCCGCTAGATATATCAGCGGGGTAACATAAATGTTAAAGAGGAGGGGGCTAAGGGACGAGCCCTGCGGGATCCCAGTAGCTACTGGTTGGGGAGAGGAGGCGCACGGTGGAAGCCAGATCAGCTGTGAACGGTCCGCCAGGAAGGAGGTAAGCCAGCTTAAGGCCGAACCAGCAATACCAATCTCCGAAAGGCGAGCAAGAAGTAGGGAGTGAGGCACTGTATCGAACGCCGCAGAGAGGTCCAGCATAATCAAAGCTGCCCTCCCGCCGGCGTCCAGACACTCCCGGATTGCCTCCGACACCTCCACCAGCGCAGATTCTGTACTATATGTGGCTCGAAAGCCTGATTGCACTGGATGTAGCAGACCAGCACCTTCCACAAAGTCCGTGAGTTGTCCTGTAACTACCTTTTCACACACTTTGGCAAGACTAGGCAGAAGGGAAATTGGGCGGTAGTTACCAGGACTCAAGGCATCTAGTGAGGGCTTTTTTAAAAGGGGGAGAATCTTAGCCTGTTTCCAGGTGACCGGCACCCGGCTTCCGACAGGGACATATTGACAATATTGTTAACTGTGTTAATGGTGTCAGCAGATAGTGCTAAAAGCCTAGCTGAACATGGATCAGTGGGCGAGCCTGATTTCAGACCCTTAAGAATTTTAAGGGTGCATGCCAACTCAGCTGGGGAGAAGGTCGATAGTTTGGCAATAGAGCCCGGAGAGGACACAGGGGAGATGGAAAGAGCTAAAGGTCCTCTAGAGCCAACGGAAAAGGCCTCCTGGATAGTCTGAATTTTGTCCCGAAAGAACTTAGCAAGAATATTGCACCAGGTCTCCGACACGGGCAATGAACAGACCAGGGCACAGGGAGCCACAAAACTTTGCACTATTGAAAATATTTCTTTAGTGTTATTATTAGCCTGGTCAACGCGGGCGGAATAATATTTGCTTTTAGCACCCGCAATCGCCCTATAGTAACTTTTTTGTTTAGATCTGAGAGCAAGTTTTGCCAACAAACAGTAGTTATTGGAGCGCCACCGCCTCTCCAATACTTTACAATCATGTTTCAGAGAGTGGAGCTCGGGCGAGAACCAGGGTTTGGAGGGGGACTCTCTAGCCAGTCCTGGGGCGCGTGAATGTGAAAGCGCAGTCACAGAATTGGAGATCCACTCCGTAAATCCCACCAAGTTCCCTTCCAGATCCTGCGAACAGATAGGCCGAGAGGAAGCCAAAGCGCTATTAAACTGCAAGGGGTCAATTTTTCGAAAGACTGGTGGAATAATGGACCGCGTAGGCAGAGTCTGCTGCGGGTCTTCCCAAGAAAAGCAAATGAGAAAATGGTCCGACCAAGAAACTGGGAGAGGCTGGTCCACCTGAATGGGAAAGTTGGAACAAATGGGGTCTAATATATGGCCGCCCTGATGCGTGGGGTAACAAACCCCTTGTGAGAGTTGGGCCAAATTAAGCGAATCCAGAAAATCCATGGCGTCTCTGGTCTCTGTTTGATCAAGATGGAGATTAACATCCCCTAAAACCAGGTAATGTGAATAGCGAAGCGCACGCTCAGCTATGGCGTCACTACACGAAATAAGAAAGGTGCTAGCCGAACCGGGGGACGGTAAATAAGCGAGCCTCCCAGCGTAACATGAGCGGAGAGTCGGAGGCTAAAATCCAAAACCTCACTACCCGCCCAAACATTAAGGTCCTCTTTATGAAGAGACCACTTATCCCTATAAAAATAGCTACACCCCCACCCCTTCCAACCTTTCGGTCAAGGCGGGAAAGCTTATATCCTGCGGGGGTGGCTAAAGCCACAATAGGATTAGAGGTATCATCTAACCAAGTCTCCGTGATGAACAACATATCCAAGGCATTATCCAAAATCAGATCAAACACTTCAAAATGATGCTTCCTAAGAGATCGTACGTTAATAAGAGCGGCTCGCACACACAGGGACCTGGAAACCCGACTAAGCGGGTTCCTAACCGGAAGATCAATACTCGGCAAGAAACCACATGAATCACAAACGTAGTGCGCGCAACAAGGAATAACAGTCCTACCTTCTGTTAAACACAAAGGGGGCCGGAGCGCTTTTAAGGATTCTGCAGAATATGAAATCCTATCACCTGCTATCACTTTGAAATGGGCGGCATTACTGGCCCTGGCCGCAGTCGGGACGTATAATATACTGGGGAGGACATTAATTTTTACGGCAATGATTCTATCCAGCCACGAGATGGGGAGTGACTTCCAGCGCCGGATGTTTTCCAGGATGGAACACCGGTATTCCGGCCAAATGGCTCCCTTCCAAGATTGCAAGGTAGGAGTGTACTCCTCACCTCGTCGAGGAGGTGAGGAGTACACATTTAGGTGCAGAGGTGGAAGAAGCACCACGGAACACGTTTGACCACAGGGGTCTTCCTCCCTCACCTTCCTATGGGGCAATTTGGTCCCCTGTCTAGGGCTTGAACGCATAAGCCGCACAACAGTGGAGCGTGATCTAGATCACCCCACACAGTAGAACCCTCTCACCAAAGCCTGGTAAGAGTGGAGCCCGCTATCTTTCCTTTAGGTCCTGATGAATGCCATGGACCCTACTGGGCCAACCGGCAGAAACATGTCGACAACACTCACCACGGTGGGGGGACAAAAGAATCCCCAACACACTGATCACTTATTTTAACTACCATATAGATGCCAGTTATATTAAAATTGATTTGACATCTATAATGGCCTTTTAATCCCACTGTTTACTTTAAGGGCCCCCACTTAGTTTAGAAGTACATCCCTGTCGTCAGGTGTATGCCCGCCCTCTATCAAACCAAGTTTTTAGAGGGCGAGGACTGGTCAATGATGAAGCATGACACCAGGTGGTGTGTGACACCAGTCCTTCACTTTTTGTGAGATGCCTGCACTCACAAACTAACACTGTAGCACCTCGGTCCCCTAACTGGGAGCGGCCCCATTTGTGCTAAACATGTGCCTAGATATCACACTGGGAAAAGGTAAGTAAAATCAGTTCTGCACAGTTGTAGTTTTTCAGGTTTTCATACAATTCAACTCCACACTTAGAACATTTTTCAAGGGAAAACAGTCAATGTATTCCTATGGAGAGAAATGAAGTTATCGGTTAACAGGAAAGTACTCGGTCTTTGGGGTTGAGTTTCTGGGGTTAGAACAAGGGTTCCCGCATTGTCAAGTATGCACTCTCAAAGCACCCTCAGTGGCACTAGGGCGGCCGGGTGTAGAGTGCTGAGGCCCAATGTTATCCAGTAGGGGATAGGGGGCCTCTGGTTGGTGGCTGCTTACGAGCAGGCCACTGGGTTGTGGGAGCAAAGCTCCTGATGTTAGGCTCAGGGCAAAGGGGGATCCGAGTTAGCACACAAGGTGCACCCCAGTGGTGGGTGGGTGCAGGGTGCTGTTTTGGCGTAGGGTGCCCTGTTGTTTTCAATGGGGATTCCCGGTTTTGGTTTTTAGCTGCAGGCTCGGTCCAGGAAGACTTCCGGGAGGAACCAACAGCTGGGCAGGTAAGTTGGAGGGCTCGGGGACGTAGGTGCACCGCGGGTTCTTTTCTCCAAGGCGCAGGGCGGCTGGATGCAGGGCTGTCTTTGGAGGTCGGATTTCACCTTACCGGGCCACTCGCGGTTGGGGGGGGGGGAAGTCTCCGAGCAGAGGCTGCAGGCGACTTCAGGGAGTCCTGTAGGGGTCATCCCACGGTGGACTCGGACTCTGAAGTGCTGGGGGACCTCACTGGGACCGGTGGGCCACTCAAACTCGGGCCATAGGTGACGGGTGCAGTGGTGGTTCCAGGCGTCGGGTTTCTTTGTCCTCAGCAGGCTCAGAGTCTGTTTTGGGAGTTTCTTTTTAACAGAACTGCTGTTCATAGGAGAGCCAGTCTTTGTTGAAGGCAGTCAGTCCTCCCAGGATTCTGGAAGTCGCTGGCTGCAGGGCAAGGCAACTTTAGGCGCAGGATCTCTGGAAACTGCAGACGAGCCGGTAGGGCTGGGGCCAAGTCAGTTCTCTCTACAGACTCCTCTGCTGGGCGTCTTCTTTCGTCCTTCTTCTTCGTAGGTTGCAGGAATCTGTCTCCTTGGTTCAGGGCTGCCCCCTAAATACTGTATTTAGGGGGCGTTTTAGGGGTCTCTAGGTCAGTAGCCAATGGGCTACCGACATTAGGGTGACTACCTCGCCTCCTCCACCAGAGGTGTGGGGTTGGCAGAGGTGGGCACACCTTCTGGGCTGGCTAATTTTTTCCGCCTGTCTTCCCGCTGAAAAGGTGGGGAGACAGGAAGGGGGCCTGCTCCTGATAGCAGGAGAGGCTGGGGGTCGAATTACAAAGGCGGCAAGGCCTTTGAAGCTCCCCTGCCACAGATGGCTCTTCCTGACCTGGGGGAGCTGTGAACACCTCCGCCCAGGCTTTGTTTCTGGGCTCAGGGAGCGAAGGCTCCCACCCTAGGGGTCCAGAAACATCTCTCGTGGTGGCATGCTGGTAAGTACCAGTCAGGGAACCCACCAGAGGCTGGCCTTTTTTCCAGGGTGCATCTCTAAGATGCCCTCTAAGTGCATTTTTCATTAAATCCCACACTGGCATCAGTGTGGGTTTAATGTGCTGAGGAGTTTGATACCAAACTTCCCAGTTTTCAGTAAAGCCATTATGGTGCTGTGGAGTTCGTAATGACAAACTTCCAGCACCATATACTCTTAATGGCATTACTGCACTTACAATGTCTAAGAATTGATCTAGACACTGTAGGGTACAGGGCTCATGCACCTGTACCCTCACCACTGGTATAGTGCACCCAGCTAGAGGGGTGGCTGACCTATGCCAGGGCAGTGGATTGTAGGCATGGCACCCAGGGATGTGTGTCATGTCGACTCTTCACTTTGTTCTCCACCAAAACACACTGCCATTCAAAAAACGCAGCCTGCAATGGCAGTGTGTGTGTGTAAAGGTACAGGGCCTCTAAGGGTGGCACAATAAGTGCCTCAGCCCTTAGAGGCCTTCCCTGGCCACAGTGCCCTTGGTACCCATGGCACCTTTTACAAGGGACTGACATGTGGCCAGAGAGGTGCCAATTGGAGGTACAAGGTACAGTTTTGGGAAAGACCACAGGCCCTGGGAACCTGATTGGCAGGGACCCAGGGCACATAGAGTCAATGTACAACAGTAGTCTGGCAAAAGTGTGGGGGGGTTACTGCAACAGAAACTTAGCTTCCTACAGTAAGTCATCCACAAAGAGGCTGATTTTGTGGAATCGTCCGCCAAAACAGCGAAAGTAGCTGTATGGCTGATGGTGATGGCTAAGGGTTCATCTATCAGGGCGAAGAGCAGGGGCGATAATGGACACCCCTGACGGGTGCCCTTGCTGAGGTTGATAAGTTGCGTGGGCTGTCCATTGATCGGATGAAGGCTGTCACAGATATGTACGAAGCCATCATCTTGGCTATCATTCCAAGACCTAGGCCAATCTTGCCCAGAACTGTGCAGAGAAAGGATCAGCTCACCCTGTCGAATGCCTTCTGTTCGTCCAGCGAGAGGAGGCAAGCCAGGATGTTGTTACGATGAGACTTTCCAACCAGGTGTGCATACTGGCGTACACTGTCTGCACCCTGTCGATTGCGGATGAAGCCAATCTGCTCCAGGTCAATAAGACCGTGAAGGTGTGAGTCAAGTCTGTTAGCTAGGATCTTCGTGAAGAGCTTGGTGTCGCAGTTGAGAAGTGCTTTGGGATGATATGATGAGCATAACGTATGGTCCTTGCATGGCTTAGGTATGAGAATAATTTCGGCAGTGGCCATAGTGGGGTGAGAGCAGTATCTTGGGTGAATGAATTAATAGTGCCAACATGAGATTCTGAAGGCTGGGGAGGAACGTTCTATAAAAGATGACGGGGCGACCATCGGGCCTGTGGTCTTGCCAGTGGGTAGCTCCCAGAGTGCTCGGTGGAGCTCTGTGAGTGTAATGGGGGCATCGAGGAGTTCTGCGTGGCAAGAGTCTATTGGAGTCCAATCGTATTTAGCCAAGTATGCGTCTATCAGAGTCTCGTCCCGTGTACACTCACACATTTCTATTCTGTTTGACGTGTTTTTCAGTTTATCTTCAGCTGACGGAGAACCAAATAACTTTTAAAAAAAGTTTTAGAAATGAGAGGTAGAACTCGACCTACTGCTGACAGAATCCAGGGACTGGGAGGCGTCAGAGTATAACAGAAATCTCTGCTCTCTACAGGGGAGTCTGCTGAAGAATCATCCAAGGCTCAAATAGTTTTCGGTAGATTTCCAAGTTTGCCCTAATAATTTGGCACTTAGGGGACTGGTAAATAAGGAATCTTAAATATAGAATGTAAAAACTGAATGTAGAAACAAACCGTTCTACCAATCGAGGAGTAAAGGTACAGACTTGTTTATCTCTCAGGACCATCATGTTTATTAAGGCAAAAGGGTACATTTTATTCTAGATGGAGGCTGGATATTCTCCATCGGTATGATGTGCCTCGTGAACCCTTCATCATAAGTCAACCGATGGGCCATCTGTTGCTTCCATCTGTGTGTCAGTATTTTTCTAGCTCCAACTAATTGAAAAGCTGCTTATTTACTAGAATGGATATCAGTGCATGTGTTCCATTATCTTGTCTTGAAATTAGCAGTAGGTTTCAACAGGGAACTGAATCCAGCAGACCTCTTTTATTAGTACTGTTATCTCTTTCCAATATACCTGAGATATATTCCGGTGCAGGAGGTAGGGATCATATACGTATAGTAGCCACGCCTTTTCTATGATGTTCCCAACGTGCTCTAGTCCTAGCCTAAACGGAGTAGGCACTATTTTTTTTATTACAGTACATGCACCTTTAATAGTGTACATATATTTGGAGAGTTGACCCAATCTGGTCCAAATTTCTTGCTAAGTCTTGATAAGGATTTCTTGGTCCAGGCCCAGGTACCAGATATTCATGGGAGGAAATATAATTATTTCCACTCCAGAATCAAGAGCCATTTACAAACGTGATGTAGCACTTCCTCATTTTTGAATGACTAAGGTTTTAAAATCTGCTACTTTCCTTAATCTGTCGTTCCTGATTTCTGCATGTGTCACCAGTGGAAGAGTTCTGTATTTTGCAAAACACTCCTTTTGTCAAGTCCAAACCTTTAAGTGCACATCTGGAAATCTAAAGGCTTCCTCTCATTGTACAAGCAGCCAAGCGGTTACTGTACCCATCTTTCCATTTAGAGAATGTGATATGGTCAGGGACGGGTGAAATATATGGTTTATCACATCAGAGATAACAGTGATGGAAAATTTGACATCTTAAAATTCATACTGCTGCAGTCCAATAATTTAATGTAAAGTGCTGCCAAAACTTATCTAAGAAAATCCGAGGTTGCAAGTCTTCAGCTCTGAGTCACTTTCCTCGAAACTCTTGGAATGTGGCCAAATACATGGAAAACGTGTTTTAACTTTTTAATTGTGTCCGGTGCTATTTAAGTAGAAAGTGAAGGCATCACATATAAGAGCCGAGGGAGTAACTTAATTTTACATATGTGTTTTTCTCCAGCTATGAGACCCCAAGCCCTCTCCTCTTCTGTGAATTTTTACATGGGGTGTCCGCTCGTTCGGTACATTTTCCTTGTATAAACTCCCATGAAATCGGGCTTTGTTAACTCTTAGATGCCTGACAATGTGTGTTTCTGAGAGTAATTGAAGTTTGTGTTCTAACTCTGAGGAATTCGTAATATCCAGGGCCCTAGAGAATGATTTAGGATCCTAAAACATTTAGATATATTTCAAACTCGTACTTTACATGCAGAAGCAAGAAAGCGGCTTCTTCACTAAAGCAGAGCGTAGACACCTCTGGCTTTTGCTCGTGGTACGCGCAAAAACACAGTGAAAGACCTCATTTGATCCACACTTTCAGGTTTCGGAAATTAAATAGAATGTTTGCGCCAAAGCCAAATGTAACAAAAACCAGCAATGCCTATTGACAATCTATACGGTCAAACCCCTTAGCGGCATCAAGCACACAGATCGAGAGAAGAATTTTGTAAATATATTTGCAATATTACACCATAGTTTATATATATTTACAGGCACATGCATCAAGCTCGGATTTTGTGAGTCCTTAATTGCAATTTTTAAGGAATCGCAATTAAGGACTCTCAAAACCCTATGCATGTAGGAATCACTATAAAAATAGTGATTCCTACACATTCCTTAATTGCGACTCGCAAATTGCGACTCTCAATTAAGGAATGGCTTCCATTCATTCCTATGGGCCTACAGGCCCATAGGAATGAATGGGAATAGACATGCGAATTTGCGAGTACCAATTGGTACTCGCAAATTGCGCATGCACTCCAGGGTGCAAGGGTGTCAAAAGGACACCCTGTTGCACCCCTGAAATTGTACTGTGCACCCATGTTGCGCACACACATGCCCCAAGAGCATGTGTGTGTGTAACATGAAACTTTGAAAAATGCACTTTAGTGCATTTTTCAGAGTTTTTGCAAAATACCATTGTGTTTCATTTCACGCTATTTTGCGGCCCCAAATAGCGAATTCGCTATTTCTAAGGAGTACATGCATTGCATTTAAGGAATCGCAAATTGCAATTCCTTAAATGCAATCGCAAGTTAAGAAATCGCAATGAAATGCGATTCCTTAACTTGCGAGTGCCCAACACCTTGATGCATCGCAAAAGGCGTTTGCGGGCGCAAACGGCCGATTTTGCGAATCGCACCGTTTGCGCTTGCAAAAAGCTTTGATGCATGTGCCCCTTAGCTCTTGCTTCTCTGTTTATGAAAAAACCTTCCTGTTCTAGTTTTATCGGTCTTGATCTTATGTCTTCTAGAAAGAGTGCTGTCCCATTTGAATAAAATTATGTCTGTAATCAAAAGCATGTTAGACCTGTATGATTCACAGATGTCAGACTCTTTGTCTGGCTTTCCAATTAGTTTTGTAGTTATAACGCAAATTTTGCTGTCCAAGCTTCATAGCTCAGTCTTTAGAAAAGATAAAAATATTTGAATATTAATCCAATATTATACTGACCAAATGTTATACTGGCATAAAGGTAGGTGAGTCCACCTGTATTTTTTTGATAATTTCTTTGTCATTTCTTATTTGGAGGATTCTTATTCTATGTACTAACAATTTACCTGATTTCTTGTTTTTATCTTAATAATAATGATGTTTTGTGCCTAAATTAAGCACCTCTCCTGACTTTTTCACCAGAAAAGACTCTAGTTTCCATTCCAACCTTTTCATGGTCTATAAAGTATGATTACAAGCAACACACTGTTTTTGTTAAAACTTGAGATTATACACTTGAGATTCTAAATCTATGTCTTTAAGGCTGATGCCAGCTTGCAAATGCCTCTTAAAATTGCTTTTGCTGCCTCCCCATTTATTAAGCCACTTACTCTTGCCCATTAGACTCCTGCGTCTCTTTTTACTTTCATTTGGTATGCACTGAAGATGGTCCTTATCTCTTGGGCCTCTAATAGGAGACCACTGCAGTATTTTCTGATAAAGTACCTCTTTCTTTTAAATATGCTTGTTTGTTTTTCCTTCTTCTATTCCATGAACACTGAAAATGTAAACATAATTCAGAATACCAAGGTGCTCCATTTGCTTTCCCTAGCTGCCCTAGACCAGGGGTGTTGGAATCTTCCAAATTTTCACTTTTATGTCTGGTAAGACATAGCCAAATGGCTAGCTTTGTTGGTTATGAATGCATATTTTGAAGACCCCCACAAATTGTTATTTATTTTGGTATTCTAATTTTAGAAGACATTCTCATCATGTTAAGTTTAAGGGGCTTCTTTCTATTTGCATTATAAATGATCAGTATAATCAAGGGACTCAACACTGAGAAGATACATAGATATTCTCCTATACTGAACAATCTAGCAGTTTCTTAAATGTTTTGAATTCCCAAGGACTCATGTGTCATGAATCAAGGTAGTTGATGAAGGCAGATACGTGTTCCAAACCTCCACACAGAGCACAGAGCAGGTGTTTGTGGACATATACCTTGTGGGGAAGAGAGAGGTTAGGAGGAAACAAGCATTGGTATAGCCAATAGGTCTCGCCTTTGGGACGTTATAAGTGTTTTGCGAGAGGTATTAGCAATGTTTTTCAGGTATGTTGTAGAGCAATGTGTTCTTATATATTTACTGCAATAAGCGACACCGTTTTTGTATTGCAAATTTTATTGCATGATGTTTTTCAGTCACAGTATTTGAACTGTATTTTACATAGAGAGACAGGGGCTACTGGAGGGGGTACAGATGGTGGGGGGTTTTACAAGGGGAATGTAGAACAAGAGCAATTGTAAGTTGAAAACAGTGGGTGCTAAGTATTCACTCCTTTTTAGGTCTCGCCTAGCGTTGCAGCGCATGCGCTGCGGGCTCTGCGAGATCTATTGTCGTCGATTTTCTGTCTGGTTTCTTTGGAAGTGGGGTGGAAGCTCCACCCATGCTTTTCATTGGCGCGCGTCATAAACGCTCGCTTTTGATTGCAAGGAGGCATGTTTGTTCCCTCCCTGTCTCCTGTTTGCCTCGCCTGCCCGGACTGGAGATTGTGCACGCGCACAGCATCTCTTTTGCTCACGGCGGACTCGCCGGGGCTTCGTTAATTAGGTGACATATGTGTCGCTTTCACTTTCAGTAATGCACGCGCACGGCATCTCTTTTGCTCACGGCGGACTCGTCGGGGCTTCGTTAATTAGGTGTCATATGTATCGCTTTCACTTTCAATAATCGAGGGCCTCGGGTTGCTTGTTGTACGAGGCGCCGCGATGTATAACGCCACTTCATTTTCTTACAGTCTTTTCTTTCTTAACGTCATAGAATGTCTCCTTGCACTTATCTGCAGTTGAAGGGTGGTTGAGTAGCCAAGAATTTAAGGACACGCGTGAATGTTTCTCAGTCTCAGTCTTTGGAAAAGTAGTCTGACCCCCGGCCGTCTCAAATGTGCAATTTTTCAATGCAATCTCACCTACGGAAATAGGAAAGTTTATTAACGTGTCTGAGGTTTTGATTGTTGCTGAAGGTGGCGGTGCACGCAGGGGCCGGGAGGTGGCGCGATTGTGCAGTGACAGCAACAGGTCCCCGGTGCCTTCCTTTCTTCCCTGGGGACATACCCTATACTGCAGGCAGCATCATGTGGAAAAGCGGTGAACACTGAGGGAGGCGCAGACACCAGCTCCTCGCCAGCAGCCAGGACCGCACTGCAGGAAGCCGTCAGACACCAGATACGAACAGGTGAGCGAGCGAACAAAATTAGGGTTTTTATTTTTCCAGGTGTTCTCTATACCGCCCAGCTGCCTCTTGTTAGGAAATGGATAGTCACTTTTTGTGACGAAAATAAATGGCAAAATTGTATTTCCCTTCGGTGTTATGCATCCGTGTGCACGTTTCACTGCTGGTTGTTGGTGATTGCCTTTCGTGTATCCACAAAAAGTTAATTCGCTCAGTTTTTCAGAGATGCTTAATAGTATGTAATGAATAATGGAAACCACCAAAATACAATAGGGGAATCATTAAAGAGGCATCGAAAGTTGCATTACTTTATACAGGGCGCCACCTTGCAAGTCCTGGTTTTGTAGCCATTATCACACTACAACTATTATGCAAATATGGGCTCCAAAATCCTATTGTGCTAGAAATGCTGGATTACGACACGCGGTACCTTGGCAGCTAGAAAAGCAGGGCGGGCGGTCATCGGGACATGGACAGGTGTCAAGCAGAGCGGCAAGTCTTGGGATGTCACCGGAGGTAGCATCGGTGTATTTTTGCTACTGCCTTTTGGGCGCCACTGTTTTTAGAGGAACCTTTTTAATAATAGGTGGGTTAGTAAGTTAAGGTAACCAAATGATTCTACCTTCCCGACGCTTTATTTCAGTTCAGTTTTTCCTTCTTCGAAGTGGCAGGTATGTCTGCTGTAGAACAATCTTACCGTGTGAGGAGGGAGCGAGGGCTCGTGCCGAGAAGTAGATGCGAGGCACTTTAAACCCCGCCCCCAAGCCCCTATCCCCCATAAAAAAGCTTGCTAGTGGCGATGTCCTGGGGTGTTTTCACACCCCTTAATGGGCGTCGGCAGTTCAAAGCCAGGGAAATGCGGCTGCCCGCGGCCCCCGCAGGGGGCCACCCTAAACGGGCGGCCCCTTTAGTGCCATTTGGGCACTTCCCCACCCCCCAATGATGTGCGGGACTCAAGGAGGAGTCCCCCTACCAGACGCGTCACTTCCGGCACGCAGAGGAGGTGGGGAGGTATTTATGCCTCCCCCCGGCCATCTTGGCGTCCTCTTTGCGCCGGACACGCCGTCTGCTGGACGTGTCCCGAGCTGTGTGACGATATCGTCGGGTGTCCGGAGCAGATTGCGCGGTGAGTTTGCGCCTCCCCCCACCCCCATGTTTGGTCGTCCCCAGGCGGAGGGCCTTACCCAGCCATCGCTGAGTTCCTGGCCCGCCTGGGACGCAGTGGGGTTTGCGTTGCTCCCGGCCCGCACGGTCCAGTCCCTAGCCGGGGCGGTCTCCGCACAGGACGGGCTGTCCGGCCATGTCTCGTGGCCCTGTACCAGCAGGCCCCGGTGGCGGCGGGCAGGCTCCGGTGTCCCCCCCCCACTCCTGCGTGGGGTGTGCTAGCAGCGGTGCTCGGCCATGCGGGCCGTTCGTCGTTCATGCGGTCTCGTGGGCGGTCCGTGGGACCTGGGGCCCCCCGCCCCTCCCCCACGCGCCCCTGGCCTTAGCTGGCTTTGCGTTGGGCGGCGGAGGTCCTTGCAGGTTTTCGGGGTTTGCCTGCTTGCCATGGGAGCGGCGCCCGGACGGCCTGCTTACGGCTTGGCTTCTCTGTCGGAGGGTGGTGTGCCTGCATCCCCCCTCCTCCCTTCCGGCCTTCGGCTGTGCCCCCTACCGCACCTCGAGGTGAGCTCATCCGATAGGGCAGCCGACCCTGAGGCTGGAGAGCTAGGTTTGAGTCCTCATACATCGTCCGAGTCTATGCAGTCCTTGGGAGTGGGCACCCTGTGCGCTCCTCGGGCGCTGCGGCGGGTGGCACAGCCCATACATGTCACGCGGAAAAGTGCCACAGTAGCGTCGGGTGACGGACAGGGGTTTGTAGGCGGCCCGGGTTGGCGTGCGGGCTAAGGCGTTATGCCTCCCCTCCCTAAGGCGACATATGGGCTCCCCCCAAGGCTGCGGCGCTACCAAGGGCTGGCGAGGGCGCCAACGGGCGCGTGTCTCTACCCCCGCTTGTGGGCCCTGTGGGCGGGGGTAGGCAGTTTCCGCACAAGTGGATCCCCTGGTGCTCTTCCCCTCCCCTCAGGGTCAAGGATACACGATGCAGGTTTTGGGGGCTCACCAGAGGCGGAGGTTACCCGGCAATGACGCGCGGCGGCCGGCAACATTATTTCCTCGGCCTTCCGCCCCCTTGTTGTCCCTCACGCCAGGGGCCCTTGGCTGGGGCCCGCCGGCGGCCTCCTGGCTGCTCTCTCTCGCGCGCTCGCCCTGGGGTGCGCTGGGTCCCCTGGTGGCGGCGCGGCAGTGGGCTGGATGCCCTGCACCCGACGGGGCATGCGCGGCGGCGCTACTTTTGCAGCGAGCGGGCCCGCATGAGCTCAGTCAGGGGGTCACTGCGGCACGGTGCCCCACTGTGGGGTTTCCTGGCCCCTCGGTGCTCCCGGCAGTATTGCCGTTCACGTGGTTGTGTGCCGGGTGGCCTCTCCGTCGGAGCCCTTTTCCGGCGTCGGGCTGACTCGGTTCGGCTCTGCGGTGCTTCGGTCTTTTCCCTGGGGAGCTCTGGGGTTGCCGGTTCGGGCCTGGGCCGCGCCACGCGCCTGGACCGGTCGGAGCACGTGGCCGGGAGGGAGGGGTTGCCCTGACCGTCCCCCCCTCCTCAGCCACATGGGCAGCAGGAGCTCCGGGGGTCCTGTCCCAAACTGCGGTGCCTGGCGGGGGGGTGCATAGTTGTGGGACACCTCGGTGTTCAGCGGGTTTCCGCAGCGAACCTCCCTGGGCTTTCGCCGGCTCCGCGGTATGAGATGAGGGCGCCTTGCTGGAGGGAGCCCTCATCCCAGCATGCGACTTTTCATTGCGGGTTTGCCTAAGTAAGCAACCTTCAGGTTACATCAGCGTTGTAGTAGCGATGTGTATTAGTGAGGACCACGTGTGGGTGGCACAGTGGTGTGAGGGTGAGGACAGCTGGGGGACCTCCTCTGGGTCATGCTCCTGGTAGTTTCCTACTTGCAGATGGTTAAACTGGGCCGCGTCCCAGCGCCTGCTGGTAATGCGCATCAGACTGCGGTCAGTCGGGCCTTCGATTTGTCACCAATGCCATCAATTAACAACTTCGACGTATTACATAATGATCACCAGCCATGGAGATAAAGTTACATACAATGCATTGTAACGGTTATATTTCAAAACAAATCAATGCTTTCATGTTATGCACAGCGCCTCGGTGAGTCATGTCATCATTAGTGATGTGTGCTTTATATTTGCTGGTATTCAGAGATGCGGAGAATTTGCGGTTAAATAATATTGCAGTTATGCCATCATGCGAGTCACTGAGCCTTAATCAGGCTTATCGTGGTGATAACCTGAAAGTCCCGGTCAGGCCAGTAATCACCGCATTTCACGTAGGAGGCCCCGCGACCAACAACCATAGACAAAGATAACAGTCCTGACTTGCTGTAGGGATGATGTTACTTGCTATATTACATATCTGGATTCAATGAACGTAACAGCCAGATGCTAGTCGTGCGGCACACTATTCTAAGCACCCGTGGCTGCGGGTGGTGCAGGATGGCCTCTGTCGCGGTCTGCTCGTGGCTTGAGGGAGCTTATGGCACGTGGCACAAATGTGTAGTTGTGCGTGCCTCTTGGGGTGCTCCACTGGCCACGGCTGGGAGGTTTGGTGGAGGTTCCACACATTGTTTGCAATGTTGTCCCCTTCCACTGGTGCATGTCACAGGTACTGTTAATCTTGCAGCCCTTGGTGTGTGGGGCAGCAGATGGGGTGGTTACCAGTCGACTAGGAGACCGATGCCCGCATCTGCAAAGAGTGTTTGCACTGGATAGGGCAACTCTGTCCCTCGTAATTCGGTAAATCTGTCTGTGCGTAAGTCCTGGTACAATGTAAGGGGTGCTCATGTAAGGCGCTCCGATACCTTCAGCTTGAGCATGTGCTAGATAGAACTGTGAAGTCACCCAAGAGCACCTTGCACTTTTGAGTAAAAAGTGACTGTTATACAAGCATACATGTGAAGATTTACTAGTGTCACTGAAATGTGGGAGCGAGTTGAGCACAGGTTCAGGACCTGTCTCTTTTCCTCTTTCTGTTATTTGTTACTTCGGATACCTCCCTGCCGGTGGTTTCAGGTTACGAACTGGGTGGCAGCAACCAGACGCAGAGGGAAGCTGGGTTCTTAGTAGGCCATGAGCCAGTGAGGGTGCTGTGACTCCTCAGCCCATGACGCTGCACAGGCCGCTAAACTTTGCGTATGGTGGGCTGCACCTGAGCAGCGAGTGCGTTGCACAGTTCCATGGACAGCCATGCTTCATTTGCAGTGGGCATGAGGATAGTTGTGCTGAATAGGTGATGTAACAGGCACTCATGTATAGCGTTGCAATACCTTTGCGTGGCTCCATTGTGCTACATTCTATGATTGTGGAGCCAAACCTGAGCCAGGTGGTAGGGGGTAAGGGCCAGATTTGTGGGCTAAACAAATGTGGATGGGATTTGCATGGGCGCAGGTGGCTGTGTGCCCAAGGGGGACGGGGATCCGTAGGCCCCCACGCTTGATTCAATACTCAGGGCACCAGTGTTTCTTCACTGGTCCGGTGATTCAGGGTGCAGTCTGTGCTTATGTGGTTTACGGGGCGAGGCTCCGAAGTCTGGCGGTGGCAGCACGTGCATCTTTCTGCAATGGTGGCCTGGCTGCTGACCAGGCGATGCCAGGCATAGATGGAGCCTAATGTTTCTGTCCATTTAATATTTTGGACCCTGGGTGCGGCACGTTGTCTGCTTGGTACTGTATCTCTGGGGAAGGGGTTTGATTCATTAAGCTGAATGATGCCACTCTCGCAGAGCAGTGTGGGGCCTGGACAATAGTTTGTGTCCATTCCATCTACCCTTTCTGGCAGGAGCTGACTGCTGCAATCTCGGTCTGAAGTGTCAATTGTTGATTATATTATGGTTTCAAGTGCATGCAATGACAATCGACACTGCGTTCCTTTCAACACTTTACCCTGGATGGTGCTTCAGGTGGTAAATTCAAGCTATTGGTATTCGTAGGTATTTTAGCTGAGTCGAAGGGGGATCGGAGTGGCTTTAAGACACTCCCCCTATCCCCCCTGAACTTGACTAAGTCAGTTTGCCTTACATTTTCAGAGTCTGGTTTAAGGCCATTGTAGATAGGGGGAACCTTTTACCACTTATTTTCAAACATGCAAAGCGCAGTGCCTAGGTGCTAGTGTGCCATGGCCTGCGTGGTGATAGTTGCGGTTTGGACTGTGACTGTCAGGAGGACTGTACTATGTGGCCATTCCAGTGTTGGGAACTGGAACACTGTGGGCACGGCACTGCGTCTGGCAGGGTGCAACCACGTTGCATGGGCTCTGCCTCCCTGCCCTGTCAGGGGTGCACAAGCCTAATCAGAGCCATAATCATTCCGGGCCTTGGCCCGTTGATGCATGCGTC
The DNA here is from genome assembly GCA_963921515.1 of Calotriton arnoldi. Taxonomy (NCBI): domain Eukaryota; kingdom Metazoa; phylum Chordata; class Amphibia; order Caudata; family Salamandridae; genus Calotriton; species Calotriton arnoldi. The sequence goes on along the minus strand of CAWUFW010000149.1, from coordinate 1,810,792 downwards.
GGTTTGTGCAGCACAGTTCTTGTGTCAGGGCTTTCTAGTGGTTTCGTTTGGCTGCGGCTGGGTTTTACACACGTCTACCTGTTTATTGGCTGGCGCAGCACTTGGTCATCAGTCTGTACCCTTGTACTGGGGATCATCCAGGGAAAGGGGGCACATTAGGGCTTAGTCAGCCCAGAATATGTACAAACTGGCACGCGGTGCGTTAGGGTTTGTACCACACAGAGCTGGGGGTGTCTCAGTGGGCACACTCACTGGCCGTGCATTGTGCTTTGACCGGTTTGTTTAATCTTTTCATAAGGAAGAGATATGTGGGGTATCTAATTGCTCACAGCATGGCACATTAAGGTGGGCGCAAACCGGGTTGTTACCCATTAAATGTTTTATAATAAATGCTTTGGGGCACTTACAGCAGTGAGCGAGCTTCCTGAGGACTTGAGGGTTTGTAGCACTCCCTCCCCCAGGCACACAGGGCTTTCAGCAGAATGGCCGCTGTTCAGAGGGGGATTTCTGTGCAGTGCTTGTAGAACGTCATGTACCATTAAGGGCATGTTCTACTGAAAGGGCAGACCATTGGAAGCTGTCCAATAAAATCAACGTTTGCGGGTTCTTGGACTATTTCCACTGGCGCATTGTCTAGCTACTGTATTAGGGACGGCCCCAGTGTCAGTGACTATAGTTGGTTTTCGGATGTAGTCCCCAGTTACCGCCGGCATTTCTACTGGCCTATCGCTGAACGGACTGTGTGTCCGGGCTTTCCTAGTAGCGAGGGTAGAGTGTGGTGGTGTCCTCACAGCACTGGCGATGGCGTCCTTCATCCAGTGATTGCACCCATGCCGCACTTGGTAGTTGTACGTCACTCTGTGTCTTGCGGACTACATGCAGCGCCCCTATGGGAGACTGGAGAATACTCTCGCCGGGCGACAAGCTTATCCATGGGTTCCAGCTGAGCGACTTTGAGTTTCGCTTAGGTGCCTGCGGGCAGCACTGGTGTTTTGCGGGGCGAGCCCGGGGACCGTCGAGCTGGTTTGACTTGCTCCTCTGGGCTGCCGGCCAGGCTCCTTTCAGGTATGGGGCGGCGGTGGCAGGGGTTGAGGGTCCGCAGCCAGTGTGTGTTCGGGCCCTGTCTGGCGTGCCGTCTTCTGACAATGGCGTCGTGAAGAACTTCAGCTCGTGGGCATTGGCAAACTTTGCCATGATGGGGGCTCCGAGATATGTTGCCTTGGGCTTTGGACACAGGCCCCAGTCTTTTGGCGGGGGTCAGCGGATTGACCCTGCACTGACATGAAGCCAAGTTTACTTCGCGGGGCTCTGCTCACACTAGAGGTGGGCCAAGTCCACACCAAGCACAGGATGAGAGTGCGGTGTCAGTCATATATGGCGATTCATGCGAATATGCCAGATGTAGCGAATATGACATCACAGACTTGGCCAGTGATAAGACCACAGTTCATCTTTTGTCCCAAGACAGACAATAGTTATGGACAGGCTCTGTTTTGCTAAGAATAGTTGCTTTGTCTCACTCGAGTGCCGCACATGTCTGTCGCGGTATAACAAGGTCAATTTTGTCTCCAACGCGGGTATTGTGCTCGGCCATTCCGTTGGCAAAGGGCTGCTGGTTTCTCCACCTGGCATGCGCGCAGGTGACCTGTCGGGATAAACTGCTGCTAGTGGTTTTGTTTGGCTACGGCTGAGTTTTACACACGTCGACATGTTTATGGGCTGGCGCAGCACTTGGTCATCAGTCGGTATCCTCGTACTGGGGATTTGCCACGGCTGGGTTGTTGACAAGAGTGTACATGTTTATGGGCTGGCGCAGCACTTGGCCATTCAGTCCGTACCCTCGTACTGGGGAGCATACAAGGAAAAGGGCACATTAGGGTCTAGTCACCCCAGAATGATATGTACAAAATGGCACGTGGTGCGTTAGGGTTTGTACCACTCATAGCTGGGGGTGTTCAGTGGGCACACGCACTGTCCGTGCATTGTGCTTTGGCCGGTTTGTTTATTCTTTGCATAAGGAAGAGATATGTGGGGTATCTAATTGCTCACAGCATGGCACATTAAGGTGGGCGCAAACCGGTTTGTTACCCATTAAATGTTTTATAATAAATGCGTTGGGGCAACTGCAGCAGTGAAGGATGCTTCCTGAGTGCCTAGGACTTGAGGTTTAGTAGCACTCCCCAGGCCCACAAGGCTTTCAGCAGAATGGCCACAGGCTCTAGCAGGTCAAAGGGGGATTCCTGCGCAGTGCTTGTAGAATGTCACATCCATTAAGGGCATGTCACTACTAGAGTGGAAGCTAGGTGGGTAGGGGATCCCGCCCCCTGCCTGCGCTGGCCTTACAGCTGTGTGGAGCCAGCCTCATTTGAGGTGCGCCCAGGTGGAAATTGTGTACTTCGTAATGTTCATGACCAATGCGGTTTGTGGTACCTCCTAGCGGATCCACTGAAGGTGTACTGCAGCTAAACAGTAATCTGGGGATCTGGGATTCCATCACTGTTGAGGGTCTGAAGCAGCCAGGGACGGGCAGTAGGTTCTGTGCATCTGTGATCCGTTGGCAGTTAAGCAAGCGGGGTGCGTTGTGTAAGTTATCACTGCACAAAGGGTGAGGTGCCTCCAATAGTGGGCACTAGACATATATTGTTTCAACCAGATTGACACCATTAAGGTGTTCGCCAGGGTTTTAAAGCAAAGTGGGCCTGTGCAAGCATCTGGTCAACGGGGCTAGGTAAGTGCACCCCAGAACCAAGGGTAGGTGACTTGTTCCTGCAGTTAAGCTCATATGCCCCGCCCTGTTAGCTACATTAACCCCGCTGCGTGGGACGCTGTCAGCCAGCATAGTGTGCTACCGTCCCAGGAAAGGGGGAACCAAGGTGCCAAGCACAAAAGGCTACTATGTAATAGAGCATTTGGCCCCTCCAGTGTCCACCACAAAAATGAACGGAGGAGGCAATTTTCCGCCGCTGGGGATGCTCAGGGTGGACAGTGTTCCAATTCTAAGGACTCCTCTTCCCCACGGACTGCCCGAGGAGGTGAGGGCAGTGGGATTTGCAATGTTACCGGTATTTTCTCGCCCATACAGGGGCAGAAGGGTACATTGCAGGATTCAGCATAAACAGATTGGGGGGCGGACCTATAGACAATGTGCACCGGTAACCTCAAGAGCGAGTTGTAAGATCAAAATCTCGCAGCGGCAAGTCAGCCAAGTGACATGCGTCAGTTGGTTAGGCCTGAGTGTGTGCCGTGGCTCCAATAGCTGCATGAAAGATAGGTTTGGGGCACAATCACTGACAATTCAAGAGCACACACGGCACCCGGTCCAGTATATGAAGGCCATATGCTCAGGTGCGGCTTGATCTTGTGGAGGGCTATGATTCCTGGAATAACAAAGTGCTAGGTCATTAGCTGGTTGAGCATCTAGGGTCACAGCTGGTTAGCAGGCATGTGTGTATCCGTGATCGAGCTTTAGTTAAAGCAAGCCTGGCAGGTGGCGTAAGTTGTCACTGCAGCGGTTGCTGTGACTGCAATAGTGTGCGCAAGGCGGACAGCCATGCTCGCCATGGTTTATTAACACAGAGGTCGGTGCACATGTCTGGGCACCCTCAACAAAGTAGGTGCACTCTGCTCCCTGGGCAGGTTACGGGTTGCTTCAGTTAAGCACAGCCAGAGTATTTAGCCTGGTAGTGGAAGCGGTCTTCAAGCATGTGTGCTGCTGTTCCATATATTGGGGAAACAGGTGTTAGGGAGCACGAACTGTTAGAAGGCCTGCAACTTCAGGTTGCAGGAGGTGGGAGCCACATCAGCTTGTAGGGTAATACAGCGATGTTTAAGAGTAGAGCTCCCTCCTGGGAGGCCATCAGATTCTTGCAGCGCATGCGAGGCACTGGTACATTCCCAGAGAAGGATAACCCGCTCCATGCGCTAGTGTGCAGAACAGGGGCTTTGACTTCATCAGGCATGAGCTATGCCGGGCGAACACCAAAGGTTAATTTGACAGTGTTGGGGTGCATTTGGCACAGGTGGGCTTGGATCTGTTCCTACTGGACAGGAATGAGGCCCGGGAAATTGTCAGGTTGCTGTGAGAAAAGGAGCTGTTTTGGTGGGGGCTCTTTAGGCGACGGGGGCCGCCTCCAGAGCTGTGGAGGAGTTACAGGGCGATCTGGAAGCAAATGGGTACAGAAGAGTACCTCTGCAAGAGCACAATAGGGGTGCCAGAGCCAAATCCCAGGAGCCTCATGGGAGGGTCCTGGAACAATTACGTCGGCGCCCCGTTAGTCCTTCGGGCGGTTGTGGGCCTGAACAACCGGGGGCTTGCCTTGCTACGCTCCGCCCTGAAAGGGGCGTGAGTAATAGGGACCAATGTGTCACGTGATCCAGTAAGGGGATCACCCCCATAAGGGTAGCGCTGATTGGTTACTCCACAGTGCTTGGCTCATCAGGCGGGCAGGGCAGCATAGGTTGGTACAGCTGCCTGCCCTTGGATCGCCCGTAAGATAACCCACCATATTGCATACTTTTGTATGGAATAAACCTGCAGCACTAATTTTCCCAAACAAAAGTTGTGTTGTGTATTTATTTATGCATGCATACTCTGTTGTGGTGTGGGTGGGGTGTGTTGCCAATAATGGGACTAACCACTATTCACAGTGGTTTTCAGCTCGTTGTCCCCACCGTGTGATATCGGCTCCTCACCAGGAGACAGTGTGATGGGAGCCAAAATCATGTCACAGACACCGGGTGAGTTGGCAGGTATGAGCAGAGCTCTTGTGCTTCCTAAGTGCATCCATCAGTGACTCGTCCAGAGTAGGGTAACCCTAGCCTTTTGGGACATGCAGTTATGTGTGTACAATTTTAACATCAGGATTACAAGCACCAGAATGGAAAATCAAAAACCTGGAAGGCGAAGTAAATTGGGAATCTAAAGCATTCTGCTATAGACTACTGTGATTCGGAACTTTCTGCAGCACATACTACAACTCCCAGAATACTTTGTGTCAAAGGCAAGGAAGGCACAATATTGTAGAGTAATCTGGTGGTAACTGTGAATAAATTCACTGCCTCCGTGCTTAAAATGATGGCCCCCTATTGACGCTGGTCTGAAAGGTTCTAGTTGTAACACGTAGGAAGCGGAAATGAAACTGCAGATGCGTTCTTCCTCGGACTAATATCCGGATGTGCCCTCTCACGGGCTGTTGTCCTTGGGTCAGCTGCTTCTGCATGTTAATGGTGAAACCTTGCAGAGGGATTCACGGGGAATCCCCGTGGGACAGCAAAGCACAGAGACTGATTTGAAGAGTTCTGGACTGACCAATGAACCCCTTCAGAAAGCGCTTTGTTTTAGTCAGTTTGATGTATGTGCACCCGTGCGTCACCGAGCTTCTCATACATTAACATTCGCAAATTGCTGTTACAGCTCCTTTCTCATATCCCCTCAGATAAGTGTGTCTGAAGAGAGCTGCGCCTGCTTTCCTGTTTATGGCCACGTTTTGTCGATATCAGCATATTTTCAGTTCACGATAATTACTTTAAAAGAAGCATTTGCAATGCAATAGGTCTCACATTTACGCGAGTTTAAGCTATTGGCATTGTAAATGACAATGCCTTTTATTTACATTTTAAAAACCAAAACATAAATAAAAGTTATTGTCATTTACAATGCCAATAGCTAAAACTCACGTAAATGCGAGACCTATTGCATTGCAAATGCTTGTTGTAAGATATCGAGGTGCTACAGGATGGAGACAGCCCTGCTGTGATAAGGTAGAGGATTTAAAGGCTGTGTCTGTGTCTGCTGGTTTGTATAGAAACCAGTAATTGGCCTCGCATCCAATGCTAGGTAGTAAAAGATGAAAACAAGCAAGATAAGAAGCACTTCAGTAAAAAACATGTGTTCGGGATGGAAAACTTTTTTTTTTACATAGAAAGGAAACATCGTGCATGTAGTTTCCCCATTAATGTAGTTGGTTTAAACAGCAAGGAGATAACATTTTAACTTTAATCGGCAGCATTTGCGCCGGATTTGAGCTAATATTAAATGCTCATTCACTGTGTTATTTAGTGTGAACTGTGCTTATGGTTTAGGACTGTGCACAAGGAATTGAGTTCCGAGTGTCCCACGGAGAGGTGATGGGCCGGTAGGAACTAGGGCAACAGGAGACGCACGGCTGGAACATATAGGATTAAGTACACTTTGTTTGCGGGGGCATGCATGAAGCGTTCACGGGAGAGCACGAGATGTGATTTCCACACAAGCATCTTAATATTTATATTTTTAATCTCTCTGGCCATATATCGTCTGGGGATAGAATGCTCATTCACCGTGTTATCCAGTGTGAACTGCGCTGATGATTTAGGACTGGGCACAAGGAATTGAGTTCCGAGTGTCCCATGGAGAGGTGATGGGCCGGTAGGAACTGGGGCGACAGGAGACGCACTGCTGGAACATATAGGGTTAACTACACCTTGTTTGCTTGTGTGGAAATCACATCTCGTGCTCTCCTGTGAACGCTTCATGCATGCCCCCGCAAACAAAGTGTAGTTAACCCTATATGTTCCAGCAGTGCGTCTCTCGGGCCATATATCGCTTGGAGATAAAATGCTCATTCACCGTGTTATCCAGTGTGAACTGTGCTTATGATTTCGGACTGTGCACAAGGAATTCAGTTCAGAGTGTCCCACGGAAAGGTGATGGGCCGGTAGGAACTGGGGCGACTGGAGGTGCACTGCTGGAACATATAGGGTTAACTAAACTTTGTTTGCGGGGGCATGCATGAAGTGTTCACAGGAGAGCACGGGCTGTGATTTCCACTCAAGCGTATAAATATTTATATTTCTAATCTCTCGGGCCATATATCGCTTGGGGATAAAATGCTCATTCACCGTGTTATCCAGTGTGAACTGCGCTTATGATTTAGGACTGTGCACAAGGAATTGAGTTCCGAGTGTCCCACGGAGAGGTGATGGGCCGGTAGTAACTGGGGCGACAGGAAACGCACTGCTGGAACATATAGGGTTAACTACACTTTGTTTGCGGGGGCATGCATGAAGCGTTCACGGGAGAGCACGAGATGTGATTTCCACACAAGCATATAAATATTTACATTTTTAATCTCTCGGGCCATATATCGCTTGGAGATAAAATGCTCATTCACCGTGTTATCCAGTGTGAACTGTGCTTATGATTTCGGACTGTGCACAAGGAATTGAGTTCCGAGTGCCCCACGGAGAGGTGATGGGCCGGTAGGAACTGGGGCGACAGGAGACGCACTGCTGGAACATATAGGGTTAACTACACCTTGTTTGCGGGGCCATGCATGAAGCGTTCATAGGAGAGCACGAGATGTGATTTCCACACAAGCATATAAATATTTATATTTTTAATCTCTCGGGCCATATATCGCTTGGAGATAAAATGCTCATTCACCGTGTTATCCAGTGTGAACTGTGCTTATGATTTACGACTGTGCTCAAGGAATAGAGTTCTGAGTGTCCCACGGAGAGGTGATGGGCCTGTAGGAACTAGAGCGACAGGAGACGCACTGCTGGAACATATAGGGTTAACTACACTTTGTTTGCGGGGGCATGCATGAAGCGTTCACGGGAGAGCACGGGCTGTGATTTCCACACAAGCATATAAATATTTATATTTTTAATCTCTCGGGCCATATATCGCTTGGGGATAAAATGCTCATTCACCGTGTTATCCAGTGTGAACTGTGCTTATGATTTCGGACTGTGCACAAGGAATTGAGTTCCGAGTGTCCCACGGAGAGGTGATGGGCCGGTAGGAACTGGGGCGACAGGAGACGCACTGCTGGAACATATAGGGTTAACTACACTTTGTTTGCGGGGCATGCATGAAGCGTTCACGGGAGAGCACGGGCTGTGATTTCCACACAAGCATATAGATATTTATATTTTTAATCTCTCAGGCCATATATTGCTTGGGCTATTGCCTTCGCACATGTCTAGCACTACCGACAGGTCACTAAGCGCGGCTGCCTGCACCACAGTGCCACTTGAAAAGCTAGTGCTTTTCAAGTACAGTTTAGCACTTAAAGAAAAGTATGTTGAAAAACAAAATGAAGTAAATGTTTACTGTGAAGTAAAGGGCCAATGAGCTTCAGGAACATAATAATGAAACAGAAAGCACGCTTGAAGCCTTGCTAAAGGAAAAAAGCCCACACAAAACAACAAGCGCAGCCGCTAAAGTCAAAGCGACCGCGCTGTGTTTAATTAGTAACCTGATCCATGACGCGATGAGGAATGCAGCTGCACCCTGCGCGCCGCTGCTCGCTCCAGAGAGCAAAACGCCGTGGGAGTGAACATTTGAAGAAGAGGTGGGACATGCACCCGCCTTTGGCCATTTGCGTGCTTTCATTATTGAAAGACACACGCAAAGGCCAATCCAATGTGTGGGAGGAGTCAGACTCACACGGAGACGTTTGGAGCGCTCACAAGAAGCCTCCCATAGAGCAGCGCATGTCCGCTGCGCAAGGCTCGACCTAAAAAGTAACACAGGCAGCTGTATAAGGCTATGGATATATTATAAGGTCTAAGAGGCAACAGCTTAGCCTAATGAGGGAGATAAGGAACCAAAGTTAGTAGAGGAACCAGCGAAGGCTGTCACTATGACATATACAGTAAGTCATATGCATCCCAAAAGTAAAGGTAAATGCAACACATCACCGATGTCTGAGAACAACAACACTGATGAACATCAGAGCAACCAGGAAATACCCTGATGCACAGGAGAAGCGGTAGAAGCATGCTGGGGAACAAAGGAAGGCTAGACCTAACATTTGTGAGTGCCTAGTCCCAGTCTGCCAGTGTACCGCAGCCTCCACTTGCGGAATGTCCCCTCTCTCCATTAGAATCTATTGCAAAGGAATGTACTCCTTCTCCTGTCTAGTTTTGTCTTTTCCTGACCTGAGGATGGGCCTTTTGGGAGATTCCTGACATCACGATGGCTGGAATCCAACCAACAACTAGTCCATTAGCTATTCAAAATGGGTGCTTCAACTTTTTCAATGAGCTCCAAAATGAGTAATTGCCTTGCTGTAATTTTTTTAAATATTTATAATTACGACATTATATTCAACCATTAAACTCTCAAACTCAAAGGTACATCCCTATCTTATGCCTGCAATTTTGTAGGATTTTGCAAAAGCATCCATATTCTGAAATGCTGGCTCAATACATTTACTCTATTCAGTTCTTTAAAAATTCCATACTTAATGGGCTAAGACATGATCTGAATGGCTTGCCAGTGATATTGAGCATGATCTCTCTTTAGATTCCCTTAAAAGCGTTTACCAAGTCACTTTGCTGGCTAAATTCAAACACTAGAGGACCTTTTGTGACTTATACATAACAGCACTGAAGGTTCTTCAATGGAATTCAGATGCAAGGACCACCGGCCAATTCTCACAATGCTATTCAATAAATGACCATCAAATTCATATGTTTGCATCATGTCCTTTTCTGCAACCATTCTGGAAAGCATTTTTGGTACAATTTCTGCAGCTATGGGCACTGATTATGTATCTAGGTATTATCTAGGAGAATTGTAATAATAATCTTGTGTTTCTCATGGTCCAGATTACTCACTTGCAGATCATGCGCTAATGGCGTGATGCTAGCGATCCTCGCATTCAAGCATGGATTACCAAGGTACTGAATATCTTTTGTTTTCAGGAGTGGATGCATCTAACACACCGAACACAAAGATTCAATCGAGCCTAAGGCTGGTTTAATCAAGATGCTTTTACCAGTCATACACCTACAGGAGATCTTTCAATGACGTTTATGCAGTAACCTAAAATAGGGCTTGTCTGGGAATTTTTTAACATTTCGGGCTTAGTCTGTATCTCATAACTAATAATAGTTTTACAGGATATAAGTTGATATGTAGTTAATCAGATATCTTGATAACAAGACAAATATTCACTTGGACTTATTAGTTTATGATGTCTTGCTAGAGGCTGCACAAACTGAATAATTCAGAAAGGAAGCTGTGAGAAATTGGGTGATTGTTTGAATGAGGGGTGACCCCTGTTCAAGCAACAGCCACAATCCCTGTCAGGATAAACCCCAAAAGTCACTAACTCAACATGTGCTTAACCCTCTGATAGGTAGCTTAGCACAAAAGCAATCAGGCTTAACTTAGAGGCAATATGTAAAGTATTTATGCAGCACACAAACAGTAATAAAGTGAAAACACAGCACAAGAAAAATCCCGCACCAATTTAGGAAAATAGAGCAAATTTTAATGAACGACAAAATGCAATCAGTGGAACCGGAGTTATTAATTTTTGAAATTTGTAGTAAAATCTACCGCCTAAAAGATCAAAGCGCCAACTGCGGACATCTAAAGTGTACAAACAATTGATGGATGGAATGCTTGAATTAATCTCAGCTCATGGTAATTAATCAGGGCTGCATCCCAGTCCATCGTTATTTTTCACACCATGCCACCTCAGTTTGGACCCAGCTATATGCAAATCAGTCTTGACCCCGCTCCAATTGGAACAGTTCATCCTAAACTGCAAAACCAGGTACTCCCTGAACCGGAACAGAAGCAACCTAGGACCGGTTCGCCCTAGTTATGGGCTCATCAGCCGGGTACAGCTTGTTCTAGTGGCACCGTGTGCACGGGACCCACGTCTGGACAAACCCGTACCACTTTGGGCAACAAACTGAAATATAAAAAAAGCCACCAGGAATAGAAAAAAAGAAGGAAGATTCATTTCTCCCTGAGTGGAAGAAGAACTTGAATTTTGAAAATAACACT